>CM074962.1:11428917-11439961 GCA_037577455.1 Pangasius macronema
AATAAAAATAAGAAATTCATTTTTTATTTTTAAGAAAGAAATTGCAGATCTTGCTTTTTAAATGTTCTCACTTGAATATAATACAGGTATTAAAAAAAAAAAAAACAAGTAGCCAAAAATACAGCTTGTCATGTAACCAGGAAATACTGTTATATTTTATTCAGTCCTTCCACTGGGAAATTGGAGTTTTATTACATAAATGTCATCTGTCTTAATATTTATTTTTCTGTTTAACATGTTAATTTATTAAACATTATTTATAGCTGTATGATAATGGATTAAATGGTAATCATTATTATCCTGCTCAACACTGAAGATTCACAATTATTTATCACAATTTATCATTTCATAATTTGACAGAAAAAGCATTTTTTTCCCCTTAGTGTATGCCATATGCGTGTAATACTTTAATACTGTAAGACTTTTCCTTATTAATTTATTTGAGGGTTAATCTTGTAAAAAATAAACACAATAAGACTCTATGAGAATGTATATTCATGTATCCATACAGATCTTTAAATATGTAATATGTATTCTTAATATTTTAATACAATATTGCAAGAGTCTAGACCATTATAAATGAATAGGCAATTATCAGTAGGAATAGGAAATTGAATAATGACCTAATTAGAAGCATACATAAACTGGGTTGCCAGTTTATTAGTTACAAGGTCATTGGTGCACCTAGTAAACTTGGAACTCGGTATATATAACAATATAGTAATCTGCTGAACAGGATGTAAACAGGATATTCGGATAGATTTTAACTCCACATGAAGGTTTCCCACAGCTATAAATTGCTAATTTTTATGTAAACAATTTGTTCTTGAATTATTTGGAGCATCTGTGTTATATTCTCTTAGATTTTTTTTTAACTGATGAAATAATGGCAGTTTTGGTAGCAGTCTGAGACTTTTTGACCTGACTGTTTTTGATGTGAGCTGTGGCTTTGAGATTGTGGCGTATTCAGTTTGACCGCAAGCACTAACCTGACAGCAGTGTCACAGACGATTATCGTCTTGTCACGACAAATGTTTTTCCACCTTTGGGTAAATGTTAGGTTGCTGTTAAGACATGTAGAGTGGAAGTGTTTGGCTGTGAGGGATGTGTGTGTGTGTGTGTGTGTGTGTGTGTGTGTTTGTGTGTTTGTGTGTTTGTGTGTGTCTTTGCGTACATTAATAGCACAGTACACAGTGAACTCAAGCAGAGGCCAAACAAAAAGGTCAAGCATCCAGGGCAGTGTTATGTGATACACATGCACAGACATACCATACAGGAAACCAAAGCTTACATCATCTATGCACATATTTAGTGATATGCATAGGTGCACACACACACACACACACACACACACACACACACACACACACACACACACACACACACACACAAAGACCCTTTACTCACTCATCATGTTAACATCAGATCTTTGTATTATGCCTCAACTTCTCCATGTCATGTAACTCATTTTAGTATCAGGAAAAGCACTAAAATAATACTAAAATTATTGACCCCAAAAGGATCACAAAATTGCAAACAGTTTAAAAACACACTAAGAGATGAAACTTCATTCACTGGGACTGACAAACACAGGGGCCACACCTACTACATTGCAGCTGACATATAAAGAAACCATGCGTCCTTCATTGGGACTAACAGGCATAGTGGCTACGCCTTCTTTACTGGAACTGACAGGCACAGAGGCTACACCACCTTCAATGCAACTGCCATATAGAGAGAAGCCATGCCTCCTTCATTGTGACTGACAGGCATAAAGGCTGCTCCTCCTTTACTGGACTGGCAGGCACAGAGGCCATGCCTCCTTCACTGGGACTGAGAGTAACAGAAACCATACTTCTTTCATGGTTTGTGGGACTGACAGATACAGAGGCCACACCTCCTTAACTGGACCTGACAGGCATAAAGGCTCCACCTCCTTCACTTCACTTATCATTGTCAGGAGAGCATAATGAGAATGCAGTGCAGGCCAAGTGTAAATATGTTGTAAATATTTGCACACGTATGGTGTACTTGCTCAGCACGGCTCACCTTCTATGCACTAAAGATTCTAAGACATGGTTGAGTTTCACTTCCCGCATGCAGCTACTCATCCAGATTAAACGAAACCGTCATTTTTCTATCAGACAGACGACTTGCTTGACCGTTCAGCATCTGGCAGCTGTTAAATATGCGGCTGCGCTTCGAGTTCCATGCTCATCACTGTCACATAACAACAGCTGAGTTGTTTAGAGTGCAGCTAAAACCCTGTTTTACACCTTATCAGTCTAAACTCATGTTTACTTGTTTTTTATTGTTTTTTCTGTCTTAGTTTTCTTATTCACTACATCCTCATCTTGATGATAAGCAGTCTGTAATGCAGGATTCTATAAAGCTGCTTTGTCAGTCATGTTATTTTTGCAGGGAATACATGTACTTAAATTACGTTTTATATGTTATATAGTCAGTGAATTCTTTATATGAGGGAAATTCTGCAACGGGATATATATTTTGATCTAAAATGGTTATAAGAATGTAATAAAATGTGAAAACAAGCTACTGGTAATTAAATCCGATATAATGCATAAATGTACATATCACAGGCATACACTATAAATGACGAAACCGCAAAGAGTTCTCAGTAGTTTAAGAGCAATGTAAATTTATTTAAAAGTTAAAAACGTTTTAAGATACGGTGTGCTGTGTAGATAACATTTATTTCAATGTATGCAAGTTTTCTCTAGGAGAATTTTATGAATTAAAAAAAAAAAAAGAAAGAAATATGCACTAACTTGAAATATGCACAGACATGGATTCATACCCTTTCCCCTGTTCCTTAACACAGTTAACACAGAACCACAGAACCGCGACTAAAACCTCAGAGGACACACTACTCAAAGTCTGGAGGAGTCTCGTGATTTCCTCTCAATGCAATATTTACACTCCATTTTGTTTCCAAATTGAAGGAAACAGTCCTTGTGCTCATTCACCCATGATTTGAATTCTGACTCATCACTTTTTATGCACATTTCAGGTTTATTTAATTTGCATTGGATTTTAATTTAAAGGCCAGTCCAACCAATCCAAACACAGCACATTTCTGGCATTCATTTTTTCCATCATGCATTTATCCATCCATTATCATATCCATGCATATCCATGCATTCAATACATTTATTCATTCATGCTTCCATCCTTATGTATTAATTTACCCTTTCATTCCGATATTTTCTGTCTGTCTTCACTTATACATTCAGAGATTCTGTGCTGTAGCTGGCATTGGCCAATTTTCAAATCCCATGCTTCCCTCATCATTTCATCCATGATCCTCTTTTCATGACTGATGCAGGGAAAGAGGAATAGGATGGGATGGGAATGCTGAAGCAGCGCTCGCTAATCACCATGTGCACTGCCATTTTCCGCAGTAACACACTGGAGAGAGGTGAATTATGGAGATGTATGTAAATAACTATAGATGAGCTTATTGGCCTCATGTGTGGATTAGTGCCCTTCAGAGTGGAGTAGGCTGAGTGAGAATGATACACACACACACACACACACACACACACACACACACAAGGTCAATATATCCTTGGTATGGCATGGACAGACTGCGGAGAATGCATGACAAGGAGCATGCTTTTGAGGACGTACCCTGTAACACTCCCTACATGCCCTTTATGATCTGTGCAGCTGTCTCAGGGTGTGTGTGTGTGTGTTTTGTGAAAGAAATGGTGCCACAGGGAATACTTTTAGTGCCGCTTGTTTCAGCTTTAGCAGTGTGTCGCTATGCTAAATCTCTTGCCTGCTGTTGCAAGTTTAAGGCTGTATAACATGTTGGAGCCAAGATCTATCTATCATCAAGTGCTTGATGGGTGGACCATACTTAAAGCTGCGTGTGTGTGTGCGTGTGTGTGTGTGTGTGTGTGTGTGTGTGTGTGTGTGTGTGTGTGTGTGTGTGTGTGTGTGTGTCTGTTTGTAAGCGGGGCTTAAACAGTGCTGGTGTAATTGATGAGTGTGTCAGGCTTCAGAGGGTTTAAAACTCTATCAAAGAGGGAAACAGACACAACATTCAGCTACACTACAAATCTCTTTCTCTCTCTGACAGCCTCTATCCCTCACCATACATCTCTTACTCCTTTATGAAGAAAGAGGGAATGGGACAGACAGACAGACAGACAAACAGATGGTGACAAGGGGGAAGAAAGGAGACAGGGTTTAAGGGATAGAGTACACAGAGAGTGCACAGTGAGTGTAGAGTGGTAGAGAGGAGAGGTAGTGATATAAAGAGAGATGTAAAGATATAAAGAGAGTGAAGGACGGAAATGAAAACTGAGACAGGAGGGAATGGGGAAAGAGGAGTTTAGGGAGGAAAAGATGGAGGTGGGAGGGACTGAGGGAAGAGAAAGAAATTAAGAGAGGTGATGGTAGGGAAGAAGGGAGAGAGAAAGAAATGCAAAAAGGGAAAAGATATAGGGAGAACGCATTTCAATGAGAGAGGAAGAGATGAGGAAGGGAGAGAGGGGTTAAGGGACAAAGAGAAATAGAGAGCAGGGTGATAAAGGGAAATATGGAATTGAGATGGACAAATACATAGAGAGAGAGAGAGAGAGAGAGAGAAATGAAGAAACAGGCCTCTGGAGAAATCTGTAATATACCATAAATGTGTTCAAGATGTTTATGTGCAAGTGTGTGTGTGTGTGTGTGTATGTGTGTGTGTGTGTGTGTGTGTGTGCACGTGTGGGTGGATGTGTGTTCAGGCCATGTTCTGTACAGGATAGTGAGCCTGTGAGTGTTGAGCCCATGCACTGTCGTCATGGTGAAAACAAAAACATGGGCCCGGAGCAAAGCCATGTCATTACAGTTAAACTTAATGAATCCATTATTTCATTCTCTCTCTCTCTCTCTCTCTCTTTGTGTGTGTGTGTGTGTGTGTGTGCATGTGTGTGTTCAGCTGTAATCTGTCTTGTATTATTGCTGCTATGCAGAACCTTGAAGTCATATATAAACACACACAGTCTAGTATTAAGATGTGTGTGGAGCAGTTTCATTAGTGTGTATTACATCTAACTATGCATTTAAAACGTGATATTTGAAGGATTACCTTTTAATTATGGAAACTGTCTGCCAAGTCAGCAAGCTAAATTGGATAGTATATAAGATAGATTTTGTAGTGGCGCACCGATCTGATACTGAGAATCACAGTGCAAATGAGAATGCCAGTCAAGCCTGAATCTATTCCCTATAAGTGAAAGAATATTGGCATGAATCCATTTTGTACTCTTGTATAAATAATAATATTTCCTGGATAGTTCACATTATTACTATCAATAACACACTGTGCACCCAGTGTACAACCGATGCACACTACTGTATGTCCACACTAAAGTACCAGAATGCACAGTGATTACTTTCAACTCGATAAATGGATACTGTGGAAGCTATTCTCATAAATAATATAACATTTAAAGCCAATAGGTTCTTGTAATTGTTTGTAATACCTTTGTATTTTTTGTGTGTGATTTCAGTACATTTTTAATGTTCTGATGTGTTTCTAGAGCACTCAGTAGTGTCCAGTGTCTTCCATACTGCTGCCCCCTATATAGTGCTCTATACAGAACAGTGTATATAGTAAATAGTGAATGAATGGGGGAACTATTTCAGACACAGCATGAAATACTGAAATCCCATTCATGTCTGCGTAGTGATAAAATCCCATTATGTCTGCCTAGTGACAGACTGGCTAGTTATTTGGGATAGCAGGAGTACATGGCTCATATCCAAATTGCATATTAATGTACAATATATTAATAGTTCCATAGTTTTTAATAATTAATATATAGGCTAATCTTCAAATGTTCAGTTTTGGTGAGCCTGTGGCCATTGTAGCCTCAGATTCCTGTTCTTGGCTGACAGGAGTGGAACCCGATGTGGTCTTCTGCTGTCAGCCTCGAGGTTTGATTTGTTGTGCATTCTGAGATGCTTTTCTGCTCACCACGGTTGTATAGAGTGTTTATTTGCGGTAGCCTTCCTATGAGCTTGAACCAGTCTGGCCAATCTCCTCTGACCTCTCTCATCACAAAGGTGTTTTTACCCACAGAACTGCAACTGACTGGATTTTTTTATTCCGAACCACTCTGAGTAAACTCTGGAGACTGTTGTGTGTGAAAATTCCTTGGAGATCAGGTGGCATCACCAACCATGCCACGGTCAGAGTCACGGAGATCACTTTTCCCCAGTTCTGATGATGTGTCTTCAGTTCTGATTCTATATGATATGAACATTAACTGAAACTCTTGACTTGTATCTACATGATTTTACACATTGTACCCATTAAAGTGGCTTGTGTCTGTTTGAAGAAAGGAAAATTGATTGTAAATCCATAAATTGCCTTAGCTGCAATTTTTTTCTGACATAGTTGTTCGAATGTATTCTTGGTGAAAAAAATCTATTGTTTGTTTCACTTTACTCTTCCAGCAAGGTACCAAGCAAGTGGAAGAAAGCAAGATAGCAGGTTAAGAATCATATGTGACAGTATATAGATAGGAGGCAATGGAGTATAAATCTCTAAGGAAATCACACTGGTTAAATTGTTCTTACTATCATGGTCAAAAGTGTTGAAAAATCTACCCTTTGCTTTATTATTCTGTGCTAGCTAGTTATTTAAGTAAATTTAGTTTGTACTTCTCTAAGGAAACTTCGGCTACTTTTCTGTTGTGTTCCTGGTGAAAAATCTGCTCCTTGCTACACGCTTGAGTCATTAGGGGTAGGCACTGAGAACAGAATTGAAACACAGCTCTGACTATCTACATATTGGACTCAGGTGTGTTAGATTAGGATTGGAGTGAAACTCCCCGTTACACAGCAGCTCTGATTAGGGTGAATCAGGCCCTGGTGGACCAGTGCAGGGAATTCTGGGTAATGTGATAAATCCATTACAGGGCATTGTGTTTCCGCCTCCTTCATTCCAGCCTGTCATGGCATGCACTTAGAGCAACTCGCCCGAATGCCCGAGCCGATCTCCCTTATGTAATCTGCCACCCACGGCAGCCTCACAATGACATTACATCCACAAAAAGGCCAAATATATTGATTTTTTGTCTTCCAAACCACCCATAGCCTTGTTTCCTCTCATAGTCTCAGTGTCTTTACTCTGTCTTTGTCTTTCTATCTTTTTCCTTACTTCTATCCTTTCAATATCTCTCTGTTTCCCTCTCTCTCTTGCTCTGTTGATCCCTTCTTCCTTGTCTTTTTGTTCTCCAAGACAGTGACGTACAGAGGTGATAAGGAACGTAATGTTAATTATTTCACACCACCTCATGGCATTCCGTCACTGACATGTCAAAGCTAATCTCCTTCAATCGCTTAGGTGTCAGTGCTGTTTACTCGTTGTGTATGTGTTTGTGCCACATAAACACATTTTGCCTGCTGGTCTCCTGAACAGGCCAAAGCATCCTAATGGTCACTGAGTGGAGATCCTGATAGGATGTGGCTGGCTTCCTTGTGTGTACGACAGTGTGTGTATGTGTGGCTCGATACGGTTGGCCAATTACTGTCCAGTGCAGAAGAGGACAGCCGTCACCCCTCTCTCTCTCCTGTCATGTTGTCCCTACAACAAGACAGACTGCACTGTGCTCCCACTGGGAGTCATTACTACGGTGCGCACACACACACACACACACACTGTCACAAGCGCACATGCTACAAGCAATCCCCCAGAATCTACATTCCTACACACCTACACACTAATTTCCACACACATTCAGTTACACACAGTTGAATGTCATAGACTCCTTTATTTCCCTTCCACTAACAACCATTTATTTTCGTCTCAACTCACAACGTAACAATTAAAACTCAACAATTCTTATCCGCCTGTTCAGGATACATTCTTAACCACTGCATACTGAAAAGCAACAGATGTCTTTTATGCTTCGTTAATCATTTACACAAACAAAACAACAGTTGAATATTTTAATTTGTTTGTGCTCTGTAATGAAGCTTGTGATTAATTGTGAACAGATCCGAGAGCCCTGAATCCAGAAACTTATTCTGGTTGTTTATCAAAATTCCCTGCTTGGCCAATCATAACTCGATTTTAGAGATTTCACAGCTCCAGGCTTATTGTATTAATATCTGATTATATTATTATACAATATTACATTGTGTTTGTGAATCCATCTTGTGTTTATTTTTATTTAATTTAATATCGATGGTTATTGTTATTTAAATTAGAGCTATCATGGGTCTCCTGTATATTAAATGTGAAAGTTGTATCACTTTTACAGCAATGTCATTAGGCAGAAAAAAAAGCCACAGGAGAACTTGTATCTTTACACTTTTCTTAGGTTCTATGAATATGCAAATTGGACACACCCTTATTTCTCCTGGTACGCTGGTGTTTCATGACCTGTATTTGCATACTGAAACCTTACAGGCTGTTATATATGATGTAATAACACTTGCCTTCACACATACTGAGAATTTTTGCTAATAAAATACATCTGATTCCAGAGTCCTGATTGTTGCTATCATTAGTGGAACTATCATGGTTTTAACCTTTCACCTTCTCTCTAGTTCCTCTTTCAGGTCTGAGAGTATTGATAGCTTTTCATATTCCATTCATCTGAAGTTTTCTCTTGGGATTACCACTTCTCTCACCATGACTGCAGCTCCTTATCTATTATCATGATGTTTGGTTGGTGTGCTTTTACTTGTTCACCTGTCTGGATCCTAAAGTCCCAATGGCTTTTTGGTTCCTCCTATTTGGTCTCCTAAATGCATCAAACCCCTATTCTTTGCAGATTCATTTAGATTCCCTCACACTTGGTTGTACAGTGTATGCTGTCAGTGTACACTGTTTCTGCTTACTGTTTGAAACCTTCTACTAAGTACTGAATTATTAGTGCACCTGGGCTTTCCAGCCCTTTGTAGAATTTACCCTTGGCAGTTACATCTTTCTCTGTCTTTCTATTGATGCAGTACTGTGCAGAAGTTTTAGGTACACACGAATAAATCCTGTAGAGCAAAGACACCTTTAAAAATAATGAAATTAAATGTTTCCACATGTAAAAAATACTATAAATAGCAGTAAACAGTAATGAATAAAACAAAATCAGTATTTGGTGTGATGACAGACTTTGACTGTCACATTTGCTTCTTATTTTTGCAGCAAAATCCAGGAACCTTCATTATGTTTTTTGTCTGAAAATTTTTTTCATCTTTTCACTTTTTTCAATCTTATGTCATATCTCTGCTTTCTTTGGTGACATACAAACATTTTTTTTCTGTAACTATTAATTTTGTGCTGGAAAGCTAATGTTTGGGAATCTAAAATGTTTTTGGACTGGGTTTTTGACTGAATGTGGAAGTCATAAAATTAAAAATAAAAAAGATCAATGTTTGTACTAAAATAATAGGGTGCCTAAGACTTTTGCACAGCACTATATTATTATTATATATTTCTGTGGAAGTGCTTATCCTGCCACCTTCTCTTTCATAGCAGTTCCTGATTCTGTTATCCATGTCTCCTGTAAGTTTACAGCATTGTCCTATCAGTTCATCTGTAAGGAGCATTGCCTGGATATACTCCTGAATGTTTCATGTCTCATCGAGATAGTGGACTGTTTCACCCTGTTGTACAGTCTCTAAATGTTGGATTTTGGGTGAAATGCTCCATGAGAACTTTGCGGTTCTTGATATCAGCAGCTGACATTTCTTCTCTCGGCTGACTTATTGTGCCAGTTGGATTCCTGTTGACTGGCAAGCTTTGATCCTCTCTTTCCTATTCAGTTGGCTCTTCAGGACCTGTCCTACTTAGTTGGATTTTACTGTCTTTCTCATTTCTGCATCATGTTTCCATGTAATTGGAGAATCCTCAAGATTTTGTAGCTGTCCTACATGTCTCTGGTATATGGCTTTGTGGTAGTTCAGCTCCTGTGTTGATCAATTTTCCTGTTTTTACTACTAGCCAGGTATGCGGCTTTGGCCTGAATGCCCTTGCTGTGTAGAATAATATAACAAAACCCTGCACAAGAGATTACCTCCCATCCTAGTCTCATACATATCATTCCTAGTCTGTTTTATTGTTCCCTCATCCACATACAGGAGGTAGTTTAAGGTAGCTCAACTCTTACCCATTCTTAGTGATGATCAGGTTGTGGGAGTTCAGGTCTATGCACAACAGCAGTGCCTTTTCATGGTATATACCACTCTTGATGGTGACCTGAGCAAATCAGCTTTTAGAGTGGTCCTCAGCAGCCACTGAGTTCTTCATGAAGGCTCTTACTGTCATGAAGGCTCTTATTAACCTTGAACAGTGTTAAGCATTCTAGTAGTCAATCCAGGCAACCTGTAAGTTGATCTGCCTGGACTGCACTTTTTTCCAATAGTAGGCGGTGCTGAATTTGATTCCAGCTCTCTTCTTGCCAGTGCTCATGTACTGCATATGCACAATGACCCAAAAAATATTATCAATTGTAATCCATGTCATTTTTTTATTATTTATGTTGCTTATTTTATAAATATATTTTTTAAGCAATTGACATTTGTTTTATACATAGTAGTAGTAGTAGAATTGCTGTTGATGATTACAATGTTATAATTTAGTGCATTTAGATTCTTTAAAGTGTGGGTGTGTCAAGCCCATATCTATAGTTGCAGACTACAACTCCCATGATCCTCAACCTAGGATCTCATCACATACTCCCCTGATTACAAATTACACTCCCCAACCACCTTGTGAGTGATACCAATATGATGATTAATGATTCCAATACTTCCCTGCCTGTTTTGATTAGTGGTTTGATCTTAGCCTGCTTTATGTTTCCTTATTTAGTCATGTCCTTTTTTCTTAATATTACCTAGTGCTTTGGCTTGTCTGCTACATTGATTGTAAAAAAACAGAGAACCTGCTTGTGTCTGTCTATTTCATGACAGTTTTCTTTTTGGGTGAATGGGAGTTTTCTTTTCTGGACCCTACAGAGGTTGCACAGGCAGTCCAACTCCTCCAGGATGGCACATCAATACGTGCCATTGCCAGAAGGTT
>CM074962.1:11444749-11467763 GCA_037577455.1 Pangasius macronema
TAGATGATAATCATACACTCGTGTGTATCTAAAGGTAAGACTGTGGCACACACACACACACACACACACACACACACGCACGCACACACACACACAACATACAACATACAACATGCACATATAGGGCAAAAGCTTGAGGCCAGTCATCTGTATATTGCTGGAGTAACAGGCAGAGAAAAGTGGTCAGAAAAAAGCAGTGTGTAAGTGCACACTGTGTGTGTGTGTGTGTGTGTGTGTGTGTGTGTGTGTGTGTGTGTGTGTGCGTGTGTCTGATCCGCTCAGTTGGAGATGCTTCCTTGTGTCAGGTCCTGTGTCAGCGGGAGAATTGCTGTGTTATTCGGGCGGGTCATTATTTGGCAGTGGTGCTATTTGGCAGAAGTTTTATTTGGCAGGATCGCTATTTGGCAGACCTCCAGTGTCCTGCCATCAGGTAGTGCACTGCTGCGTATGTGTGTTTGTGTGTGTTGAGGCAAGCGCATGGAAGTTGGTGTACAATAGCTGCTGGGCCACGTTATTTTTGTGTAACCCTAGCCTGGATACACACATGTACATACATTGAGTTGCCAGTTATTACATCAGTATATTTAATTCGGAAACTCAGTATACTTTATATGAAAAGCCACTGAGATTAAAAAATAAATAAAATAAATAAATAAATAAATTTTCAATGGATTAACGTAAAGGCGCATATTATGAACATATATCAGTATTTGTAAAAACGTGCAGTATATCAATAGGACTGGTTTACATTGACCTACACATAGACATATTGACTGGTGTTTCAGCTGCAATCAAAATTTCAATTAGTTTTTTTAAAGCTAACTATGATGAAGTGTTTAAGAAAATAATGAAAACAAAATAGCCGTTGTCCATTCATGTGTACCAGTGTGTCAACATCATTTTTGTAAAGTTGGTTGATTGCTAAAGTTCTATTAATTATTTAAACACCACACTTTTTAATCTGTTATTTAGTGATAATTGTATTGCACATTTGTTATGAATGAGTTATGAATGCTAAACCTTACATTATTGTTGTATTGAATATTTTGACATATTCTATATTTTTTATTATACTTTTACTCAAACTGTGAATGTGATTTCTAATTAGACTTTATCATATCCGTCCTACACACACACACACACACACACACACACACACACACACACACACACACACACACACAAGCACAGGCGTTGTGTGGCGTATTATTTATGGAAGAAAACTGTAATATTTAGGACTATAATGCCTCATAAACTTTTGACTGTGGGGGGTGATGAGTAATGGAGCTTAGTTGAAAGATAGATAAGGAGTAAAGATGGAGAGAGAGAGACAGAGAGAGAGAGAATGATGAATGAGATGAATGACATTTTGCCCTTAAGCTTATGTAACTCCTTGTGCGTGTATGTGTGTGTTTTGTGTGTGAAAGCGAGAGTGGGAGAAATCTGGGTTTACATGAGTAAATGCATCCTTTAAGCGGTTCTCGTCAAATGAGGCCTATCGCAGTATTTCAGACCTCCTTCCTCTCTCTCTGCCTCTCTCTCTCTCTCTTTATGAGAAATGGGAGGTGTAACGAGGCAAAGTGAAGTGAGCTTATGGCTTTGACTCGAGGAGGGCTGCTCTAATGTGCGGATCCCAGTTTGCCTTCCTGGGAAGCTCATTAATACACCCCACATTCTATGACCCAGTTACTTTATAGGCCACTAACTGGTGTCACGGCAGAATGAAAGTGACTGATGAGCATTTGGTTCATAATTATCATTATTACTGACTTTAGCCTAAAGGTGTGATTTTTAATTATGGTGCTTTAGATAAGAGATTTTGGTCACTGAGATCTTTAATGATTCAGTAAAGACCTTCTTTTAGCATGCTTTCTTACCTTTTGGTCCACTTAATTCACCTGACATTAAAATTGATACTTCTGCCCAGTTATCCTTTGCACTAGTAGGGCTATACTATTTTTGTTATTCAAATTTTCTTTGTAATTTATGAGGACAGCTGTAACCATCTCTGAAGATTGCCTCCTACAATATGGTTAAACTGTTTTTGCTAATGGCTACATTAACGCTTGTCAGTTTGCCTTGTCAGTTTGACACTAATGGACCAAAGGAACTCACCAGGGCATGTTTCCTCTTCCAGTGTTCAGTCATGCAGGTTGTGTTGTTGTCCCAGGGTAATCCATGTTTGCATAGAATACACTGAATGTTACCATGTCCCCAAACCTATGATATTTTGGCAACAGTCATGATTTTATTTTATGTTTTAAATTAAATGTAGCTACTTAGCTAGAGTGGAATATAAAAACTTGGGTGCCATGAGGAAAAAGGATTTAAGCTGCCACCACACCGTGATAAGAAGTTACAACAGACTGTTTTGGCAGTGAAGTAAGTCTGTGAAAGGTAGAGATTTAAAAGCAAAAGTGTTCATTCAAATTCCATCCATCCATTCTCTGTACCGCTTATCCTACACAGGGTTGCGGGGAGCCCGGAGTCTATCCCAGGGGACTTGGGGCACAAGGCGAGTGCCAACCCTTTGCAGGGCACATTCACACACACTTACACACTACAGACAATTTGGAACTCCGCACACACAGGGCAGAGGCAGAATTCAAACCCCCCCAACACTGGAGGTGTGAGCCAACAGTGTTAACCTCTAAGCCACCGTGTCCCCCTGTTCACTCACATTATTTTACCATTTTCTAATTATTTTAATATTTGTCTAATTCTAATATTTTTGCCGCCCTACACTGAACACATACTGTATTTTGCCTACAGACTGCTAATTTCAATGTATGTCAATGCGATTGCCTCATTTTGAAATTATTGTATAAATGAAATACAAACAACAACAAGCATATTTAGGTCTACACAGCACTGGTATATTAATATTATTGCAATATAGTAAAAGTTTTTTTGTTTTTTTTTATGTGGAAGATCTTTTATTCTTCTTCTAGAACAGTTAAGTATATAATCCTGAAAGGAAGTGCTGCCCTTCTGCTTCCTGTGTCTCTGATTGATCTCATATTAAATTACTCATTGTGTTGTCTTATTTTAACTCCTCTAGGCTTTCATGCAGTAAAATGGTGGTGAGGTTACACAAAGTTCCCTAGTTCACAGTGCACTTGGTGGTCCAGTGTGCATATCCAACAATGACTTCAGATTAAACTCAGTTTGTTCATGTTTCCAGTACCACACCTGTACTCAACTCACACACAGTTTGGGAGATTGAGCAAGAGCTGTGGGAGTATCAGCTTTACTTTGGCCTGATCAAATCACACACACTCAGTCACACACACTGCACAGCTGGAATGACCTCAGCCTTGGCACTTCACACACACACACACACACACACAAGCCACAAATCGTAACTTAATCTAAACTGGATCCAAGTGCTCTTCCCCGTGTTCAACAGCCAATGGTTCTGGCCAAGGAAGCACAACTTTTTTTTATTATAATATATATATATATATATATATATATATATATATATATATATATATTCCCCTGTTCATGATGGAAAACCACATGGAAACCACAAATCTTCTGGATTAAATTAGGCAAAAGCCAAGAAAAAATGTGATAAAGTTAATAAATACATGTGCTTTTTTTTTTCTGTTGTTTTTAAACCTGTATTCTACCTATGAAGGCATTAGACAGATTTTTTGGGTTGGACTAATTGTTGTCTAATTGATTTCGTTATCACTAAATTAGGAACTGATAAACAGTTTAACAGTGTGCATTAGATCATGTTAAATGATGCTGTGACCACCATAATTTATCCAACATTCTAACCGTGTCCTGACATTGAAACCTTGTTCTGATGGTTTGTATTATCTAGACCACTCTGCCTGCTAGCTACTGTTATGTCTATTGATAAACGACAGTGTGTGCCATCAGCACAATCACGTTACAAAAAAAAATCCTAGCTTTTAGACACAGCTTTTTGGCATTTTACAGCTGTTATACACAGCTTGATGTCTTGGTGAGTGGAAAAATTCTGGCTAATCATTTTATAATGGTAGTTTTACAACTAGCACAGGCTAGCAGGTTAGGTTTTAGTGTGTTTAGAGTGCTCCACTCATATTTATAGTTTGTTGTGTCCTCTTCTGCTAACTAGCTAATGTTTTCAAGTGATAAAGTCATAGTGATGTTACTAAAAAAACATTCTTATCAGCACAGTTTAGCATGTTGCAGTAGTTGCTGTTAGCTTAATAGCTTTGCTCACTCACACATATTGTTTGCACTCCTGCTTTGTGAGCTAGCTAATTTAATCTTCTGCTTTTAGCAGTGGTTACCGTTAGCTTGAATAATGTGTAGCCTGATAGCACTGAACTAGACTAGCATCTAATCTAGGGTGTATTTCCGTCCTGCTCGCAGTGTTCCTGGGATCCACCATGAATAATGCACTTAGCAGTTAGCACTCACTGAAAGTGAAGAAGTAAGAGACACATAGTGGTAGAGTTAGCAGGCTAGTGTTTGGAGTGACTCACTAAAAAGACTCAAATGACTGAAAAAACCCATATCTTCCTGTAAATTTCAAGTGACTGGTTGAAAATGATAATAATATGCTGTACACATCATGTCAGAACAACTCAAATCTGGTAGATAAACCATGATGTGCATAGGACAAATGCAGCATGACCTAATATTTATGCTGTGTGTGTGTGTGTTTGTGTGTCTGTGTGTGTTGATGAGGGAGAGCTAAAAGACGAAAAGCGATACCGACACACAGATGGTTCCATTTCTGAGAAAACGATAATGACAGCTGATGTGGAAAAGAGAAAAGTACCATAGAGAGAAAGACATTTCTTTAGTGTCTAGCATCCTGCATTATTTTGATGAGGCACTTTCCTTACGAACTGAGAAGAGTGTTTTCAGCTACATTAAGAAACGAGCAGAGAATGTAGCACTTGCTCGGTGAAGTGTCCCTCAGCAGATGCTGAAGTTTAACTCCAAATGGCAATTAGTTCTGCCCCGTTAGCCACAGTTAGCTCGTATAAATTAACTGAATTAGCTGAATTGTGTGTCGGACTGCGCGTTGATCAGGCACTGGGACAACGTGTGGAACAGTGAGCTGCTCACACCATCAGTCTCCTTGCTGACAGCCCAACAGTGTATTGTGTGTGTGTGTTATTGAGACACTAATGTAGCAAAAGACACAATCCCTTATGATGCTGGCAAATTGTCACTCTGTCTTTCCACACCTCTGGTTTTGTATGTGTGTGTGTGTGTGTGTGTGTGTGTGTGTGTGTGTGTGTGTGTGTGTGTGTGTGTGCGTGGGTATCATTAGTGTGTGCATATGTGTGATCTCTGGTAGGCAATTTACTATCAAATTAGTTGTTACTGTCTCCGTAGTGCACACTCTGTTGCCTATCTAGGGCATGTTTAGGCCTATCTATTCTCTAATCATGTGTATTTTTGTGTATTTACATTGTGTGTTATTGCATATATGTGGGCTGTGTCTTTTAGACTGTACTGTGATACATTAATATGCCTGTTGTGGTCACGCTGTCATTTCTCACCTTTGGGTGTGAGTGCTTGTAAATGCACCAGTGTGTGTGTGTGTATGTGTTCCCTTCATTATTCCTCAGCCCTTGTTGTTGGTGTCTGTATTAGGCTGACAGCGGCCACTGGTCTTGCTGCGCCTCTTTGAAATGCAAAAGCAAGTCCCGGCTGCGTGTGGACTCTGTGTGCGTGTGCGCCAGACACGGCATATGCCATCGTTTTTCATCTCTCTCGTTTCATCAGGAGAGAAAAAAAGGAGAAGAGCTCATTATTAATAAGCGAACAGAATAGATGGCGTGTGGCCATTTTTTTCTCTGGGTGCTGTCAGAACTGCAGCGGTGCGCACTCTGAGTTTTCAACTAGGGGCCAATTTATTAACATGCAGCAGCAAGTACACACACACACACACACGGTTAATGGTGCTGTGTGTGTTAGACTGAGAGGGAGAGCTCGTAGCGAGAGCTCATGTTCAGTTGCCGTGCTAAGTGACGCACAGAGTTGGCCAACGTGAACTGGTGCCGATTGATTTGTTCTTTGAGAACATGCTCTCTCTCTCTCTCTCTCTCTCTCTCTCTTCACCTTCTTTTCTGTGTGTGTTTTCTTTAACGTAAGCTGTGCCTATGTTCTTTTTTAGACTAATTGGATTGGGTTTAAGGAACAATGGCAGATTTTTCTTCTATTTCCTTTCTGCTTGATTTGCTCTTACATGGAATACAGTGTACATACTGACACACACACACACACACACACACACACACACACACACACACACACACACACACACACTCTCTCTCTCTCTCTCTCTCTCTCTCTCTCTCTCTCTCACACACACAGACACACTGAGGCCCATCCACAGACTTGTAGTGTGCTAATTATGGTTGTGGTGATATTATTTTGTAGCGAGTAAACCCAAAGTAGTTATACTCTTGGATTCTGCTCTAGATATAGATAGTGATGCCATTAATGCTGGGAATCGGAAAAGGGCAGGGGAGGCGTACCTCTCTCTGTACCTCCTTTCTCTCCATCTCTTTCTGTTTATTTCTATTAGTTTCTCTCTTTTTCTGCCTCGCCATCTCTTTTTCTCTGTTTACATCTCTCTTCTTATCATCTCTTCCTCTGTCGTAGTCAGCACCTCACCACACTCCATGTGTCTGTTCTCCCTCCCTCTGTGATGTGTGTAAGAGGAAGTAATGTGTGTGTGAGCAGATCTTGTACCTATGCATGTGTGTACATATATGAGTGTGTGAGTGTGTGTCTGTGTGAAGTACGCAGTAAGCACTTGCAGACAGGGCCATGCATGATATCACCTCATGCGCGTGCACACACACATACACACACACACACACACACACACACATATATACAAATAAGCACATCTATATTTACCAGACCCATGAGAATAACACATACAAGAACTTTCACTAATCTTTCTTTCTCTCTTTCCACCACAGACAGGATGCCAGTGATCTCTCTGGGAGCATACAAAGGTAGGAGGAGTCTCTCTCTCTCTCTCTCTGTCTGTCTGTCTCTCTCTCTCTCTCTCTCTCTCTCTCTCTCTCTTGATGTCTTATTCTATCTATCTATGCCTTTCTCTTAACATGCTGTACCTTTTCCTTGTAAATTCATAATAGAAACAGTAAGAAGTGATGATGTTATTTTTGCTCTCATGCACATAGGTGTTTGAATTCAGACACCACACACACAAGTGACATGCAGACATGGCTGATACATGGTTGTGTTCACACTGTGCATTAGATTACTTCAGATCTGACACACTATGTTAGGCTTGTTTGTTTGGCCCTTGTTTGTTCAAACACATTTAATATGGTGGATCAGCAGTGAAGAGATGATGATGGAGAGATGGAGGGGGAAAAAGTGACAAATGGGGCAGAAAGATAAGGGATAGAGAGCAACAGGAAGAGATGCATAAAGAGGCGAGAGAGAGAGAGAGAGAGAAAGGGAGAGGGAGAGGGGTTTAGAGAGCTAGGAGAGGAGGCAGAGAAAGAAGGACAGAGAACAATGGAGATAGGGAGACAAGGCAGAGGTAGAGAAAGACAGGACTGGTGAAAGATAGAGGTTGGGAGAAATGGAGAGAGAGATAGAGAGAGACAGAAGTGAGATAGAGTGGAGGGGGAAGTGAGAGTGGGTGGGACCTCTTTAATAAATGGTGGTTCCTGAAATAGAAACAACTCTGCCTCATTCGGGATTCTGTTAACACCAAAGTGCCATAGCTCATGAGGAGAGTGCCGTCGCCACGGCAGCCTGCTGCAGGTTACCGCCGGCAACCAACTGATTGACAGGCAACTCTTGTGAGAAACATGTGGAAGCAAGACAAAACTTTTATCCCTCAGTGTGGGGCCAATGCTTGTAATCCAGCTCTCTCTCTCTCTCTGTGTGTGTGTGTATGTGTGTGTGTGTGTGTGTGTGTGTGTGTGTGTGTGTGCGCGTGCACATGTGTATTCTATGAGGGAAGCAGCAGCAGGAGAAAACAAGTGCATATGCAGATTAGGTGCTAAAGGATGCAGGCTGAGATTACATCAAGCCTATCTGAAAAAAAAAATGGGAATAGGGTGGTAGAGAGAGAAAAAGCAGCAGAGAGTGAAGAGATAAAGAAAGAGTGAGATAAAGAGAGGGAGCAATGAGAAGAGGAAAGAGAGACTGAAAGAGACAAAGAAAAAGAGAAAGAGAATGCAGTGAAGAGTCTGAGAGAGCATGAGAGACAGAGAGAAGAATAGACAGAGGGGAGAGAGAGATAAAAATAGAGAGCAAATGACAGAGTAATAGGAGAGATAGTGAGAACCAGCAAAAGAGAGAAGAGAGAGCTGTGATGAGAGTGAAAAAAAGACACTGAGAGAGGGAAAGAGAAGTGAGAGAGAAACAAGAGAAAGAAAATGGGAGAGAAGGAGAAGGAGACAGGATAAGTGTGCTGTTGTATATTTGCAAAAATCATTAGCGAATATATCACCCTTAATTCCACACAAACACACACACAAAGATGTGAAGGGTTGATCCGATTATTGTTCTGTTTGAAAATGTGTGTGTGTGTGTGTGTGTGTGTGTGTGTGTGTGTGTGTGTGTACAATTATAACCACCAGCGTTAGCACCATTTGCATAGTTAATTACTTCCTTTCTGATTTCAAAGAAACAAAGGGAGAATAAAATAAGAAAGGATAAAAGTCTCTGTGTGTGTGTGTGTGTGTGTGTGTGTGTGTGTGTGTGTGTGTGTGTGTGAGTAATCCTCCTTCCGTCAAAAGGCTGACTCGGAGCTATTATTTCTCCCTGTCTCTCTTATTTCTCGGCACCGTAACCCCAGGGTTGGGTGAGGAGTGGTGGGGCGAGTCGCCTGTCAGCTAATTGCATCTTTCTGTGGCGATTATGTTCTCAAAGAGAGAACAGGCCGTAATTACGGAACCCGAATGCCGGTCCGGCCGAGCAGTTACAGAACCGTCATGGCCGCCGCGTGGGAACTGCTCTCATTATCACCACAGACACGGAACCGCCCCCTTCACCCCGGCAACTATGCTAATTACCATCCGGAGCAGACCTGCCAATCACAGCTATTTATACCCCCGAGAGAGGGAGAAGGAGAGATAGAATTAAAAACTACATTTATTAAATGTATAAGATTTAATTATTTCAACTGTAGGGGTCTGATGTGTCAAACTCTTTCTGTCTGTCCTGCTCTCATTCTTCCTTCTCAGCACTTCTCAGACAAGCCAATAAGCAGTATTTATATTCCGGGGTGGGGGGTTTAATGGATTAAAGAACAAAAAATGTGGATTTTGTATTAAATATATCAGCTTTTAATAGTTTTAGTAAAACCTAATGATCCAACATGTTAAAGTCTTCCTCTTCTCTATGGCTTTCTGTTTTTCTCACCTTTTCTCTTTGTTCTTCCATTTTTCTTAAAATGCCATTTAATAGATAAATCTAATAAAAGGCTGGCATGTCAGTCAACAGTAAAAGTTACTTTAGGCAGTGATGGCTGTAGGAAATAAATCTGTGTTAAATACAATAGTCCAGAAACCAAAGTCACTAAACAATGAGTAATAAGCTGGTGGAGTGTTTAACACATTACGCTATGACTATGAGAAATGTTTAAAATGCAAGAGAAGACTTTTTAAAGATTAAGTTAATTTCTAAAGATGCATTTTTACTCTTTGGAACATCACATGCTAATGATGTAGCATTGGAAATGTGGAAAAGTTACATTAGCAAGGATCTTTGAAAAAATATGTTCTGAAGCCTTGCAGTTATCATGAAATTGATTCATTATGTTCTGAATACTCAAAAGTGGTTTTAAACCTCCAGGCTATGGTGAAAGGAAGGCAGTAAGACAAAATAGTCATGACAATCCATGCATTGGTAGCTAATAGTCTAGCATTCTCCTAAGTTTACTCCTGGTTGCCATGGTTTTACTGTTAATGCATTGAATGTTTTTCCATGCATGATCATTCTTTGTATAGACAGATGTGTATAACAAAACTCAAATGTTCAGAGGTGCAAATATTCCCAAGCAGGTTAAAATACTTCTTTGTAATTAACAAACTGCTTGGCAACAACACAACACTTGGTTATCTTTACAGTGCTTTACAAGATGTCATTGCACTAATCAAATTCACCTGCTGTCTGGCCCCACTGTAACTCGCCAACTTCTATTAAAAATGAACAACTCCTAACCATTTGTTGCCTTGTGTGAATGCAGGCTAAACCCTGAACATTTCTATTACATTTAAATGGGATTTCATTTGAGACTTTTAAAAGTGGCATGTCTGAGTCTTTTCTTTCTCTCTCACTCTTCTTTCTTTCCCATTTCTCCCTCTTTCCTCTGGGTCACTATTTTCAAAAAGGTGCTCATACAGAGTATTCAGAGTTTCAGAAAGCCCACGGCATCATGCCCTCAAGCCAGGAATAACATACCCACTGCGCAGTGACATTAGACACAAATCAATTGGTGTTTTTTCTTCACCTCAGTGGATTGTACACAGCCATTAGCTCATCTTTCATGGCAAGAATGTGGGTTAGGCAGTGCTCTATATCAGCTGCAGTGTGAGGCCAGTCTAAAATGGGTTAGGGAGCCCTGTGAACGAGCTGCACCATGAGGCTCAATTTAAAGTGGGTTTAGAAAACTCTGTGGATGGGCTGCACCATGAGGCCCAGTCTAAAGTGGGTTAGGGAGCCTTGTGGACAAGCTGTGCTGTGAAGCCCAGTCTACAGTAGGTTAGGGAGCCCTGAGAATGAGCTGCACCTTATAGCCAAATCTAAAGTGGGTTAGGGGGTCTTGTGGATGAGCTGCACCATGAGCTCAATCTAAAGTATGTTAGGGGGCCCTCTGGACAAGCTGCAACATCTGGCTCATTCTAAAGTGTATATTAGGGAGCTCTGAGGATGAAATGCACCATGCAGTGCAATCCAAAGCATGCTACAGAGCTCTGTGGACAAGCTGTGCTGTGAAGCCCAGTCTAAAGTAGGTTAGGGAGCCCTGAGAATGAGCTGCACCTTACAGCCAAATCTAAAGTGGGTTAGGGGGTCTTGTGGATGAGCTGCACCATGAGCTCAATCTAAAGTATGTTAGGGGGCCCTCTGGACAAGTTTCACCACCCGGCTCATTCTAAAGTGTATATTAGGGAGCTCTGAGGATGAAATGCATCATGACGTGCAATCCAAAGCATGCTACAGAGCTCTGTGGACAAGCTGTGCTGTGAGCCCCAGTCTAAAGTAGGTTTGGGAGCCCTTTGGATGAGCTGCACCATGAGACCCAGTCTACAGTGGTTTTGGGAGTCCTGTGGATGAGCTGTACTGTGAGACCCAGTTTAAAGTTAGTTAGAGAGCTTTGTGGACAAGCTGCACCCTGAGGCTTAGTCTAAAGTAGGTTATGGAGTCATGTGGATGAGCTGCGCCCTGAGACCTAGTCTAGAGTGGGTTAGAGAGACTTGTGGACTAGCTGCACCCTGAGGCCCAGTCTAAAGTTGGTTTATAAAGCTCTATGGATGAGCTGCACCATGAGGCCCAGTCTAAAGTGGATTAGGGAGCTCTGTGGATGAGCTGCACCTTGAAGCTCAGTCAATAGAGTCATTGTTAATAACATACAGTGATATGCTCAATAGTCTTAGAAAAGTGGAGCATCACGTATTAATGTGATATTGATTTCTGTCTATGCATCTAACCTCTAAATGGTTCCATCTGAATGATGTGTTTAATTACACATCAGAGCACAGGGTTCAGCTGAGCTGGGATATTTTCTCAGTGTGATGGCCCCTCCCACCTGATGAATATTCATGGTCTCGGTGGACTCACTAGATGGCAGTGCAGCTTAATGTGGCCATGCTAATGGGGTATTAATGTTCCCAAGCTAAGTGGTGTGGATTCTAACCATTCTCTGTGTGTGTGTGTGTGTGTGTGTGTGTGTGTGTGTGTGTGTGTGTGTGTGTGTGTGTGTGTGCATCTCAGATGTTAAACTCCTGTGCTTAACTCACAGCAGTGGCAGAACAGTTGTCATTCTGTGAGTCTGAGCATCTTTGCGGCTGGCGTGACAAATTTGTATGAGCAACATGAAGCCTGACCACACACACACACACACACACACACACACACACACACACACATATATACACGCACTCACATCACACATACACATAAACGCACAAACATACACACAAAGTAAACCGAATTATATCTCATGAAATGGGAAGATTTAGGAAGATTCTAGAATTTGTTTTGTGTTTTATCTCCAGTAAAACACACACACACACACATACACACACACACACACAAGACACTACATGCAGTGATTAGTTATTGCTTCAATCATAGGACATCAAGTACTGACACACACAAGCACACACACAAGCACACACACACACTCATACACAAATAAATAAATAAATAAATAAATAAATAAATAGTGAATATTACTTTCACAGCATGTCAGACTAAATTTAGAGTTTGATATTAAATTCTTACAGGTTTTTAATTGAAGATGCTGGCTGGAGTCTGATATGAGTAATAGCCCTGCTGCATCATTGTGTGTGTGTGTGTGTGTGTGTGTGTAATAATGAATCCACTAACAAAAAAGGAGGGATGTGATAGAAAGAAACATTAGATCTATTCTACTCTACTTCTGAAGGTTCCTGTTTCACTGGGTGGCTTTTTAATTGAGAACATCAGGGTCATATAACCTTCACTGCACTACACATGCAACATTTTTCCGGAGTTGCAAGTTAGCAGCTAAAAAAGGTTCAGTGAGTGTGAAGTCCCTTTATGACTGTGACGTTATGAATATGACTGTTAGCAGATACAAGACAAGCACTTACATTTAAGAACATACTCATCAGTTAGAGTGAGTTTGGTCCCCCATGTTTAAAACTTTCATGGAATTGCAGAGGATTATGGGATTGTCATAAAGACACAGAAAAGGATGCCTCAAAGAATTCAGCCAAAAACAATCTGAATTAGGCACCGTTTATTTCCCCGGAGCATGCAATACTGCCCAAAAAGCTGGCCAAACCAAGAAACAACACATTTTGATTAGAACACAATGGGAGAGAGAGAGAGAGAGAGAGAGAGAGAGAGAGAGATGACGATATTGACCACTTGCCTTCAGTGCCAATAAAGGACCTTATCTCTCATACCTCCTTCTCTTTGTCTTTCTGTCTACAATATTTTCTTACTTCTAGACTAGACTACTTTTTAAACACAGACACACACACACACACACACACACACACACACACACACACACACACACACACACCAATCCAGACAGGTCCATTGTGATCTATCTATCCTCAAACACTCCTATTCGCCTTGACCATACTGTCTCTTCTTCTCTCCACACTTCACCAGAATAGTGGAATTATGGGTAACCAGTAATTGAGTGTAGGAGGACTTTGCTGCTATTTTGGAACAACCTGCTCTGACAGCGAAAGTATCCTGACGACACACACACACACACACACACACACACACACACACACACACAGACAGAGAGAGAGAGAGAGAGAGACAGAGAAAGAGAGAGAGGATGAGCTTTTCCAAACATGCATGTCAGTTTGACAGCCCACCTGCATCCAGTGCAATCTTTTCATTCGAACTGATGAGACAGATAGAGTGGGAGATATACAGTATATACGCGGAAAGAGAGAGAGAGAGAGTGTCAGTGATATAATTTAGAAGTGAGACACTGGGGAAAAAACACTGGGACTGTCTGTCTGCTGGCAGAAAAATGACAAAATGACAAAAAAAAAAAAAACAAAAATCGGAACATTTCAACAGTAAACAGGAAGCAGGTGTCGTGGTAGAGCTGTGTGTGTGTGCGTGTGCACGCGTGTGTGTGTGTGTGTGTGTGTGTGTGTGCACGCGTGTGTGTGTTAGCTATGTGAAGCCATTGAGGCCTGCAGGCAGGTTTTGATTTGGCCACAGTTTGGTGATTTTGCCATGACAGCTGTGTTTTTGTTTACAAGCACTCTCTTTACTGAAACGCATCATTTCACGTCACACTGGTTAGTTTTAAAGTGATAAGCAGATGATAACATTAGACTAATGTAAATATTATACCATATTTGGCAAACCAATATATATGTCAGAACACCAGCTAGAGGTCTTCTCAAAAATAACCTAAATATTCAGTCAGTCTGAATGATATTAAAATTTGGGTGGCAGATGAGGCCGAAAATTTGAATGAGAACATCTGGAACATGAAAACTGAATCTATACCACAGAATTGTTGAATTCTCGAATCTGATTGGTCAGACTGATAGGTTGACATTAATACGCTTGTACAAACCTGTTATTGCTTCTATGATAACGGCTCATTCATGGGGACTATACAGCTCCATATAATAAGAATGTGTTGATGAACAAAGAAAAACATAATTGTTGATGTGAAGGTTTTTTTTTTTGTTATGAGACATTTATTTAATATTTATGCAAAGTTTCCCAGAACAGAAGAGTGTACACTGTCTGCGTGTTTTGAGAGTGAGTGTGTGTGTGTGTGTGTGTGTGTGTGAGAGAGAGAGAGAGAGAGAGAGAGAGAGAGAGAATAAAAGAGAGAGAGAGAGAGAGAGAGCGTTAGGGAGAGAGAGAGAAGGACAGACTGGTAAAAGAATAACTGTTTATCATTGGTATAACATAAAAGATAATAGGAACTAACTTGTCTCGTGGATGTTCCACAACATTAAATCTAACTATAAATTATTCAGAAGTGCATATTGTTGATTAAAAAATTATACAGTACATTGTAATCGCCAAATTTCTGTGGTATAAGAAGAATAACAGACTTTGGAATTCAGGGTGTATTTTTTTCGTTTGCATCAGCCCATATCACACCACCCCAGCATGTATACTTTTCTTATAACTCTACAGTTCATTGCATGTTATTCCTTATTTTCTTAGCCTAGTTTATTGAATTATTGTTAATTAATTATGTATTAATTATTCATTAATTGATTAATTATTAAGCTTTTGACTAGCTGTTTTCTTAATGCTGCATATTGCTTACAGAAAAACAGCTACGTTTCTAGCAGGAGCTAAACCACTGAAACACTACCTGCCCTCTAACATCACACACACACAGCATACATCACACACACACAGCATACATCACACACACACAGCATACATCACACACACAGCATACATCACACACACACAGCATACACAGCATACATCACACACACACAGCATACATCACACACACAGCATACATCACACACACAGCATACATCACACACACAGCATACATCACACACACACAGCATACATCACACACACACAGCATACATCACACAAACAGCATACATCACACACACACACAGCATACATCACACACACACACACACAGCATACATCACACACACACACACAGCATACATCACACACACAGCATACATCACACACACAGCATACATCACATACACACAGCATACATCACATACACAGCATACATCACACACACAGCATACATCACACACACACAGCATACATCACACACACACAGCATACATCACATACACACGGCATACATCACACACACAGCATACATCACACACACAGCATACATCACATACACACAGCATATATCACACACACAGCATACATCACACACACAGCATACACAGCATACATCACACACACAGCATATATCACACGCACACAGCATACATCACACACACAGCATACATCACACACACAGCATCCATCACACACACACAGCGTACATCACACACACAGCATACAGGAACATGAGGTGAAGTCAGTGAGCAGTGTTACTCTGTATTGTGTGCTACATCGATGTGTGGGGATTTTCGATAGTCCTGCTTTTATATACTTCAAAGATGTTTTTTGTTTTCTTCACCTTTCTGTGTAAACTCTGGAGAGTCTCACGAGATACTCAACAACAGCAATCACGCCACGGCAAAGTCCCAGAGATCACATTTTCACATGCACCCTGGAGGTTAAGATTAAGGTTAGGTGCATGTAGACCTACTGTAATACAAAGGCACTGGATATACCTGACAAACACAAGGGATACAAGACCGTGTGTGTGTGTGTGTGTGTGTGTGTGTGTGTGTGTGTGTGTGTGTGTTTGTGTGTGTGTGTGTGTGTGTGTGTGTGTGTGCTAGAAGGTGTTAAGTAAGAATTTCCTCGAGAGGCTCCAGATGGCTGTAAGACAGGTGCGCCAATTAAAACCTCTCGCTTCTTATCAACACTTGAAAAGCATGTCCTATTTGTAACTGGTACATGAACTCAAATACACACACACACACACACACAGACACACACACACACACACACACACACACACACACACACACACACACACACACACANAGACACACACACACACACAGACACACACACACACACACACACACACACACACACACACACACACACACACACACACAGTACAGATAAGCCACCTACTGAAAAACTGACAGCTACACTATATTGGTAGCACATACTGAAAGATAAATCATATAATAATTGGATTTTATCTGTTAAAATAAAGAAATGGTTAATCATTATCACAATAAAACAAAAAAAAAAGAAGTAGCAAATGGCTGACAATAAGAGGTTAAAATTTACACTGACATTTATGTCCCATTGCTGTTGTAATACTATTAGGACTGACTCTTAATTAGCTAGGTGATGGAGTTATTGTTGGCAGGCTAAATAATGGGCAGATGTTTTTGGTCAGCTGGTCTTCACCGAGGAGGCTACAGATGTTTTTTTGGTCTAAATATTCAAATTTATATGTTTATTTCCAAGCTTTTATAACACAGCCTCATAAAATGACATTCGCCAGATCAGCCTTATGAGCTTATCAGAATTATTGTGATTACTTTCTGAAACATACCTGAGGCTATGAAATCACTATGCCGCACACACAGAGGCTATCAGACAGCACACATTGGAGAATGACCATAAAACCAAGGTGATAATTTCTCGATTACTGCCAATTTTCTAGCTAATTTAGCCAGGAATATTACACATCAACCTGCATTCTCTCTCATCATCAGCTTAAGGGCAAAAAAAAGTACCTTAAAGGAAAGCATCATCCAAATAGGCTAATATGAGCAAGCCTCATCTCATTTGTGTAGTGCGAACCAGCTGCACTCAGGTTCTCTCAGGTTGCTGGCATGTTAGCATTAGTGTTTTGCAGTGATCTATCAAGTAATGTAGAAGTTAATGAGGCGGGACGTAGCTTCACTAAAATGCTGGCTTAAAGTTCAAAGCAGATTTTGTTCGGAGAATTTTCTAGAATTAGGACTTGGAGTATTTGGAGACTTTGTACAATGATGTGTTCAAAAACTCACTCTGGCTTATTAAAAGTCTTTTTGCTCATTTGTTAAGTATCAGCCTGAATTTAATATACTATGTAATAAAATGTAATAATAATCATAAAATTCATTTTTATTTAAAAAAAAAAAAATCACTTGAAACATAGTCTTAGCTTTGACGAGTGGAAAGACTTCATTAGGACTGGGGTATGTACATAGGCCACACCTCCTTACCTGAGATTGATAGGTACATAGACCACACCTCCTTACTTGAGACTGATATGTACATAGGCTATTGCTCCTTCCCTGGTACTGACAGGTACACAGGCCAGACACACACACACACACACACACACACACACACACACACACTCAACCCTGACAAGAGCTTTTGCAAAAACATTAATTCATCTTTGCAAAGCATTTTCTCTATGAACAAGTCAGGCCAAATGGTTTTCCGTGTGTGTGTGTGTGTGTGTGTGTGAGTGTGTGTGTGGTTGACAGAGATAATTGAGGAGACAGGGCCACTGCTCCAGAATCAGGCTTCTAATGGAAGGTGACAAATTAATTTCTGTCTGGTAATGGCTGAAAATAGAACATTGCCGCCTGCTTGTCTTTTAGGTGCTGATGGAATGTGTGTGTGTGTGTGTGTGTGTGTGTGTGTGTGTGTGTGTGTGTGTGTGTGTTACTGGGGGTCTATGCATGTATGCAGTGTGTATAGAGGTGATGTGCAGATGTGCAGTGTGAGATTGTGTAATGCCAGTCTGTGGATTTTGCAAATTGCAAATCGGATGGTTTTTTTTTTTTTTTGCAATTTTCTCTCTCTCTCTCTCTTTCTGTGTGTGTGTGTGTGTGTGTGTGTGTGTGTGTGTGTGTGTGTGTGAACCATTTTGTGTTGTGCGATAGCATTCATAGATCAGCTCCCTGCCAATTTACACTTATGCAGCTATTTAAATGTTACATTTATAAACTTGATCTAATCCTGGCAGACATTTCTCAGTGTTAAACCCGACTTATCCTCACAGTGCATTATGGGTAACGGTCCCTTTGACAGGAAGAGGCCATTTACTAGCCACTTCAAATGAAATTCTTAATTATTTCAAGTTAGGATGCTGTGCGTGTTTCTTTTCAAATCCCGTAAATGTATCTTGTTCCAAAAAGCTCATTGTTGCGAGGTCTAGTTGGTTTCCAAATAAAAACAAAAAGTCTTGAAACATGAAGTTCAGATAGAAATTGAGATTATAACTGCTAAGATTGTTGTAGTTGGCCTCTATGTGTAAATATACACATGTAAATAAGTTACACGTGTCTTGCTTTATATAAAAAGCTAACATTCATGCTATATCAAAGCTAACATTCAGTTAATTATATCATTACTGGTGATAAGAAGTTTTAGCGTTTTAACTGATAGCACTAATCAGAAGCCCTTAAGTGTATGAATGAGCCATGGTGTTACATGCATCAACCAGGCGCTATGCTATCAAAAACGCCACCGTTTAAAAAGCTGGCTGAAGCCATTGCACACATCACAGAAATCCACATGGTGTGTGTGTGTGTGTGTGTGTGTGTGTGTGTGTGTGTGTGTGTGCCTTCATGCGCTTATATTGCCAGACCAGGAGCAATATGCTATAAACTTCTAATATTGATTTCTACATCTTATCTTTTGAGCCATTTCAGACTAGACAGTCTGCAAATACAGTGAGAGAGAGCAAAAGAGAGGGAGAGAGAGAGAGAGAGAGAGAGAGAGAGAGAGATGCTCATTTGGCACTCTATTCTTTACCATATACTGTACATAATATATTCGTGAATGGTGTAATCTCTATTTCAAATAAATGATTTTGTAAAATAGCATACTATATGCAATATTTACAAGTGCAGCTGTATTATCATCTGCTATAACTTCCCAATTTCTGCTACAATAACACCTTCTAACTTTGGGAGATGGGCACTATGATGTCTACTAGTACTAGTATTGCGAACATGAAAAATTGAATAATAATGAACAATTTCTGTTGTTCAAGATGGCTGTCCCTGTAATCTTACTACGTTCAGCTGCATGATAATTTGTTCATGTTTATGTACTACAGCTACACTGGCCCCTTTCAGCTTTAGTATCAACATCCATCTTTGGTGATCAGATCACAATTAGACCGTGCAGAATACAGGAGTGGACTGTGATCCAGTCACTCAGACCATTTTGCAAGGTGGTCTGGGACACATCTAGGACATATGGGCTACATTACATTTGTGGTGTGAATGGTGATGCATCCTCAGACAGCAACGGTTGTAATTTGAATTGTCATAGCCGTCCTGTGAGCGTCTACCGCTCTGGCCATTCTCCTCCTACCTCTCTCATCAACAAGGCGTTTCCACCCACAGAACTGGATGGTTTTGGTTTTAGGCACCACTCTAGAAAAAACAGGAGATAAGCTGTTTCTGAAATACTCAAACAAGCCCAACAGTGCCACAAGTCACTGAGATCACATTTTTGCTCGTTTTGATGTTCGCTGTGAACTGAAGCTCTCGATCTGTATCTCTTACTAAAATACGCAACGTGACGACGGTGCCCTAACCGACTAACCTATTAACGTACGTACTCGTCCACATAACTACTGGCAGATAAAGTGGCTGGTTTGTGTATGTTTTAATACAAGACCTTGTTGAAATAATTATTTAGGAAAATGTGTTTTAATACTGATTCTATTACTGAATATTAAGAAATATTTTATGTCACTCGAATATTGCATAATAGTGCATTTTGCAGTGATGGTCCTGATGTTGCTAGGTGGTATAGTAGTAAAGCATTTAGATTACAGTCATTAGTATTTATGCCTAAAGTTATGAATTGTGGAATATATGCTGAGCGCAACACTGCTTTGTTGCACTGTTAAAAAACAAATGTGTACATGTGGCAATTGGGATCAAATCCCCCGAAGTCCTGGAGTCTTTAATTAACTGTTATAGATTGGGATGTATATGCAAAAGCAGCTGTATTTTAAAGCTTATCACATCATCTCCTAACCTCACACATCAATACAGGACTCTCATGGGGTTGTAGAGCTCCCTGTCCTCTGTGTGTGTGTGTGTGTGTGTGTGTGTGTGTGTGTGTGTGTGTGTGTGTGTGTGTGTGTGTGTGTGTATATGTGTGAGCACATGCATGTTAAAGATGTGATTAATTCTTAATTGATGGTCCGATTGTGAAAGTGTGTAGCTAATGCAAGTTTTATGCCTCCTGCTTTCAAGCTCAAACTGCTGTGTCAATGCTTTTTCTTTTGCCTAAATTATTTATCTGTTTTGGTGCATGACTTCAGCCTTCAGCAGGGAGCAAGCGAGCGAGCGAGCAAGAGAGAGAGAGAGAGAGAGAGAGAGAGAGAGAGAGGCTTCACATAGTCGGGATAAAAGAGGATTGGGGTACAGTGAGGAGACACATGAGATAAGATGTAGATAAGATAAATCAGCTTTCATGTGTATCTGTGTGTAGCTGGAGGTTCTATCTATCTATCTATCTATCTATCTATCTATCTATCTATCTATCTATCTANCTGTCTGTCTGTCTGTCTGTCTGTCTGTTTGTCTCTCCTTCTGTCTGTCTCTCTGTCTGTCTATCTTCATGGTGGGTAGAATGAGCAGTAAACCTGGGAGACATAAAAAGAATATATAGGAGAGTGGAGAGAGGGATGTGAAAAGAGAGAGAGGGAGGGATGGAGGGAAAGATCGTCTAAGGTTATTTTTGTGTGGTGTATGTTACTCCAAGGCATACACTGCCAGCCTCTCTTCTCTTCTCTTCTCTTCTCTTCTCTTCTCTTCTCTTCTCTTCTCTTCCTGCTAATGGTGAATAAAGCTTTTAATGACTCATAATGGCCTCCGTGCTCCCTCGGCTCAGACGTGACTAATCGAGTGTTCTTGCTGGAGATCACAAGAAATCAGTGGCTGGCACAGTGCTGCTTAATGCCTGTCAGCAAGGTTTTTTTACTTTCTGTCACTCCATCTCTCTCATTTAGCTTGCTCTCCATGCCTCTCGATTCCCATATGCACAAAAATAATGAACAGTGTAACAATGGATCAGCCCGCAAGTCCTCAGATCTCCCAACGTTTAAAGCGTCTCGAATTAAAATTGATCGGTAATAGACGTGGCATTTCCTTTCTTTGCCAGCTCTCCTGTCCAGCTGTGCCCATATGCCTGCCACTCCAAGGGGCTGGTTCTAGACAGCCATTACATTCCCTCAGACAAGCTTTCATTTTAGAGAGAGAGAGAGAGAGAGAGAGAGAGAGAGATTGATGTGAGTTGATGTGGTGTACCACTGAAGCTTGCTCACGTTTCACACAGAATTATCTGCTTCACACTCTTTTCATTCTTTTTTTATGTCATATACTATACAATACAATTATATATTTAAACCAGAGAGCATAGAGTTAGTAATATAATTTTTTTCATTTGTTTTGTTTTGTTCGCTAGAGAATGAATAGCTAAGGTCACTATAAGTTGAATTTAACCCACTAGAAACACCAGTAACACATTACTTGGACAGTCCGGTGTTTATAGCTCTTGATGTTTAGTAGCTCATGTATAGATTATCGAACTTGTCCCTAGTCTACGCGTCCCTACTCTGTTTTATGACATGTTGATGAAACTGTAGTTGTTGCTGAGAATCAGTTGATAGGCTGCGTCATAACAGTCTGTAGATGTTTTATAGATTGTCTACATTAGTCTATCCAAATAAAGTGTTATGGAAACGACACTGTTTGCATGGGCTCGTAGGAGGTCTTGACCGAAATCAGTTTGCTCTCTGTAAACTTTCTTAAAATAATCCTTGGCCATAAAGCAAACCCTATAAATCTTTCACCCTCGACCAAACGCCGGTGCTCGTTGTGGAGCCTTATTTTTAAAACTATTCTTCTTTTTTTTTTTTTACTGCAAAAGAGATAAAATATGGCTAGAAGTGGTATAATTTCATCACCAAATTAAGTCAAGGAACTCATGTTATTTTTATGTAAGTAAGATTTTTGAAATAATTAGGTCATTAATATTGAATCTGCAATATTATTGAATCTGCAGACTGAGAAATAAACACGTTTTCTTCTTCTTCTTCTTCTTTTATTATTATTATTATTATTATTAACTGTCAAAACCTTCTAGTCATACCTAAAGCTTTTCTCATATGAGGATTACCCACAGTGCAGTGCGAGTGTATGTCAGTGATAAATGGCTGAGAGAGGTAAGTTGGTTTACAAATGTAACATACAGATTACTTCAGTAAAACAAAGCCTGGAGTCAGCTACATCATCTATAGCATGTTGCTAGAGGTCACATATGTTTAGTATGTGCTGTCTTATCTCGTGTCGAGTGTTATTTCCCAGGGGTGAACTAATAATTAGCCCGGGACAAGCAGATTACGGTGTCCAGGCTGTTAGTGAGTTTTTTTTTTCTTTTAATCAATAATCAATAAAGCAGGTGCAGCATTCTGCTATAGCAGCGTTATTTTTCTTCCCAGGTCCAACAGTATCTATCTACTATCTATCTAATGCTAGCATTCAGGAAAGTTTTATGCAAAGTTATGCAAACATGTTGCAACACGAGCCGTTGTCCATGTGTTGGCAAGTTCCTTGTTTCGAGTTCCTGTGTTTCTCTGGCTTTGATCCTAATGCACATTGCTCACGTTAAACTCAAGCTAGATGTCTCTTACTTCTGCATGATAGCAGATGTTTTGGAAAGGAAATGACTTTATCCA
>CM074962.1:11476665-11503281 GCA_037577455.1 Pangasius macronema
TATATATATATATATATATTTGTGTGTGTGTGTGTGTGTGTGTGTGTGTGTGTGTGTGTGTGTGTGTGTGTGTGTGTTTGAGTATGCGAGTGCTCATGAGTATGTGTGAGAGAGATATATTAAATTTGTTCTAGGTCGTGCTTTCTGAATCCATTGTGTTTATTCAGAAGCCCAAATGAGTCTGCGGGCTGCTTTACATAATCCATGAGTTCATCAAATATTCATGAGCACACACACACACACACACACACACACACACACACACACACACACACACACACACACACACACACAGGCGTTTCAGACAGAATGCTGCCAGCTAGTCTATACGACGATGCGTCTGTTCACGCACACGCAGGCAGATCCAAGCGCATACACAGATGCATCCTGTGTACGCGTACATGCATAATCTCCCCCCTCCATATCCTCCAGTGGAGTTGAATTCTGAAATTATAGTTGGCATATTGCCTTATGAATTCCTAGTTTCATAGTTTCTGAACAGGAATAAATGAATGACTGAATTATGTGTTTTCACATTAACACTCAACACTTTAATGTATAAGCTCCATCCGTTTGATCTCTAGAGTATACACTTGGCCCTGCTCCTTCAAGTCTCGCCACCTAGATTTGCCCCCTCACATCTCTGGAACATCTACATACACTCCTCTGTCTAGCCCCATACCTCTAGAACAGTATGGTTAATAAACAGTTAATATAGCAGATCAATAATATTTAAGGCATCCACCTGGCCCCTCCCCCTCATCTCTCTCCAGTTATTTGCTTGGCCCCGCCCTTGAAGATATCAGCACTGTACCTACAAATCAGATTACAGTCGTAGGTATGAATCAGATTATGAATTGGCAATTCCAAAAATGACATTTGTGTATTGTACATACAGAAAAATAACTCTATATGAATCACATATGTATTACTTCTGTTACGAAAACACGGATGGATGAAGCTACATCTCCTCCTCACTGACCCACACACACACACACACACACACACACACACACACAGACTTACATTTCTGTATTGCTTGTTTAGATGCATCTCTCTCTCTCTCTCTCTCTCTCTCTCTCTCTCGATACTTCTCAGTCTGCGATCTGAACTTCTGGGTGTGCTATTTTTGTCCCTGTGCTTTGCAGCCTGTAGGGCCTGCTGTCTGTCTCTCCTCTCTCTCTCTCTCTCTCTCTCTCTCTCTCTCTCTTTCACTCTCATTTCCTCACTCTCTGTCTTGTTCACTCGCTTTCTCTCTGTCTTCCTCCTACATGGTCAATCAATATGTGTTACAGGCCAGCTGGGTCCAGGCCCAGGGGAGATGGTGAAAGAGAGGGGAACGAGGGATAGAAAGATGGATAGAGAGGTAGGGTGGGGTTTTTGCCCATAGCAGCTCCACAAAGCACCAGCATCTCTTGAAAATGAGAGGGAGGGCAGTGCTAACAATGCCAAGAGAGTAACCTTTGAACCATGAGAGGGGAGAGACAAAGAGGAAGAGAGAAAGGAATGAGGGACAGAATGGGAGCGTGACCCGTAGGGGGCTGAATTCCATTGTCTTGTGCGTATAAAGGGATTACAGCAGCGACAAACAGCTTTCAGCTTCAGCCTCCATGGACCCTCAAAGAAGAGACAGAGAGAGTGATGGAGGAAGATGGAGGGAGGGGGGTGTCGAGGTTAATGTAGGGATGTGTATACTGGACAGCACAAGGGGATTAATGAAAATTATGGGTATGATGGAGTACTAAGATATGGAAATCTTTATGAAATGGTTATGTCATTGATGTCATGATATATTTGTATACTGGTAAAAGAAGTATTTCTGAGAGCCTATAAAAATGTACATTATTCCTTAAAGAAATCATCCAAAGGCTAATCGTGATCCTCTTAAACATTACTGACAAAAAGGACAAAAGAGGAATAACGAGTGTTTAACGATTTATGCTGACTAAAGAAAAAGCCATTTAAAAAGAAGAGAATGCACTACTCAGAAGAGGAGCTTTAACTCTTGTCCCGTTGACCGTGAGGGAGGACAGGAGCAGACAGCAAAATGAAAAACGCAATTAAATTAAATTGCATTTAATCAAATTAAATCCAGAGTCTTTGAGAAAAAAATGGTGCGAATTCCCTGACAGGATAGTGCCATTACCTGCTGTAAGTACAGTTCAGCATTCAATGAAATATTAACGTGTTTAAACGGGACGTAGCGACGATGTCAAGCTGATGTTTTTTGCTGTAGTTGACCAGCAGGCTTTAGTGTCAGGAAGTAGCAAGTGACAAGAGCAAAATAGCTCAGGATTTATTTTCAGTTGCCCTAGCCGTGCCTGCAGGTGTTGAGGCGTAAAGACCCTATTAATTGAAAGCTTGTAGCTGCAGTGTAATAAAAAAAATGTAATGTTGTTCCATTTGACAGTAGGAAATTGTTATCAGGCAATATAGTGCTATACCTGAAACCATTATGCTTATCATACCGTTTCACCTATTAATCCGATATACACTGAAGATCCTGGCTCCCTGTAGAGGAAGCTGATTTTGTGATAAAACGCACACACACTCACACACTCACACACTCACACAGAGACATATTCCATGAGGGTGCTGCACTCAGGTTAAATAATAAATGGCAGCTAAGGAAAGTGCCCTATATTCTTCCATCCTGCTCATTTCTCCCTAGCTTCTTCCTCGAGCCCCGTTTCTTTCCTTTAAGAGCTGAGAATCCATCAAAAAAAGCTCTGAATTCATCAAATTGCCTTTTTTCTTTTTTTTTTTGCGCCATTATCCCACTGTGAAAATACAGCACTTGCGTGAAATATTACCAATCCGTGTTCGAGTTAAATTAAGCATTTGTGGAGCGTCGTGGCAATAGCATGCTAGATTAAGCTCGCAATTCAGGAGTTTCAAAGACCAAATACGTACACACACATTAATAAAATTACCCACAGCTCCCATGTTTCTTCTGCACAGAGCTCATTAAGGCCGGTCTGGATATCGATGCGTTAATACTGCTAATAGAGGCAGTTTGTACTCAAAGAAGAGAGGCTTACTGCAGGAATACTGACACAATTTAGACTTTCTGCTGACAAGCACAGAATATTTCAGTGATGTATATTTCAACTCGAGGTAGCCTGCCCTCAAGACACATACAGATACATTTTATATACGTATCTGCTGTCTCTCACACATGTTCGAACATGCATCTGATTATCAGACAGCAGTGGTGTCATATGTTGGGATAGTTATTGTAGCTTGGAGACACAGATATCTGCACAGATATGCATGTCTCTGGTATGTCTCAGTGGTCACATGGTTATGCTAACACGGCTAAACCTGGGGAAAACAAGTCATTTGGCCTAAGGACAAATATCAGTGGTTATTGATCTTTGGGACTTTTGGGAAGAGTGAGAAGACCGACATACTTACCTGCTCGCATTATTTATTGATGACAAAAACTCAGTACATGATCACTGATCTAGGGTATAAAGGTTGTATTCAGATGAGCCAGTGTTTCGATGATGTGATGTGATGCGATGATGTGATGATCCCGTTATGCTGCGTGACACTATGTGACACTTGGTCATTACTCGTCACGACTGAGAAAACGACCTCTCCGTGTCTGACCACGCCCCCTTCACCGGGACTGACATGCATAGAGGCCACACCTCCTTCTCATGGACTGATGTGCATAGAAGCCATGCCTCCATCACTGAGACTGACAGGTGTTGGGTGCCACGCCTCCTTCATTGGACCTGACAGGTGTAGACGCCATGCATTTGAAGGATTACCGAGACTGCAGCTGGAATAACTATTTTTCTTCATACGCTACTGTTTTAACTGTTTGTTACAATGACTGTTGGAATAACTGCATTTGTTCTGAGGGCATGTTATGAGTTTTCTCAATTGCACTGCATGTGCATTTGTGAAATGGCCCCAGTGTCTCTGAAGTACAATTATTCTTACTGCTGTTCGGTTCAAGTGTATAGGAAATCCTTTGATCTAATGATGGCAGAACAACACTGCTTACTTATGAATAAAAAGCTAAGCTAAGCTAAGCAGGCTCTATGTGTCTACACATATACATTTAATACATTTACATGGAGACTTTTAGCATAGTATAGACATCTGAGCGCAGTGCAGAGCAGATGAGGGTTAAGTGTGGGTCTAAGGGTGGCTCTGTGGCACCTAATGAACACTTAGTGTTAATGTAGAACCCTGGATTTTTGTTGCGTAGAACTGACTGAAGCAACAATAATGCAGATTAAAAGGACACTGTGTGAAAATCAAAAGCCTGACAATCAATAAATAACCACTGACTCCATGTTTGCAAAATGTATCCTGGGCATTGAGGGGCAATACAACGCAAATACAGGACTGTGTTACGAAATACACAATATCATGACAAATAACATATTCACTGGTTGTTTTATGCCAGAATCAATGATCAAAATATTGAGTAGGTACAATCCTAGGTTATAGTAAATGATGTAGGCTTCATGGATTTAGTTGAACATTCAGTTAGACGCTACAGATGGTTAGATAGCTCTGGGTTGTAGAAGGATGTTGCACAGGCTTTCTGTGTGTGTGTGTGTATGTGTGTGTGTGTGTGTGTGTGTGTGTGTGTGTGTGTGTGTGTTTCCCATGACCCATTTCCTGCTAGAGAAGCTGAAGTAAGGAAGGCTTGCCCCCGGGAGGTACAGAAGAGGGGGAGAAACAAAAGCAAAGGAGCTCATCCATTCCACGGTCACATGATGGGAGATGATGCTGAAGTGCAGAAATAAACGAGTGCACATTTCAGTATCTATCTACTCCTAATCTAATTACTACCTAATTGTGCAAAAACCATATGGCGTTAAAAAAAAAAGAAGAAAAAGAAAAAAGAAAAAAAAACGTTCAGGTTTATATGTCCAGTGAAGATGATGTTATTTATTTATCAAAAATAAAATCTATCTATCTATCTATCTATCTATCTATCTATCTATCTATCTATCTATCTATCAGGTTAACTCCTACTTTTATTAAAAGATATAGTTTTGACTGGACTGGGCTTGAACTCTTACATGGTAAAATTAACATCTACAGTGTGGACGTAAGACGTGTGCTGTCGCATTCTGTGATTATATCAGTGTTCATACTGTTACATTAACATCTACATTGTCAAATTAACACTTAACATTAATTAAGTTAGACATTAATGAACAACATAAGAGTTAAAGACACAGTGTAGGTGAGACAGTCACCCAAAACTGTACTATAGCAATTTACCAGGGAACGTGCACAGGGCATATTGGGTTGAGCGAGTGTTCAATATTCATATTCATATATGTATTTATGAGGGTAACAATTAATTACTTTTTTGTGGAAGCCCCACAAAAGGGAGGGGGGGAGGGACTCTCTTTTTAAAAACAAGCGCTGGCTCGGTTTACGGGAACACTGTAAGCAATAATTCCAGTTGTGTATTAATATCATCATCTGTATTATCGATTATGTATACATTTTGTGGTTTTACAACAATTAGTATATTTTACAGCAAGTACATGATTTTACTCCTTGGATAGCCTCATGGTCCAAAAACTTTGAACATTCACCTTTATATCTCCAGTCAGGAAGATACAATGCTAATGTTCTCAAATCTGATTGGTCAGTAGGTTCTCTATACCATATATCATTCTGCGTCATTTTCTATAACAACACAGCTCTGAAGTTTATATGAAAAACATAAAGTCGTTGCTATGGTGAAGCTTTCTGTGTTTGACGTTTGTTTAACATTCATGGAAGGAGTCTCCAGTGTCAGTGTGGCAGTAAGTCAGTAACATGACATGCTGCGTTTTTCTGGCTTTAATGGAAATAACTTCCACAACAGTGAATGTAACTATAAATGTTAAATGTATGATGTGTAGTTCTATCAATCAATCAATCAATCAATCGATCGATCGATCAAATCAATTCAATTCAGTTTTATTTGTATAGCACTTTTAAAAATGGACATGAGCAGAAACTCCCTGAAAGGAACCAGACTCAGAAGGGAACCCATCCTCATCTGGGGAACAATGACTATCTATCTATCTATCTATCTATCTAAATGAGAGGGGGTGAAGGAGTGTAGAGGAGAAGGAGGAGGAGGAGGAGGAGGAGTGTGTAAACACGTGAGAATGTGAGCGATTAAGAGTGTGTGAGTGCTCAGTGTTGTGTGCGGCTGCACCTGTCCCTCTCCATCTCGCTGCTCAGTCCCACACACTGTCAGGCTTCTGGGACAGGACAGGCGGACAGCATAGGAGCATAGGAGCATAGGACAGGACACACCGGGGCTGAACAGGAACGGGAAGGAAAGATCCCGGGACAAGGCGGGAGCTCGGCGGCACGCGTCTGCAGACTACACGCGTGTGGAACAGGAGACCAGGAGAACAGAACACATCCATGTCTTCGTGCTACGGTCTGGATTTCCTCCCCACTATGATGGTGGAAGGCGGGCTGCTGACCACAGCCGAGCGGATGTGAGTGCATGTGAATTCTCTTTTCCAAGCGCGTGCATTACTGGATCGTAATCAGATCCGGTAACAGTACAGCAGGGGATGTCGGGGATCGGGTCCGCTTTATGAGGCGGTCATTGCCTCTCGCGCTCGGACGGTCCGGGTTTTCGGCTCGAGTGCGGAACTGCATTGGGCGCGGTGTGTGTGTGTGTGTGTGTGTGTTGTTGGAACTATAAATAAGGGCAGCTCTAAGCTCTAGTGTGCATTTCTGCGCTCTTCTTCTATTATTTGTAAGTACGTTAACACATGCTGTCCTTCGGTATTGCGCTATGAGCGCGCGTGCAGCAGTAACACGAACACGTGATTCATTATGCTCCGCCCATTTGGCTCGAACGCTTGAAGCTTGCTTATGCATATTTACATGCAAAAACGTACACTCTATATTTACAGTGAACTCTTACAGTGTTTTATATAACAAGGAGGTGAAAGGTGTTAATTAAACACTTGTTGTTTTTTGTGCACGTGTGATCCTGCAGTGTTGGGCTGTGGGAGAGTTCATGACAAGCATGTGACCCTGATGGCTCGCGCACAGTGCACGGCTTTGGGGAGGAGACAAACACGCGCCCTCGTGTGCCTGTAAAGCATAGGAATGCACACCCTGTTTTTCTGTTTCTGTTTCGTACTCATTCTGTGTGTCTCTCTCTGTATCGAGGTTGTTCCGAATTTGATTGGCTACGTGTTGAAATAAGATTACTGCACGCGCGTGATTCGGTTACGTTCAAGGCCCGAGAACAAAGGATGGGAGTTTGGAGTGCGCGAGCTGTTTACTGTCACTGTCCTGTTTCTGTCTGCTCTTCTTAGAGCACTACACGATGATGGGCCATGTTCAAGCCACCCCACCCCCTTCTCTCTCTCTCTCTCTCTCTCTCTCTCTCTCTCTCTCTCTCTGTTTGTTTGTCTGTCTCTCTTGTGCTCTTTCTGTCTGTCTGAGGGTCTCTCTCTCTCTCTCTCTGTTCTAGCAAGACTACTAGACTAGTATTAGAGCATGATTTAAAAAAAACTGAGAGGCCTACAGTAATTGTACATGCTTATTATTATTATTATTATTATTATTATTATTATATTTCACAAACTGTTTAGGGGTTGGGTGAATGCTGGGCCTAACAACCACTCTCTCTCTCTCTCTCTCTCTCTCTCTCTCTCTCTGTGTGTGTGTGGGTTCTCTGAATTTCATAAGAGTGGACAGTACAATAGTGTTCTGTATATCCTCTACACTTTTTTTAGCCTTGTCCCAAATGCAGTAGATCAGCTGAGACATGATTAGTGACTGTCGTTTGCTTATTTAGCTTTGCACTGCAGCTACGTAGCAAATGTAGCCAACAAGTAATGGAAGTCTGTCTCCCCCAAAATCGAATTTATCTAATCTAATTAATGTTCTGCGTGCAGTTCTTTAGTGATGTTGCACAGACTTCCCGTTGTGAATCAGGACACAGCATGGCCAGCTGTAATAGACAAAAACNAAAACTGAAGAATGTAGCTGAATGTCATAACATTATAGGGGTAGCCAATGTGGACAACTGGAATCACTTTTTCCATCAAAAAAAGGCCACAAGGCCATGTTGACCCATGTCATTTAAGATTGTAAAGGAATCTCACCAGTTCCGTCAATGTGCCTTTACCAAATGAAAGCAGACGAAACTGCACTCTCTTACATTAAACCCCTTCAGACTGTGATCGAGGACCAAGCACAAAGGATGGTCAAGATGAAACTTGGTTTGCTACAGTGTGTTTTAAACTGTTAGTATGAACACTTGTGTTGAAAGGATTAACGAAATGACTTGTAACTTCATTTGTCTTCCAGTGGAAAATGAAGTTTAAGTCTTCAGTAAGTAAAGAAAACAACTCTTTGCCAGTATCACTGAAGAGCGACAGACTAAACGCCACAGGAAGTGAGGAAGTCTTGAGGACTGTCCCAGATGTTCACATTTACACCCTTAAAACCTTGATCAATCGTGCATCACAGGTTCACAGCTCGAGGAAAGTGTGGACCAAAGTGCCTGCTTGGAGGAAGACCTCAGGGCCGTTTGGGACAGGGCCTTAGTTCACCTTGAAGCTTAAGACTATGTAACAAAATTATTTAAATTAAAATGAGATTTTTAAAAAATGTTTAGAAGCAAATATGTAACATTTTGGGCATATTTACAGAAACAATATCTATCTATCTATCTATCTATCTAGGATGTGTTCCTTTAATTTCTTTTGGTGGATTTTACTATTTATCTATTATTCATTATTCATTCATTTATTTATCTATTTATCAATAAATAGATAAATATATATATAAACACAAGGAGGAAGGTTATGGGCCAGCATCCATCTGGCATGTGTTTCCAGAGAGCGAGTGAATGCTCGCTAATCTCTCTCTTCACTGCATGATAAGCTGCTCACCTCTCCTCTAGGGAAAACATCACACACACACACACACACACACACACAGAATGAATGTAAAACATCTGGCTCTCCAAAAGCACTTGTATTGTCATGCTGTGCACTTTAAAAGCCACTTCCAACTTGTTTCTATTGTTTTTATCTTTAATTCTCCATCGATGTGTCTCTGAACATATGTGTTTGTTTGAAGTCTTTTGGCTTCATTGGCTTTATTCAAGATCAAATGAGTCTCTCCACCAGAACACAATGTTTGTCTAAGGCTTGATTTAACCTGGAGTGTGGGTCAATGATGAGATTGTGTGTCAGGTTTATTATTGTGTGTTTATGGTTGTTAAGAAACCTACAAACCTCATCTCAGGTATGGGAGACTGACTCCAGAGTTTACAATCCACCCAATTTAATATAATCTAGTACACATGGCAACCATTTTTATTTGAAAGTACATCATATTCACCAGGCCAAGGCCATTATTTTTTATCTGAGCTCTAAAAAAGAGAACCAGCTTGATTGGAAAGTGACCAATCTGCAAGAATAGCATTAGTATAATTCAATAATTCTGCATCTGACTGAGCTGGGATTGTTGTAGATTTGTAATTTCTTATGGTTATGGAAGGCAATTGACTCAGAAAGACCCAGTATAGACCAGAAGATGAGGATTTACCAAATTCTGCATTTGTTCAGCCAGATTTTTAGAGAAAACAAGAATCTCTTTTGGCAGATGGTTTTATCCAAAGTGGAATCCAAACCAAACATTTGAGAGCTAAGAGTTAATTGACAATGCCATCTTGAGCCTCAGGTGGATTCCATCAGCTGGTGAAATTCTGGTTCCAGGACATTCCTTAATGCCAGAAAATGTGATTATTTTATTAATTGCGATTCACACAATTTTGGTATGACAGAATTTGCCTCATTGCTTCAGAAACAAATTTCAGACACCAAACCTGTTTTGACTGATCAGCTACTCCACATAGAAGGCATAGCAGCACATCCTTTAAGTCCTATAAGTTGTGAGGTGGGGTCTCCATGGATCGGACTTGCTTGTCCAGCACATACAACAGATGCTTGATCGGATTGAAATCTGGGGAATCCGAATTACTTTCAACACCTTGAACCCTTTGTCATGTTTCTCAAACCATTCCTGAACAATTTTTGCAGTGTGGCAGGGCACATTATCTTGCTGAAAGAGACCACAGCCATTAGGGAATACCGTTGCCATGAAGGGATGTACTTGTACCTTGGGTCTGCANCATGATGTAAAAGAAAACATGATTCATCAGACCAGGCCACCTTCTTCCATTGCTCCATGGTCCAGTTCTGATGCTCATGTGCCCATTGTAGGCGTGGCCAGCATGGGCACTCTGACCGGTCTGCGACTATGCAGCCCCATATGCAGCAATCTCTGCTACACTAGCTCTTCTGTGGGATCAGACCAGATGGGTTAGCCTTCACTTCCCACGTGTATCAGTGAGCCTTGAGTATCCATGACCCTGTCGCTAGTTCACCGGTTGTCCTTCCTTGGACCACTTTTTGTAGGTACTAACCACTGCATACCGGGAACACCCCACAAGACCTGCTGTTTCAAAGATGCTCTGACCTAGTTGTCTAGCCATCACAATTTTCAGAGTTGCTCAGATTTTTTAGTACACCATATAAAACATGACACATTTTTCTGAAAACTGTGACAGACTGAGACAGACACTTCAAGCCCTTCTTCAGCAATAACATCAGCCAAGCTAGCTTACATGAGTTAACCTGATGCGATTTGTTAGTCATCGCAGGCAGCTGATGATAGAATCTCCTCAGATAGAAGTGTCAGACGGCTTTGGCTACTGGTGCACAGAATGCTACCAGGATACTGCAACTAAATCATCAGATATTAATAGATTTTGAATAAACTGCAGTCGAATGTCACAGAGTGCAAAATGGTTGCGAGGTCCTCAGTTTTAATACGCAAGACATCCTGTCTCGTCTTCAGTTACTGCTGTGAATATGAGTGCTTTCAGTTGTTCGACTCGTAACTTTTTGTGAAGATGAACTTTGTGCTTCACAGCATGAGTCGCCAGTTGCATCTGTTCAAGGGAGAGAGAGAGAGCGCACAAGTCTACGCCCCACAACAGCTGGTTCATTCCAGAAGTAGCAGAATGATAGAGGGATGGGGAAAGATGAGTAGTAGGAGGAGGACTATATCAGTGTGGGTAGGGGGTTGGGTGAATGTTTGGAGAACGAGATGCATAGCAGGAACCTACCATGACCCATGAGACACACACACACACATACACACATACATGCACACACTGAAAACCCTTTGTTTTCCTCTGTCCAAATCTTTTTTTTTTTTATTTTGGTGGGTTTTTTTTTCCTTTTCTCATATTCTGGTGTACACACAGCATCACTGATGTGCTTTCTCCGGCTTTTGGGAATTTCACATTTCATTTTAATGTTTGGATGCAACTATTTCATCTCTCTCTCTCTCTCTCTCTCTCTCTCACTCACTCACACGCACACTCTTGCACTCTCTGATCACGTACACACAGGAGTGTGTGCTGCTGAATAGCTTGAAAGTGTGAGTATTTGTCGGGCTGTTTTTACTTGCTGGTGAATTTTCTCTCTTGGATTCAGAGATGGAAGAAAAAGTTCTCACTCATCAGCAACATTTTTAAGCTTGTAATTGTTTTAATACAGTCTCATGCTTATATCATTGGCGTATCATGTTTAACATGATGGGAAATTTCAATATTGCTGTAATACAGATGATCTTTAGGTGATCTGCATATTGTAGTTGCAGAATTCTGCAGATAACGTTCCATATTTTTGCAGCAGCAGGTCCAGTTTGGACAGAAAGTCCATGTTATTTAGTGTGGAATGAAATGCGCACTTGTTATTGTGGGTCGGGTCGGGTATATTCTTGTGATGTTCTGTGGCTATAATTGGGTCACCTTAAAAACTTTCCGACCTGATTAACGCTCTACTTTGTTGCAGAAGGACTACTGATACATGCTTGTGATATTTATTATTGCTAATTCGTAGAGTAGTGATGAAATGGCCTTCCACTTCTCTCTTGGTATCACAGTGTCTTTAATTCCACACATTCAGGCTTTAAATGTTGCAGTGGAACCCAGTTTGTTGGTCAAGGAGTATCTGTTCTGAGCATTGTTAAAAAAAGCACTGCCAGTGGCTCATTATTTTTCCATTTGCACTGCTTTATTATTTTTTTTTTAAATAGAATGTTAGTAAAGCATTTGTACTGATGACTAGCGCTGATCGGCTCACTGGCCTTGGGTGTTTCTCCTCCCATCTGTCTCTTGCTCTCCATCTCTCTCTCTCTGCTTGTCTTCTTCTCAATTCAATTCAGTCTAATTCAGTTCGGTTCAATTCACCGTAGCTTTATTGGCATGACTGTGTGTAGTAATGATTTGTAATCAATAACTACGTATTTCTCTTTCTCTCTCTCTCTCTCTCTCTCTCTCTCTCTCTCTCAGTAGATTCCTCTGTAGTATTTATTCTGTCCATTTGCTAAACTCAAGGCCAACGTAAAAAGCCTCAATAGGCTTATATCTCCAGCTTCCATTCATTGTCTTTCCATGCTTTTCAAACATCTCTCTCGTTCTTCTCTCTCTCTCTCTCACACACACACACACACAGACACACTTTTATTCTCTGCCTCATTGCTGCTGCCTTCCTAGAGCTCTCATAATCGCTCTCTGCATCCTCTCTCTCTCTCTCTCTCTCTCTCTCTCTCTCTCTCTCTCTCTCTCTCTCTCTCTCTCAGTAGATTCCTCTGTAGTATTTATTCTCTCCATTTGCTAAAATCAAGGCCGACCTAAAACGCCTCAATAGACTTATATTTCCACATTTCGTTTATTGTCTTTCTATGCTTTTCGAAAATCTCTCCCTCTCTTTCTTCACTCTCTCTCTCTTTTTCTCTCTCACACACAGACACACACTTTTATTCTCTGCCTCATTGCTGCTGCCTTCCTAGAGCTCTCATAATCGCTCTCTGCACCACCACTACCCCCCCCCCTTCTCCGACTCTCTCTGCGTTAAATGTTTTTCTCGTCGCAGGCAGCTCTTCAGAATGAGAGTTCATTATTTGCAGCTAGAGGGAGCGGAATGTGGGATTATGGGAGACTTTTAAGTTCTTATTTCTGCTGCCAGTTTATAAAGCAACCACATACATACACACACACATGCACACTTACCATCTTTGAAGGGTGTTTCCATTAACCTGAGTAACATGAGTGTTAAATAATGCTCAGTATTTTTTCACAGTGTTAAACTGTTCTGTATTTCTCCTGTCATGGGGACATTCAGTTCTCACACAGAGCTAAATATTGTGTCCACACACAATGAAACACAGCTGTGCTCCAGCTCCAGTGGGTACAAAGCCACCACATTAATCCTTATATGTGAAAGTGTGTACATGTGTTGTACACCTTTATTGTGCACTTTCGCAGACACACAGTCACACACGCACATCTCATAGGCTGCTGAACCGATGCTGTTTCTAATTGCCTCCGTGCCCCCTACCATTCTCCCATGAGTCGTTTCCTGCCTGTGATGGCACCTTCATTAAAGTCCACACACACTCACACACACACACACACACACGCACATGCACAGTGCCCCAGTCACGTAGCCCTTTATCACAGACAAGGTGTCGGTGTCTGATCTGGAACATTCCGCATCTTTCCATTGCAAAAATGCTGATATTCTGGACCTAATACATCATTTTTCATCGTCATGATAACGTAAGTAACATAATCCCCAAAATAAGACATAAACATATTAACACTTGTTAAAACTGTAATTATAAATATCCTCTTATTTCTCTCTGGGTGGGAGGGATTGCATTAATCTCTAACCTGTCAATCACAGCGCCACTAACCAATCCTGGGCATCTGTGAGCTCATGTATGCAGAAGAGGGCAGTTAGTGCTTTCCTCCAAGTGTGTTCAAGGTTCAAGGTTCTTTATTTGTGACATACAGATTACATACATGTGATGTATGTAATATATATGTATGTATGTATGTATGTATGTATGTATGTATGTATTACATACATCACATGTATGTAATATATATGTGACAAATATGTGATATCCAGTAGACTATATGTTTAAAAAGTTTAGCAGCCTTTAGAGGAATAAAATGTAGAATATTCAGCTGTACTGTAACATTGTAAGGGCAGGAATTCAAGACGATGTCATGCGCTACCCTTCATCCTTCCTGCTAGTTGCTAGTTGTTTGATAGGAGAAAACTAGATAGTGGGAGAAAATGATGCTAAAGAAAAAAAACAGTAAATATTAATGTCACAAATTAATGTCATGAGAGAATAAATAACCTGTTTACTGGCCATTGCTACAAACTGACCTATATTGTTAAAACTAGTGCTTTAGAATAAATATGTAGCTAAAAGCTATTATAAATATGTATTTAATATCATCATGCTTGTAATTGTTGTCTCTGTGATCTGCAGAGACTCTGAATAGTAAAATGTTCCCAAAGACAGAAGTACCGTTAGTAGATTTGTAAACTCTCGCATCTGATTATATAATGGTTTTGGCTCGGTGGAAGGATGTGCTGGATTTTAAAAAGGTTCCCTGAAACTGATGTTCTGAGCTGCCCCGTGTCAGTGGTGGTGGTGTAACAGAGCGCTGAGGGTGAGAGCCCTGCCCCCTCTGGGCAGTCCAGATACTGATGCGATTTGAGTGGAGTGTATAATTTTAGTTTAGCATTGCCCAACTCTACCTCTCTGTCTGTCTTTCTCACTCTCCGTCTTAAAGTTTGAGTGTGTAACCCCAATTTAATTGAATGGACAGAAAGAATGAAACAGAGCTATCTGTCAATCTGTGTGTGTGTGTGTGTGTGTGTGTGTTTTGTGTGTCTAAATCTGTCAGTAAATGGAGCGGTTATATAAGAATGCAACACTATGACTCTTTGCTACAGGGAATTTGATGATTGGGTAATCAGAGAAAGATAAATGTGTGTGTGTGTTTGTGTGTGTGTGTGTGTGTGTGTGTGTGGGTTCAATAAAAGTTTGCGCAAGAGGATCTGACTGGTTTATTGCAGCGCGTGATGTAGTGCAGGCTCGGAGGCCTCTCTACACTGTTAAGGGAAAACTGAGAGGAGTGTGAGCGATTGACTTTATATAAGCCTTTAGGCTGTGTGTGTGTGTGTGTGTGTGTGTGTGTGTGTGTGTGTGTGTGTGTGTTTGGTATGGTATGGTATTGCCCCTGTGCAAACTCAATACAGACACACCTAAGAGACCAGCTTAGCAAGGGTCAGTCCTCATCCATCTATGGATCGGTTCATGTGACTGAGACGAGGGATAAAATACTGCAGGACTGATAGTGAACAAATGTAGACAAACGTTTAAGAACTGCTGAAATGTATCAGGCGTTTCAATCTCCTTTGCTTGATGTAGTTTTGTTTTTGTCCTGTTATTGTTACCATATTTTAGCATTGTATTGTTTACTTTTTTTTTTCCCCATCCTTATCAGGAAAACACATGTTCAGATCTCATCATCCATTTTCCAAGTAGTGTAGGATGTTGAAAGGTTGTCCTTTCGAACACCATTCTTAATTTACTCTTTCTTTTTAAAAATGTGAAACATCAGAAGATGAAACCCGACTGAAGATGTGAGATCACCATTGTTTAACTGTTTGAGCATTTTGATAGCCTGATGCAAGATACTGGAGATACTGTTTATTTTAACACATTTACTCAAAAACTATTGAGTCTATGAAGGTAACATTGGTATCTATGGGCTTTACGTGGTATCGTTACCATAGCAACATTTATAGTTTAAAATGATTTTTTTTACTAAGTAATCTATACAAGTATCTACAGAATATCTTGCTCCTTTTTGCAGTTTATTTGGAAGGTCCAGTTTATGGTTGTTGATGTTATGTAAATCATCTGTAGATTATCAACTCATCCGTAGTCTTACCCCAATTTCGAGTTCGCTTCATGTGGACACTTCATGTGGACACTTCATAAAAAATGAGGACATGTTGATAGTTAAGCATAATTTCATATGTGGTTGAAAATCTGTCCATCGGCAGCTTCGTGACAGCCTGTAGATGGTTTAAACAGTGACATCTACAGTGAACTTTTCAAATAAAGTGCTACGTTTTCAGCTATTGTATCATTTCTCCTGTAATAATATAACTGCTGATATCTCTGTCAACTGAATTGACTTCAGAGAGAGAGAGAGAGAGAGAGAGAGAGAGAGAGAGAGAGAGAGAAATGAGTTAGGAGTGAAATTCTCTCCGTCGTTCCATTTCAGACATCTGTTTTTCATCATCAGTGTTTATTGTTTTGCTTAGTTTTTCCCTCTGTTCCCTTCCTGACTTTTTCAAACACACACACACACGCACACACACACACACATTTGGATTTGAATACGTACTCACTTTGAAACTGAGGAGCTGTCAAAACACTAATTGTCTCAACCAATCAGGTGCAGCATTCATTTCTCCATTCAGACTCCTCTATACAAATGCAGATGTGTGTGCTTGGTTTTGTGTGTGTGTGTATGTGTGTGTGTGTGTGTGTGTGCAAGAAGAAAGAGAAAGTAAGCGATACAGAACCAGAGAGAGAGAGAGAGAGAGAGAGAGAGAGCGCCTGTGCGTACATGGCAAACATCTGGTGTTGCTCGATGCTGTAGCTGATTCTGTAATACGTCCTGAGGCTAATTTTCCCAGAGTGGGACAAATTGAACCCGAGGGCAAAATCCTCTCTGTGTTGTTTACCTAACCAAAACCTGTGTGTGTTTGTGTGTGTGTGTGTGTGTGTGTGTGTGTGTGTGTGTGTGTGTATATATATGTCCACTTGTATGTCCACTTGCTCGGCTGTTATTAGAGCTGTGTTGTCTTCCACGACGTGATAGAAAAGAAACCACAAGTGCATCCTCACAGGCTCCACCCCCTTCATCATTACCTAGCCAGTCAGGAGCCTGGGATGGTTGCTATGAGACGTGGTGATTAGGAACTAGGCTAATTTAGGGTCTTAATTACAACTTCCTGATGTAATAACTGATATTTATCACATCATCCATGATGCGTAATACATGAATGAACAGTATTGCACACACGTATACACACTCACACACACACACACCACATCTGAGCTGGGTTCTTCTCGGAAATGACAATCCCGTAATTCTTTAGGAGTGCTTGGCACAGTCAAAAATTTAAGAGCACGGTTTAAGTTTTGTAATTTACTTTGGGGCATGAACTTAGAACTAACTCCTTTAAATGAATGATGTACGTTATGTATTGTGTATTTAAAGGCTGCTTGAAATACATGCTTTCAGTGTTACCCTCTACAGCTTCCACAATTTCAGGAAAAAAGACAAAAAATAACATAAAAAGTGGTACTTACCCTCTGCGTGGGCATGTTGAAGGATCTGCTGGCCGACTAGACCAGTCATCAGTTTGCCGTCTTCTAGAAAGCTCACATCAGCTATCACTCTGTAGTGGAGGTGTCTGTATCCCCGTCAGCAACAACAGACAGGTAACGGGCATCTTACATGGTTTCAGCAAGCTTGCCTCTGATGTCTTCAGCGATCTGGGCTGTCGTTTCTGACGTAGGGTTGATATCCATTTTTCCACGATATACCATTTGAAATATAATTTTTCTCTGAAGTAGAATTAGCGGCGAAATTTGGTAAATGGGATCTCTTCTTTCACTATTAAATATGCAATTTCTGAATTCGATTTTTCATTGTCGGTGAGCTTCTTCTTCTCGTTCTTCTTCTTGTTCATTTTCAACACTGATTGATGCTTTTCAATTCATTCAAGCCGACTAAAACGATGTCATTCACGCGTGCACGGTTTGCTGAAGTCACGAAAAGCAGGCGGTCGCAGCACGAACATACATTGCGTCGGAAAGCATCCTAAGTGTAGATGCGATTTGGAGTTGTAGTTTTTATTCCGATCGTATTGAAACAACTTTTCATGAGGTTCGATCAGGTCACTCGCACCGGTGCGCCTAAATATCTTTTCACAGTCGCACGCAGCGAATGTGACTGAAATGTTCACACTGTAGAGCCCTGATCAGTCTGTTCGCCAGTGACAGTTGCCACTGTTATAAAACAGGTAGTTATTAGGATAGGAACATTTTAAAAGTATGCTCAGGCTTTTTAAAATGTAGTCCGCATGTGTCTTACACAGCTACACTGATCACACAGTGTGACAGCGTTACCGCACATTCTGCCCTCTTCCCATCTCTGAAGCGAGCAGTTAAGCAGATTCAAAGCTCAGCGTTGCGTGAAGAGATTGACAAAGTGTTCAACAAATATATAAATAACAAAAAACACAGTTTCGATGTGTTCAAATTCTTGGCTTGTAGCAATCACACATATGCTACAGATCTGCTAAATAGAGATTAGGCTAAAATATACACACACGTACACACAGGTCGTTAATATAGAGTGTAACCATGCCCTGCTGCTCGTGGACTCAGTTCCTCAAGTGAGTAGATTTCTTCTTTTTTTTTTTAGAAAGCCCACAGCTATCTTTTTATCAGTGTTTACATGCCCTGGCGAAGAAGGTTTGTGTATGTTTATGGACATGATTGGCTTCAAATAACATTAAACAAGTACAGATAAAGGTAACTAAAGTTTATCAGCACTCTTTTAAACCTGGACTGGTTTGAACATTATGGTAAACTTTGCAGTATTTCAGATATTTCAGATATTGTTTTTGTAAATGATCTTAAATGCTCCCCATTAAAATCGGCTTTGATTTACTGCCAAAACTGCTTTAAATAAAAACTGATTATTGACTGTTTATTGATGCCAACTGATTTTTTTTGACACATTTGGGAGTAAGAAAAAAAGCTTCTGCTAGCAAAATATTACTAAATGTCCATTATTTTAGGAAACCTCTCTTTTTAGAGAAGGTATTGTTTTTATATCCTTTATAAATTGCCTAGTATATGGTTTATGTTAACTAGTACTTGTTTACATTGTGAGAATTAGCATTAAACGCTAATTCACCATATCGTGTATACATTGCGTTCGGTGTGCCATGCTGTGAACTTTTTCTGTAATATTTGGATGGTAAATGCCATTGCATTTTCTCTAAATCCAAGTGTGTGTGTGTGTGTGTGTGTGTTGTTAGTTCTACAGGTGTTTGCCCATCCTTCACAAAGCAATACCAACAGAGAGCACTCTATTCATTTACACTGATATATGGCTTTCACAATGGAAACTTGGCCGAGCAGTACTCACACACACACACACACACACACACACACACACACACACACACACACACACTTTTTTGTGCCATTCTGTCACTTTACTTCAAATAGAGCACTCCGCAGAGGAGCAGCCAGGGGACCATTATGTAAAACTGACAGCTGTGTGTGTCTATTGACTCTCCTTTGCTTCATTAGGTCTAGTGTTAATCAATGATTTCCTTTGTTGTTCCCCAGTAAGTCTGGCTGAGAGAGAGAGAGAGATAAAGAGAAAGAGAGAGAGAGAGAGAGAGAGAGAGGTTTGACCTAAAATCTTGTGCTATTTTTAAACTCCACTGAATCGTATAAACATCAACATTAAACAACAGACACCACAATGCTCTATCAAAACATTGACCAGCAAGCTCTAGACTTCTCAGACATCCACATGAACCATTGAACTCCAGCTATCACGATTAAACACCAGCATTCTCCATCAGAAAACAAGTCACTATCAAACCCTAGCATTCACTGTCAAACACCATTACAGACACAGCAGTTCACCATCAAACACCACTATTCTTTATCCAAATATGATCATTTACCATCAAACACCACAATTCTCCAACAAAACATCTTCATTCACCATCAAACAGCACAATTCTCCAACAAAACATCTTCACTCACCATCAAACACCACTATTCTCAAACAAAACATCTTCATTCACCATCAAACACCACAATTTTCTCCAACAAAACATCTTCATTCACCATCAAACACCACTATTCTCAAACAAAACATCTTCATTCACCATCAAACACCACAATTCTCCAACAAAATAACTTCATTCACCATCAAACACCACAATTCTCCAACAACACATCTTCATTCACCATCAAACACCACTATTCTCCAACAAAACATCTTCATTCACCATCAAACACCACTCCTGTCTACCAGAAACATGATCAAAAACATTATCATTCACCATCAGAGACTGGACTCTTCATCAATTCAATTCATTCACAATAAAGCCCCATAAAGCTAAAAAAAAACAAAAAAACAAAAAAACAGCATTCTCAAACATCAGCGTTTTCCATCCAATGTCAGATTCTCGATCAAACATTAAAAAGCAAACATGAACATTTACCGTCAGACCATTTATCATCATCAGTAATTAACAAACACCTAGAAATTCTCAACATACAGGTGTGTTGTATTTTGGTTATAATTCTTTGATGTTTAACCTTCACTACCAATGGTGTAGACATATTACTGTGCGTGTGTGTGTGTGTGTGTGTGTGTGTGTGTGTGTGTGTGTGTGTGTTGCATGCTGTGTGCACACACTTGTATACAGTCTGAACCTGTAGAGTAAGATTGAAGGCCAAAACTTCAGACTTTGAGGGACGGCAGATAGTATGTGAGGGCAAGTACTGATAGAACACACAAACGAAGAAACACACACACACACACACACACACACACACCTCCACTCTCTGTGTTATACATCTTGAGCCTCCTGCATCCTACAGATTATGATTTTCCCCCTCATGTTACTCGTACACTTGTATCTTTCTCTTTCTCTCTCTCTCTCTATTTCTCTCTCTCTCTCTTTCTCTCTCTCTCTCTCTCTCTCTCTCTCTCTAGGTGCTTGTTTATTACTGCTGCTCTTCCTAATGGTGCGTCATCGGCATGTTTAGAGTTTTAATTTCCTGCCGGCTCACAAATGAACTCTGTCATGAGAGCAGTAGGTGTGTGTGTGTGTGTGTGTGTGTGTGTGTGTGTGTGTGTGTGTGTGTGTGTGTGTGTGTGTGTGTGTGTGTGTGTGTCACTAACACCACATGTATATTGGCCCCAATTGCATGATGTGTAGATAATTAGTTTTCACCAGGTGTTTATTTGCAACATCAAAGTAGATGAGTGTGCACATGTGTGTGTGTGTGTGTGTGTGTGTGTATTGTGGCACTTCATCAACACTGAGATGCAAGTTCATCTCTCCTTGCTGTTATAATTGCGACGTTCCTTTCTTCCCGGCTGATATGTAAATCAATAATATTGTAGGAAAGAACACACACACACAGACGCACACACACACGCACGTACACGTATACACATACTTGTACACAAATCTGCACAGAATGATGGGCTTGCCTTCTCCGGGAAGGACTGTGTGTAGTGCAGCCTTCACATTTGTAAGGACCCTTAGAGGACAACAGCGGTATTGTGTGTGAAATTGTGTAACTGAATATCGACACGTGTTATACTGGAATCTGTAAACAATGTGATTTGCTAAAAATGATTAGAATTGTTATAATTTATTGTATCATTCCAGCCCTGATCAGTAATATCTTACCAAACTGATGATGTAATATAAAAACAAATCAGTGTGTGTGTGTGTGTGTGTGTGTGTGTGTGTGTCGCTGTGTTTGAGTGATGGATCACAGCTCAGTGTTGTGATTGGCTGAAGTTGTATAGTAAACAATATTCTGATTGCTGTGGTTATTAAATTGCTGGCTGAGGTTATGGTGGTCTGGTCTCATTTTGCTTGTGTGTGTGTGTGTGTGTGTGTGTGTTTGCATATGTGTGTAAGGAGTGGAAAAGTTTGCTCAAACTTCTCCAGATACTTTTCATTTCTCTCTCGCTCACTGTTTTTTTTTTTTGCCCAAGTTCCTTTTCTCTTCCGTGTGTGTGTGTGTGTGTGTGTGTGTGTGTGTGTGTGTGTGTGAGAGAGAGAGGCAAGGTTTTGTATAATGAGGACGGCATATATTTTATAATGAGGACGGAGTAGATACTTACTCAGTAAACATCAATTATATATGTGCACTCATGCACTCTGTTGCAGTGAAGAAGTGAAGAAAAGTGCCTTTTTCTCCTAAATATGTTGTATTAAAAAAAAATAATAAAAAAGCCAGAAGTTAGGGCTGAATAATATGAACATTTACTGGTTCAGATTTTATCATCTGATCTAATATTTATTGGTGGTAACTTAGATACAAGATTATTTAGCCACAGGAAAAACACAAGTGAATGGAAAAAGCCCGTGAAGACAGTAACATGAGTGTGTGTAAAGCTCAGTTCAGTGTTTGACCTTTCTGTGACCCCATCAGTCATGTATGTAAGCACCTCTTCTTTCTGCTGCATCGTAAAATACCCTGGAGCGTCGAATGATCTCACTGTGTGTGTGTGTGTGTGTGTGTGTGTGTGTGTGTGTTTCCTCCCTTCTGCTTAAAGATATATACCTCAATCGTTCACTCAGTAAAATGCTAACTGCAGTTATGTTAAACATTATTCCCTTATAAAATGTTTTTCAGTGCTTTGTGTGTGTGTGTGTGTGTGTGTGTGAGAGAGAGAGAGAGAGAGAGAGAGAGAGAGAGAGAGAGAGGGGGAGAGAGAGAGAGAGAGAGAGAGAGTGTTATTTTTGGCTGGATACTGGTAAGGTTCAAACTCCACAGCAACTGACAGTTTTAGGGCGCTGACCTTTTACACGCACAAACACACACACACACACACACACACACACACACACACACACACACACACACACACACATATACACTCACACATTTTTGACCTTTTCACACACAGGTATTCACTAATGGAACTGGATTGCTCCCTCCTACCGTATGTGTGTGTGTGTGTGTGTGTGTGTGTGTGTGTGTGTGTGTGTGTGTGTGCGTGCGTGTTTGTGTGTTTTGAGCAGTTGTTTGTCCCCGTAGATGTCCTTGTGTGTCCTGATCGCTTTTCTGTAATTAGATTTGTACTGTTTCACTATTTGAGGTTTCGTCTCTCTCCTTCTTTCTTTCTCTCTCTCTCTCTCCCCCTCTATTTTTTTCTAAGGCTCTGTTCAGACTCAGGTGATCCGATCACAAGCACACAGCCGAGACAGATAGCTGTTCTCACCTGGTATTTTCAGGTGTCTCGAATGCGTCTTCAGTGACCACTGGTGATCACATTTCGTCAGGGTTGCCAAATATGTCAAAAGCAACCTGATGTCACTTCAAAGCCCCTAAAATACTAACCAATACCAAAACGGAGCAAAGCCGTAGCCCATATTTAGAACAGCATTTTCTGATGAAAACGTCTTGCGCTGTATTTTGGTTGATAAAATCCATATATACGGCTGTGTGACATTTTGTGCAGTCTCCTCTATCTGCCCTCTTCTGCATACATGAGCTCACAAGTAAATAGAGTCCCTGCGATTGACGGGGGAGAGAGTAACGCCATCTCTCCCACCCACACAGCACGGCTAGTTTCGCTCTCTCAGACTGTTACTTTTTATTGTTACTATTTTCAACATTGGTCTTTGGGATGTGAGAAGCTGATTGGATGTTCCCACTACAGATGCAAGTGTCCACATGCGTCCCAGACCACCAAGAGTACCACCAGGTGTGTGACCCCATTCACACCTGTATTTAGCACAAGTCCACCCGTGATCTTATCACCTGAGACAGCTGTTAATACAAAATCTGTACTGAGCCTGTCTGTGAATGGTAGGACACACACACACACACACACACACACACACACACACACACATACACACTTTGTGATCATAACAAAGCATGGCCTCTTTAACTTTTGTCCACTTGACTTAGCTCCCTCTTCAATAATGGCATGCACTGTCCACACACACACACACACACACACACACACACACACACACACACACACACACACACACTAATTGACCAGAGACACTTAAGATTATTCAATTTAAGGGGTGATGGAATACATCTATCATCATGGTGCTACTTCGCCTGCGGACATTCTGTGCGTGCGTGCGTGTGTGTGTGCGTGTGTGTGTGTGTGTGTGTCTCACTCTAGAAGTAGTAATCACTTCTGACATTTAGATCAGTTAATTCTGCTTAATCACTCTATCAATGTCTCTACTGTCTCTGATTCAGTCACACACGAGAGAGAATCTCAGATATCGATTAACATGAGTGACAGCAGACATGTGAGAACAAAGGGGGCGGGACAAAGTGATCAGTTCCCTTTGCCGATTGGCTGAGGAAGTGCCAGGGCTCTCTGTGGACTGCGTGTAATTGGATTAGAGATTTGAGGCATGGACGGATTCCTCTTGTGGTCTCAGTTGACTGAACGAGATGGTGAGGAGAAATTCTGTTTGCGCTTGTGTGTCTTTGCATTTAGCCTGAAGTTGTGTTCGCCGCTCCTAACAAAGTGCTCGTTAGTCACTTGCATTGATTTGTTGTTCTTCTAAGCTCTGAGACACACTCAGTTCACTTCTGTGGAAAAGAAAGCACAGGACTAATGCGACAGTCAGTGTTTCTACACACTTGAATGAAATACAGTGCTAATGTTGCATTCATCTTAAATGTGAAGCTTAATAGAAACAGGGGCGAGCTTTACTGAGCTTATAGGTGACTAACCTTGAGCTACATCGGTCTTTAATTAACACACAGCATGCCTACTTATTCCTGTACTGAGCTGACAACACACACACACTCACACACACTCACACACTCACACACAGAGGATGAGGTGTTTGAAACATCAAAAAGAGCAGTTTTATGTTTTGTAGTCATATTGAGTTACAGTAAAAAGAGCTTCTCTTCTCTTCTGCTCTTTTCTCCTCCTCTTCTCGTCTGTTCTCTTCTGCTCTCCTCCTCTCTTCTCTCCTCTTTCTTCTCTTCTGCTCTCTTCTGTTCTCTTTTCTCTCTTCTCTTCTCTTCTCTCTCTTCTATTCTCCTCTCCTTTCCTCTCATGCATGTCCACATCAGCTTGAGAAAGGTGAGATGTTTATAAATGTATTAAGGTGACCTGTATAGTGAATAGAATTTGGGACACGTCCTACATGGACACTGAATGGTAAGATGTTTGTGATGGTGTCTTGTTGAGCTGTATAGTGGATAGGGTGTGTCGGGACAGTGGATAGGGCGTGTCGGGACAGTGGATAGGGCGTGTCGGGACAGTGGATAGGGCGTGTCGGGACAGTGGATAGGGCGTGTCGGGATAGTGGATAGGGCGTGTCGGGATAGTGGATAGGGCGTGTCGGGATAGTGGATAGGGTGTGTCGGGATAGTGGATAGGGTGTGTCGGGATAGTGGATAGGGTGGACAGAGGAGTGATGGTGTTTGTGTGGCCTGTAGAGTGTGTGGTTTCAGGACAGTGGGCTAATAATGGTGTGTGTATAGTGAATAGGGGGCGTGGTTTGAATGGGGTGTGGTCTTTTTCTTAAATTCTGATTAACAGACACACACACACACACACACACACACACACACACACACACACACACACACGTGATGTAACGTGTCCTTGGCCTCTTGTTTTTAGTCGTGTGCCTGCTTTTGCATTCTAATGTGTACATCTCCGTGTCTTTCCCCCTCCATGAATGAGAGATCAATGCAGCAGTTAGAAGAGTGTGCTCTCTCTCTCTCCCTCCCTCTTTCTCCCCTTTTAGAAGCAGCAGGCCGTGGATAAAATGCTCCTCGTACACAAAGCATCAAATGAAGCGACTGAGCACCTGTGTGCCGCTCTCCTCCACACACACACACACACACACAAGTATAGTGCACTTAATAACAGCACGTAACCCACATAAATGGACATCATTAACATCAGACTTTGATGCGAGCTAGCACACACCCACACACACACACACTTTGTCCTGATGACACGCGTTGAGTGGTGCATCACAGCGGGTGTGAGAGTTCTTACGCCTGGATTTGAGGCTTCATCTTATCGCACTGTGTGTGTGTGTGTGTGTGTGTGTGTGTGTGTGTGTGCAGTGTCAGCACAGATTCTTTCAAGTACACTGGCAGCATATGGCTCACTTCCTTCATTGCCTGTTTTTCGTTTCCTCTGGTTGAATGTGTGTGTGTGTGTGTGTGTGTGTGTGTGTGTGTGTTTGGAGATGCTGAAGTCAGGCTGTTGATTTCATTTGCTACTTGATTCTCTCTGTTTGTTCCGTTCATGCAGTTTTTGTCTTCGCCAGTTTCTCGCCGTTCCTGTAAAAGACGTGTGTGAAAATGTTCTCAAGATCGGAAAACAGTATGCGAGAGAGAGAGAGAGAGAGAGAGAGAGAGAAGGAGGAGTTGAGGAGGAGTGGAGAGATGTATCTGTGCTATGTGAACTCGGCCATCTGCTCCTGCATTAATATCTGCCTATGACCAGGATTTTTTTCCCGACTAGTAAATGCGGGCTGACATGCTCGCCGTCCGAACTCCAATAAACCTTCAGAACAAACCGCTCTTCTCTCCTCTTTCTGAGAAAAGGTGTGTGTGCATGTGATTTGAGGCTTTGTGCTGCAAAACGCTGACTCGAGTCATAAAAACGAATCCTCCCATGAGTCATAATGCCGGAAGCGATGTGGCGCTGCTTACACTCTTATGCACGTCAGCTTCGCTGTGGTCTCTCAGCAGCTAACACTGTATCATACGCAGAATTGTTTTGTTTTTTTTGGTTTTTTGCATTGTATTAAAATCAAATAAAAAATTGATAAATTGCATCACAGTACGCAGTATTGCACGTGTTAAATATTGCTATTGGTTATATCA
>CM074962.1:11503332-11521843 GCA_037577455.1 Pangasius macronema
TGTGTGTGTGTGTGTGTGTGTGTGTGTGTGTGTGTGTGTGTGTGTGTGTGTGTGAAGGTTGTATTTGTGTCCTTGAAGTTGTCGCTGTGTGAGTTGGAACTGTAATATACAGGCAGAAAGACAGACAGAGATGGAGAGAGACAGACACAGAAGAACAGATGGGGAGCTGTCAGATGAAGAACCTTCTGTGCAGAAGCTGCATGTCTCACACTCACACACACACACACTCACACACACACACACACACACTCACACACACACTCTGAGGTGAAGTGCAGGCCAGGGCGAGCTCACTTGTGGCAGTTTTGATGATGGTCCAGGTTGAGGTCATTATCATCTCTCCTGATGTCTGAAATTAATCTCTCCCTGCCAACACACACACACACACACACATAATGGACATGCTGGTAGTGGCTTTTCTCCAGAATCATGAGGCATGACTCCTGGAAGCATGCTGAGGTGTGTGTGTGTGTGTGTGTGTGTGTGAGAGAGAGAGAGAGAGAGAGAGAGAGAGAATATTGGCAATACTGTACACGTATACAGTCATGCCAGTAAAGCTTGTTGAATTGAAGAGAGAGAGAGAGGGAGAGGGAGAGAGAGAGAGAACATGAGGTCATTTTGTCATGTTACTGTGCTTATGAAGACAGTTGGTCCACGTTACTCAAAACAAGACTGTGCAAGTTATTTGAAGTTATACAGTCACCAGTCCCCGCCCTGGTTGCCTTGGCAACAGAAGAAGGAAAGTGGGTAATGTCAGTAGGATTTGGGCAATTATCTCATAGTGCTGACTGTGTGTGTGTGTGTGTGTGTGTGTGTGTGTGTGTGTGTGTGTGTGGGTGTTTAGAGTTTTATATGTTGGTGGGGAACAAACGTCTCTACAAGGATGTATACAGTATATCTGACAGTTTGGACCTTATGGGGACACTTAGCTTGTCTCCCCGGGGGAAACCGCTCTTTTTTATAGAAAAACTGCAGCTTTTAAAGGTTTCCTTTTGTTACTGAGGTTAAGGTTATTTGGTGTAATTTAGAATATCCAATCCACCTACCGACATGTTTTTGGGAGAATGGAGAAAGCTGGAGAACCTGAAGAAAGCCTGCAGAGACGCACGGAGAGCACGTGAATCTCCACACACACACACACACAGTACCCTGAGCTCAGGATTGAACCTGCGACTGTGGAGCTGTAAGGTGGAGACTCTGACTCCTGTACCACCATGCTGCCCTGTTAAATTCAATTTAAGTCAATTTAATTGCGAACTTAATTTAATAATCACGTTCACCCCACTACTCCACTGGTTTTGTTTTGTTCCTTTAAGTTTGTTTAACGACACAAATTTATAATTAACCCTCCAGCCGGTGTCTAAAAAGTGCGTTGTTGGATGACTTCAGCGCAGACTCTGCGTTATTTACACAAGCTTTCAGCAGAGAGGTGTGAAACAGTCACAGCGGAGAGTTTGCACGTGACACACACCTGTCTGGTATTCACCTGACGCTTTGTCTGACACCTGCTATTAACATGCACCTTGAGTGATCAGGCCACAAATGTTCCACTGATAAACTCGCCCCTTTGTGCTGATCATCAGGTGTTTTATTAATCCTCCACACACTCACCATGGAATAGGCCAATTCATCTCAAGCTGCAGGTTCTTCCTCTTAATCGACAGCGTAGTTTCCATTTGGCGTATCTTATAGCCAGGTGAATGAAAACGCAGAGCTTAGTTACAAACGCATGTCACTGGTTTGGTACCTTCAGGAGTATGTATGATATGGCCATGGAGTCCAAGAGAGCAGACGTTTCCGTGCTCTCAGGGTGGGAGAGATGGCATACTCTCTGTCTCTCTCTCTCTCTCTCTCTCCCCTGTCAATCACAGTGGCATTAGCCACTCATGGGTATCTGTGAGCTAGTGTATGTGGAACGGGGCGGATAGCACATACCTCCAGGTGTTTTACGCTGTCCTGTAACAGAGCATGATCAGCAGGTGGAAAAAAAAGGGGCTGGCTGGCTTCACGTGTGTTGGAGAAAGCACGTGAGAGCCTTCACCCTCCCGGATTGGTAGCCACCATGTGATAGGTGATATCATTGGCTACTCATCCTTAAACCACTCTGATTTAAGGTTTTTTTAGGTTGTTACGTAAACCGAATTTTGGGGGAGAGACTTCTTACAAGTACACTGTTTATATGAACTTAAAACTTTATAGATTTAATTTTTCTGTTTGCTAACAACTTAAATGTACCACTCTGGATCTTTCGTAGACAATTCTCCAAGTCACTTCATCCAAAACAAAACACAGCACAGGGAAAGACTGATATTTTGAAGGATCAATCGTAGCATCATTTCACACTAAATATTGCAGAACGGTACATAATTGATGATCAGTATGGTAGTGAACGCAGCTCAGGAGGGTTTTTTTGCATGTGCATACAGCAAAGCTGCAGCTCATGACGCGTATTTTAGTAAAGTTAATCAAACTCTTTAAGTGTTAGTGTTTGATTTGATATGTTACTGTGATATGAACATAAGATACTGCACACTCAGGCACACAGCGTATAGCGTATATAAGGAGTTAAACATGACCAGGCATGCCGTCAGAGGACAATAATCAACAGCAGGGTGGTGTGAAGCCGAGTTCCTGTTACCACCCTGAGGTTGATTATCTTCCTATAACATCATGATTCAAAGTGTTTTATTCCCCTTATACCACAGCAGATTGTCAAAGATTTGAATTTTTCATTTATTACTGAATGACGTTACGCTTTTTAACCATTTATAGTTACGTGGAATGTCTGCGAGATAAGAAACTTAATAAACCTGTGCAAAGTGCTGACACCTGAGACTTCTTCCTTACCTGATAATAAACACCTCCTTACACAAAGCTTCTCCATCACTCTGGTTGTATGTGTTCTTTTTTAAAATAACATCATGTTTTTATTCAGTCTGATTATTATAAACTTTAGAATGTGCGGATTCGAGGCAGCGCTGAGGTAGAAGGGTGTATAGTGTATATCGGAGATAAGCTTTTTTTTTTTTTTAAATAATTTTTTTGAGCTTGTATTTTAAATCAAGTGCACTTCACTTTAGCAAACTTACTGCTTTTTTATTAAAACTTTTAATAAATGCATATTTTTGTCTCTCGTTAGGCGAGTGTTTGGGCTCTGAAGTGAAGCAAAACATCTGACTTATCACAGAGAGTGTGTGCGTGCGCGTATGTGTGTGTGTGTGTGTGCGTGTGTGTGTGTGTGTTGCTCGTTAGCGGGAGAATGCTGCATCTCGGCAGCTTCATTAGCGAGTCTGACATTTACTGCTTTATGTTTTATTTCATCTGTTTTTTTTTAACCATTCCAAGTGTTACCATGGCAACACGGGCCTAATCGCAGCACTCAGAACAAGTGGAGTGATTAACGCAACATTTCTTTTTGCAACACACACACACACACACACACACACAGAGTTGTGTGCTGTTTTCTTGTTTTGATTTTAGTTGAAATTGAATACTTTAGTCAAGCTTTTATTTCTTATTAAAAAGGTTTTGTTAATACTTTTATTTCTTAAAAAATATTTTTATTCCATGTGCAGTAGCTTTTTTTTAAATGCTTCCCTTTTTCCTCCCTCATCTCTCAGTCTCTCCTGTACCCCTTTCCTGTTTTTATCTCTTTGTTTCTCCTCTCTCTCTTTCTCTTGCCCCCTTTTTCTCTGTTCAGTTTTTTCCCTTTATTCTCTCTCTCTCTCTCTCTCTCTCTCTCTCTCTCTCTCTCTCTCTCTCTCTCTCTCTCCGCTCACAACTGAATGGTGTAGTTTGAAGACTGTGATGACAGGGCCTGTCTTGCTGCAGAAACCTTGACTCTCTGACCTTGGACACAAACAAAGCACACACACACACACACACACACACACACACACACACACACACACACACACACACACACATCAGTCTAGCAATTGAGAGGAAGGACAAAAATTGACAAGTAAAAACACAAGGTAATTGAACGCCTGAGCGTCTGTACCCTGGGGGTTGGAAAGAAAAACACTTTACTGTAGATAAAGAGTAGATGCTCAATGCTTTGAAAAAACAAATCCTTATTAAAACTCATTTCAGCAAGTGCCAGTCATTGAGGAGAAAGATACAGCTAGTGTACAGGGGATACTGCGTCAGTAAAAAGTGTAACTTTATGCTAAGCTTTTAAACTGACTAGTGATCTGTACAAGTGTCTCAAAATTGCCAGAACTTTCAGATTGCTAGTCTTCATTTACAAGCAAACGAAAATGGGAGATAAAGTTTATTTTTAAATATTGTCCAAATAGAAAGGTACCATAAAAAATGTCGTTTTAGCAAGTGAAAATCTTGAATTTGGTCATATCCAGTATTTCCTATCATGAGATGAAAAATAAATCCAAATATAAGCTTATTAAACCTATTTTTAGACATGTTTTAGATAGATATTTCAAGCTTTAATTATAGAAATACAATTTCCAGTTCTACTGGCAGATGATTGTGCGTCTTGCTAGAAATTCCAAGCTTGAAATTAGTACAAATGTCGAGAAATATGATGTAAAAATATTATATTATAATATTATAATAGGAAATACATGATGCTTTGATGATTTGATTTTATTTAAGGTATTTCCCCTTGCCAATTTTTTATTTAATTTAATTTTATTTATTTATTTATTTTTTTGCGGTACTGTACAGCTACATTTTATGAGGAGTACGTACATTTACATTCTGACGTTGGTGAAGACGTAAAATTTACTCAAAATGTCCATTTGATGTAAGTGGTTCCTGGGTAAAATATAAAATGTTTTGATTTGTACACACCTTTTAGTAAATAGCTTAGTGTGTATAATACCTTTAGAACGTACTGAGCCAGTGCATTGTAGCATAAAACCTGTTGAGCTTTCGGTCAGTCGCTGTAATGTAGTCTTCTGTCACCTGTCTAAAGGACGCTAAACAAACAGGATTTTGATATAGAATCATGTGATTTCTCAGTGCTAAAACTGGCATGCTTGCAGTGCATTATGGGAATCCTTCGCCGCGGACACAGCACTGTACGAAGACGTGAAAATAACACCTATCGAGGTGTCTCGTTAAACCTGCTTCTGAGTGAGCCGACGCTAGAGACATTTAAAAAATTACATATGCTTAAAATGGCTGGTGTTCTAGCTGGAATCATGCGCAAGAAAAGCTGGAAAATGACAGGATAGAGGCAGGGGAGAGAAAGAAGAAGCCAGAGGCAGGAAATGGAGGAGAAGTGAGATGCCGTGCTTGCCACATCGAGCTGAATAACTCGTTTCTGGTTCTGCAATAAGCTTAATTAGGATCAGGGTGATTTTGCTGATGACTGGTATTAAAACATCACCTGTCGTCACACACAGAGAACGAGGAAGCAGCTGTCAAACAAGCAGACGAGTGCGGCTGCTCATGTGATTAAAAAAAAAAAAAAAAGGATCTCACTGTTTTTGGACACCACATGCGTACGCATGCTTGTCAGCTCTCTCAGCTGCGCATTTTTTAAACTGAGGAAATTACATGTTGTCTACTTCCCCAGCTGCCTTTCAACGTGCTTTGTGTGTATGAGACACACACACACACACACACACACACACACACACACACACACACACACACACACACACACACACACACACATTGCACGTGAAGAAGAGAGAAACAGATTCTCAGTCAGATCATAATTAGCAGTATTTCGATTTATTTTGCCTGTATGGGTCTCCTGCTCAGTTGAGTGGAACTGCCTGGGTTTTGCGCTAATGACGCGAAGGGTTGGTTAACCAGTGAGAATGTGACAGTCTCCTTCACTTCTTTTATCCAGAACACACACCACTGTCGTACAACAGAAAAAAATTATACACATCTAGAATATGTAGCTAGTGCTAAAGCAATCGTCTGTTTGGTGTTTGGAAAACGTAGTTGTTTACTCAGAGCTTTTAATTACATCGTGGTGATCTTTAATAAAAAAAAAACACGTAGATGTCCTCTATAATGTATATATTCCTTTTACAGTTGGTTTGGTTAGCTAATGACTAAGTAGTTAGCTACTAACTAGCTATCGATATCAGTCCCAGGTAGTTTAATTGAAAGGAAAACAGTTATGCTGTTATCCTGAGTGCTAACTTCCTGACAGGCTGATACACGGAACAGTGCTCTGGATGACTAGTGAATCTAGCCGTTTATTAAAACTTAGAGTACACGCCATCAAGCACCATCATTCACCATTAAACTACAACCGAATTCAACATCAAACACCATGACGTGTGTCTGTTATATTCACTAAAAGACCTAACAACCCAACTGAACCAGAGCTGTCCACCAGGTGTAGCTCCAGTTAAAGGTCGTTTATTTATGCTGGATGCCCTTCCTAGCGCAACCCTCGCCAGTTTATCCGGGCCTGGGACCGGCACTGGCAGTGCACTGTCTTGTTCAACCCCGGTGGCTGGGGTTGATTACCTGGCTGGGAATCAAACCCGGGCCATGGCGGTGAGAGTGCCATGGCCTGACCGCTAGTGCTGCATGAACCCAAGCAAACTGTTCTAGAGATTTCCATCATTTAAATGTATGATACATAACACACATGTCTGTTCGGTCAGTGTGTCGCCCGGCATGTCAGTTTGTAATTATTGTGTGCAGAGGTGCCAGCATTTCTGATTTAGGCATTCACTGAAAGGAGATACACCGAAGGGGAAAGGGCGAGAGAGGTAAACAGTGCAGAATTTCCACTTGTAGTGGCTACTTGCCTTTTGTGCTGACTTTATCCTGGTGAACCTTGACCTGGGAATTTGCAAATCGGGTTCTTGTAAGGCAATAGAAAACAAGAAGGTGGGATTGTGGTCCGTAAAAAAAAAATTGTTTGCTTAATTGTTTTGAATTGTTACTATATTTCTTTCATTCAAAGCAGTTTATTATGATGTGCATGAACTGGACTTCACACCAGACTGTACGTATGCTAATGTCATACTGATGGTATAGCTTACAGACGTAGCTGGTTGTTTATAAACCCAAACATTTCTGCAGACTGGAGTTAGTTTACGCCATTTACGCTGTTAGCATGGAGACGTCTACAAGCATACGCTACGGCTTCTGTTTTTTCCTCTCTGCCTGCTAGGATTGGAACGTTAGCAATGTCGGCACCTCTGTAATATATCATAGAATCAGGTTTGGAAATGATTCTCATAACCTGTGTTGCACTGATAATGTAGACTTCTTCGAATTCCCGTTCAGATGATTTAAATGCAATAAATGTAGATCTGCTGTGCATTACCTCATCTGTCATCTCATTCAATAAGAGGGGTTGTAAAAAAAAAAAAGAGGGATAGAGAGATGTGTGTGTTTTTCTTGCTAAGCCTTGAGGTGGTCATGGTGCTGTTTCAAGCCAGTGTGTTCTTTATAACTGTAAAACGCGCACCCGCGCACACACACACACACACACACGCTTCAGAGGGCCACAGGGTGATAGAAAGTCTAGTTAAGCCATTAAGGCAGACAATTGGCTCAAATTGAGAGGGAGATGGAGAGAATGAATGTGCGAGAGAGAGAGAGGGAAAGAGACAAAAAGAGAAGGATGAAGAGAATGCGGAGGCAGGAGAGGATCCACTTGACAATTTAATCTGAGCCCCAGGACTTGCACACTTACACACACACACACACACACACACACACACACACACACAGTAATTTCTCATCACCTAATCAGGATAGCATAAATGTGTGTGAAAGAGAGAAAAAGGTGCTTCATGTATCAGCAGCAACCTTTTATCTACACCCATCAGCTGCTGTGTGTGTGCGTGCGTGCGTGTGTGTGCGTGTGTGTGCGTGTGTGCGTGTGTGTGTGTGTGTGTGTGGTGTACGGTTCCTGCTACATCCTGTGACTTGTGCCTTTGTCTTCCTGGAGTTGGACACCGTGAGCAAAACAATTAGCAATTGTGAGTGTGACAAGCAAGCAAACACACACACACACACACACACACACACATACAGCACCCTGACACTCGCTGTCCCCTCTGTGCATGCTGGGTTGGTAATAGTTCCCGTGGCGGTGTGTGATGCTCGTTTTCCCCGCCGTTATTGCCGCCGACTGGCGTTGAGCGGGCGCTCTCATCGCTGCAGTAACTACAGACCGAGTTATTGGGCCAGCAGTTGCCGTGGGAAGCTGTTTTATTGGGCGATGGCGTTTAAATCGTTTAAGGATTTTGGCGTCTCGGCCGAGAGAATCGGCTCCTTCTGTAAGAGGTGGATGAACCGGGTGCAGAGGTCTGTGTTCTCTCACACTTTCTCTTTTCCCTGTTGTTTTTTTTTTAAGCGTGTACCTCCTTTGTTGGTGATTCTGACTTGTTATCTCCATCCTTCTTTCTTTTGGTGTCAAATGAGACATGGCCTTTGGAGAGGAGAGAACTTGTGTTAATTAACATCTAACACCTCACACACACTTTTCTCTCAGCAGTAAGATAAATATGCAAAAGACTCCTTCTGTATTTGCATCTATTGCTAGTTTCTTTCTTTCTTTCTTTCTTTCTTTCTTTCTTTCNGATCTATTGTTAGCCTATATGCTAATGAACTTCTGTCTTTCTGACGGGTGTGGAGGCCTTGTGCCGACGTGGCATCCATTACCCATCATTCCCTTTTTCATTCTTTCTTACAATCTAAAATACAGCTTTGTTTCTTTTCTTTTGGACTGAATGTAAAGAAAGTAATTTGAAAAAAAGAAGAAAACTTTCACAGTTGTACTGAAGAACAAAACAAGGACATACATGACTAAGCAGTTTCAATCAATAACATGCACAAGGAGACTTTATGCTTTGAACTAATCGAACATTCTGGTCGTCTTTATTTTACTTTTTGGGCTTTTAAATGACTGACATCTACATTGTGGTGTAGATAAAAATTAATTTAACAAAATGGCTGCTGCACGTGAAAAAAATCCACTGTCACCTGTTGGATAGATAATACGGAGGTCTCTGATACTGTAGCTCAGCCCTGGGGTTCACACGGTAACGCACGTATGTAAGAGAAACGTCTCGAAGAGGAAAAAGAAAGAAACGAGTAGAAGTGCTGCGTCACTCTTCATCTGTCTCATACACTGTGTGCTCTCACACTTTGACTTCTGAAAACTGTGTATAGTATCTATCTATCTATCTATCTATCTATCTATCTATCTATCTATCTATTTGTCTATATCTATCTATCTATCTATCTATGATAGATAGATAAACAGATAGATAGATAGATAGATAGATAGATAGATAGATAGATACATAGATAAACATAGATAGATAGATAGATAGATAGATAGATAGATAGATAGATAGATAGATAGATACAGATATTTTGGGATGCACCAAGGAAGTGGAACAGATACACTGATCCATTTCTTTCTCTATTCCTCTATCTGTATCTATTTGTGTCTGCAGTTCTTACTTTAGCTCTCTGTGTCATTCTCGCTCTGTCCCTGTATCTTATTTCTTTCCCTGTGGCTCCTATATTCCCTGTTTTTTTTGTTTTGTTTTGTTTTTTCTGGCTGCTGAGTATTTTGGCAAAAGTGCAATCAGACACTTAAATTCCTGCATTACTGCCTTTATTATTTACATTATGTTTCATTTTATTTCATTAAATATCGGTAACGTAAAGAAGTCAAAGTACTAGTGACATAGTCACATATTTTAAGGATTCTGACTTATCAGGACTCGATACTTTCTCAATTTGTTCTCGTATCGCCCCCTGTAGATGCCAGTTTTGTTTCTTTTTTTTTGTTTTTTTTTGTCTTTTATGTTTAAAAGCTGATTTATAAGCCCCGGTGAGCTACTACACTACTCACAACCCTTATTACTAAGCTGTGTTACGGTATGTTGACTGCATAGGAATATTTCTATAATAATGTTAAGCTAGTAATGTGACTCATTCGTAGTGGGGAAAAAAAATTAAAAAACACAGATTTAGACTGAACTTATGGTTGTATGGAAAGAACTGTAGGCACCTAAATAATGGAATATGGTCTTTTTTTATTTCCAAGCAAAATGTGTATTATATTAAGAAATATAAGTATATAAGTAAGTAAATATAAGAAAGTCAGACAGCATTTGAACCAGACAAAATACAAAAAAAGTCTTCTACTGTGTCACGTATCTTAAAGAAAACCACCTTCACTGGTACAGAAATCAGTGCATGCCTATGGAGGACACTTTTATTAGCGTTCACTAGTGTGCACTCGGTCGCATGTCTAGCTCTGTCACGTGAATATCCGTGTCTGCGATTCACACCTGCGACGTCATGAGACTGCCCTGACTCCTGGGTCTGGATGTGTGAATTGGTGTGAAACTGGCGGGATAAACATGTTAGGACAGCATTCTAAGTACGAGAGGTAGTGTCACGGATCTTCTCTGTTCTGAAACGGTCGTCGCAGATCTCTTTCTTCTTTCACTCGTTCATGATGTCCTTAAACACGTGGCGCGTCTCCTTCAGATGTAGGAAGACTGCTGAATCCTTCACCTGACAGACACGCCAGTGTTTTTCATATAGACATGTCCTCCATTCTGAAATTTAGCTTACACAGATGTGTGAGGAATGTTTTTCTTTTCTCTGTTGACTTCCTGCCAGTTTAATGCGACAGCAGTGTCATAATGAACACTTTGCCTGTTAGACCGGAAGGAAAGAAACGCACGCTCCGAATCCATCATGTGACCGTGATAAAGCATTATTGAAATTGAATAAATGAATGAATGATAAAAAATATGTTACTGAAATACACAAGTAGTGAAATAGGCCAGTGCAGCTATTTGATTATGTCAGGAAATGAATTGAGAGGAAATGCTGTGTGAAATGTATTAAATAAATATCCTGATAATCTAATTATTAATAAATAAATAATCCTGATTAGTTCAGCTTATTAAACGACAAGTGGTCATGTTTGCTATGGGATTTAATGTTCATCATTCCAAACAGTGCCAGAGAAGGCCATAGTATGCTCTGTCATATTGGACCACGCTACTCGTTTTTGAAGCTGCTCTGTCCAGGTTCTGGTTCTGATTCTGAAAGCGAAGCGTTGGCAAAATCAGCCCAATTCAGAGCTGTTGGAATTTGCTTTGAGGCCTGCAGAGCCTCCTGACATTTGGAGACATCACACACACACTTCATGCTGATCTTTGAAGCTCTCTGAATTGCTGCTGAAGACACTTTTGATCAAAGTTTTAGTCAGCCAACCAAGTGGATCTGCGCTGCAATGAATCAGCAGGAATTTTTCAATTACTTGCTTCTGTTATACTTTTAGTATTTCTCACTTTCAACATCTCCCTCCTCTTTCGTTATCTTTTATGAATCTCTTCTTTTTTTCACCCTACTGATTTCAGGATCATTCAGTAGACATCATCATCATGACAGGTAATTAATGCATTAAAAGACTGATAATCTCTCCATCTCTCGTTCTTTCTCTCTCTCTGTTCAGTAACGGCACAGCTGGGAAGATGAACGGAGCCCTGGAGCATTCGGATCAGCCCGATCCAGATGCAATTAAGATGTTCGTGGGTCAGATCCCTCGCTCCTGGTCTGAGAAAGAGCTGAAGGAGCTGTTCGAACCGTACGGTGCCGTCTATCAGATTAACATCCTGAGAGACCGCAGTCAAAACCCACCACAGAGCAAAGGTACACGCGCACACACACACACACACACACACACACACACACACACACACACACACACTGTGATTGCCAAATAGTTATAAAGTGCATGCTGACTATCACATGATTTCACCTCATTTAATAATAACCTACTGAGAACATTTTACCACGGAGTAGCAAGCAGATTATGATATTTACCAACGTAAACTGAGGCCAGAGATTTGTGTTGTGTTTAAAAACTATGTAATTGAAACAGTGTTGGAATCTTCACTGTAGAACAATGCCAGTAAGCAGTACATATTATTAATACGTCAGATTTGTTCACGCTGTTTGAAAAGGCTCAGCCACATGTTCCCAGGACCCTGTGTTTCAGCCCCATGTTTCTCTCAACCGAAGTAAATTTTAGTCAAATTTTAGTTAACGATCTCTAAATAAGATCTGAAGTTATACTTATATGGATGGCCATGCTGCTTCCAGGTAGATTCCATTACTAAAACACACTTGAGTCATTCAAGTCAAAGACATATTTAAATTAGAATAAAATAGTAGGTCTGTAACGATACACAACATTCAATTATCAGTACAGTGCAAAAAGCAAAAATAAGCATTGCCTGAATTACACAGAATCCGAAGGTACAAGTTGACTAATTGTGTAAGCTTTACTATTTTTATATTCTTCACATTGAGACATCACTCACAGTGTTTGTGTGCTCCATTCAGACTCTTAACAGTGTAAAACAAAACAAAAGCTGTGTGTTAGAACAGAGCGAGGCTAGACATGGACGAGCTTTCACTGGTGTGACTCGCAGGGGGGCGTGTCTGAAGCAAGCCGCTCTCTGTAGCCCTAGATGTGTTTTTGAATCCTGCGTTCTCTAATATCAAATATGAATTTTCCAACAACTGCTGTGGTTTTTTTTTTAATGTGGAGGAGGGGCAGCATGTGTGTGTGTGTGTGTGTGTGTGTGTGTGCATGTATATGTCTGTTTGTGTGAATGTGTGTGTGTTTTGCTTCGTGTTCTCGTCTCGCGTTAGAGAGCAACACAGAAGGGCAGTGACAGACACTGCAATGTTTCGGTCCACAAGTTACTCAGTGGCCATCGGTGAGCTTTGAATAGTCCTTCGGTCGCACAGGACTATGTGGTCTGGAAGCTCTAGACCCCTTTAAAAGGGTTAAGGACGAGGCTGTTTTTCTCAAGCTAATACAGTAGTGTACTATTATGCTTTAGTGTTAGCATGTGATAAAACAGCATCATTAGCAAAGCACTTTTTTTCAAACCTCTGTAGTCTCTCTTGATTCGAGATAAAGAGGAAGCTACAGTTAGAGTTTTTGTGATTTTGCCTTTATACACCACCACAATGGATTTGAAGTAAAACAATCAAGATGTGATCGAAGTGTAGACTTTCAGCCTTTCAGCTTTATTTTAAGAGGTACCACAAAAATATAGCATTTACCATGTAGGAATTACAGCCATTTTCAACAAAGTACCTCCATTTTCCGGACCTGACTGTACTTTTTCTTATTCTTGTGACAAATGTCAAGCCATCTGTCCAGCAGCTTAAGCTGAGCTGAAATCGGATCACGCAACAGGACAATGATCCCAAACACACCAGCAAATCAACATCTGAATGGCTTAAGAAGAAAAAAAAAGTCAAGTTTGGGTTGGAAAGTTGGAAAGTCAAAGTCCAGACCTTAGCCCAATTGAGATGCTGTGGCAGGATGTTAAGAGAGCTGTGCATGAACTAATGCCAGTTAACTCAAACATCAAAGAACTGACGCATTGTTGTAAAGAAGAGGGGGCCCAAATTTCTCCAGAATGGTGTGAGAGACTGATAAACTCATACAGAAAGCATCTACTTCAAGCTTTTTGTTGCTAAAGGTGGTTCCTCATGTTACTGAATGGTAGGGTGTGCTTATTTTTCCCACCTGGTTTCTGAATGTTGGTTTACTTTTTTTGGGGGGAAAAAATGACTACATATTGACATCTGTTGTGTTTTAGAAACATTGGACTCCAATAACCAAACACATATCTTCAACCACTCCTGGTGTGTCAATATTTATTTGGGCATCTTAAGGTGGAGGGAATTGGTGTATGTGTTTTGAGGCATGATCTGTGCTGGCGCTGTAATCAGTAATATGACCACAGAGAGCCTTTTAGCCAGTCTCGTTCTTGTGTCCTATTGAAGGAACATACTGTAGGTGAGGGAATAAAGATATTTGACTGGATACTCGTTGAGAGTTCATGCACCTCATTGAGCGGCTTCTCACAGGGTTTAAATCATATTGATCATTCCCAATTAACCGCTGTTAGGATCAGCCTCAGTGTGATTACTGAGTTCTCACAGCAGTGAATGTGAAGGTGTTCTATTGAGCATTAAGCAGATTTATTTACATCGAACGTTACAAAAATATCGAACTTATCTCTAGTAATCGTCAGAGCGAGAAAAAGAGAGAGAGAGTCTCACACACACACACACACACACACACACACACACAGAGAGAGTAAAGCCTTGGAAAGCCTTGTTTCTGTTCAGTGTAATTAAAAGGACACTGTCATTAAAAGGAATTAAAAGGACACTGTCATGTGATTTTACGTGACCAGTCACTGTCATCTTGTGGATGGGGTTCGCCGTGGAGCTTCTCGGAGACAGAAGGATTATAAGAAACGGTCCGATATTAATCACTTTCCTTCCGCGCTCTGTAGATTATGTCTGTTATGCATCACGTGGCAAAGAAATGAAGACAGTGAAGTTTGCTATGTACATGAAAGTCATTAGAGAAACGTGTTGAATACAACTGACAAAACAAAACTTGTGTGACAGCAGGCTGCTGCAGGAAGTGACATCACCACACAAAGATTTCTTATCTTGTCTAAAATGTCTCCTTAAAGCGAAGTTCACTAACATTTTGAACACAGTGGAGAGACGGAGGTTTCAGCTTTTAGTTGCTGAGGTTAGGGTTCGATTTCGGTGTAGCACTAATTAGCTGTTAATGATTACAGCAGTAGAAGGTCCTCACAAGGATAGTAAGACAACTGTGTGTGTGTGGGTCGGTGGGTGGGTGTGTGGTTGGATGTGGGTGTGTGTGGGTGGGGTGGGGGGTGGGGGGGTGGTGGTGGCTGTAATGAAGACTAGAAGAATAGAAATGTACCCAGAGGAGAGAAGCGTAAATTGTTTATCAGAGCTGGACTGCAATTTAAAATGCGCGCACGCATGCACACACACACACACATACACACACACACACACACACACACGTGCGCGCACACACACACACACACACACACACACACATATGGAGAACAGGTCGCCCTCTTGTCAATTGATTGATCTGAGATCGGAGCAGTGCAGCTGTGTGTCCCTTTACAAAGATGTGTTCCTCTCTGCCTTTGAAGTGCATAATAGACACACATACACACACACACACACACACACACACACAAAACAGGGTGAATAAATGGTATTAAATTGAAGAATACAGGTGTGTGTATGTGTGTTGCATCTTCGAAGGTCTGGTAGAGGCCCATTATGCTAATGTATTAAAATGTATTCTGATTTCAGTCTGTGTGTGTGTGTGTGTGTGTGTGTGTGTGTGTGTGTGTGTGTGTGTGTGTGTGTGTGTAAGCATGTTTATATATCTTGGTGGGGTACAAAGTAGGCCGGTCCCCACAAGGAAACTCGAAAATGTATTTAAAAGAGGCACCAACATTTGGAGATTATTACAATATATTAATTGATTTTTATTTTTAAATAAAATAAATATTTGATATTCAGCCACAGAAAAATGCACCATGTTACCAAATTAGGTAACACATTAAAAATGTCTTTAAATGCTCTTTAAAACTATTCCTTCAAATACAAATCATTTAAGAAGCCGCAGCTACGTTAAACTGGAAGGACGATAGAGAAGCCTCCATTGCTCAGTACTGACTCCTGCTCACTTACGTTCTCGCTCCTTACTGTTTTTCCCCTTTTTTTGCACGCGTGAAGAGGCCATGCGTTGTTATTTTCTTTCTTTCTTGTTTTCTTGTGAAAACAACTTTTGTTATGTCAGGATCACAAGAAAATTAAGTATTTAATTTTTCTGTTTTTTGACATAACAAAAGTTGTTTTCTCATGATCACAACTTCATTTTTCTGTGTACTCGACATAACAACATGATGTTTTTCTTGTTCTGGAGGCAGCAGAGCTTAGCGCAGTCCCAGCATCAGGGAGGAATTAATTCCTTTTTCCTTTGATCATGGACTCACTCAGGCTGAAGCAGCTCTGCGTGTGTCAGTGATTGACAGCTTCCACATTAGTGTCCGACACTTGAGAAGGTCTCCATTTTTGTGAGGTTCTCCTCTGGGACATCCCTCTCTCTCTTAATGCAGAGATAAAGTCCATCACTACAGCGGGCACTTATTAAATTTATGCTGGCGGTGGCGAAGACGTCAACGTTGCACGCAACGCCGGTCCCGTTCACAAGGCGCGGGATTTTCTTCTGATTAAATTACGTCGTGAGAAAGCAACTTTTGTTATGTCGAGATCACGAGAAAACAACTTTTTGTTAGGCGGAGATTATGAGAATATTAGGATGAGATCACGATCAAACAAGAAAGAAAAAAAAAAGAATGCTTGGCCTCTTAGGGCTTCCGTAGATGACAATAACGTAACATCAAGAGGATTATTCAGGGCATTTGTTGTTGTTGTTGTTGTTGTTGTTGTTGTTGTTTTGGCTGCTCCTGTTAGGGGTCGCCACAGCGGGTCATTGGTCCGCATGTTTGATTTGGCACAGTTTTTGAAAAAAAAAAAAAAGCAAACAAAAAAAAACCAGATGCCTTTCCTGAGCCAACCCTCCCAGGAATGTGCATGTGTGTGTGTGTGTGTGTGTGTGTGTGTGTCCTTCCTGGCCAGGAATCGACCCCAGGCCACAGCGGTGAGATCACCGGAGCCTAACCGCTAGTCCTCCAATGACCATTCAGGGCATTTGTTAATGAGCTAATATTAAGTCCTTAAGGGACAGTGCGAGAGAGTGAGTATATTGGTAGGAGAATGTTGGACATGGAGCTGCCAGGCAGGAGGTGAAGAGGAAGGCCAAAGAGGANAAGTGTTGAGGATGCAGAAGATAGGGATAGGTGGAGAGTGATGATTCGCTGTGGAGACCCCTGAAGTGAAAAGCCGAAAGAAGCAGGAGAAGAAGAAGAAGAAGAAGAAGAAGGGACAGTGCAGATATCTGACCATGTAGATACTGTAGCTGGGAGCCATTTTATAATCCTGGCTATAACGCAGTGGTTCCCCACCTTATTTCCAACCCTCATATATGTCTATATTAATATATATACTATATATATATATCAATGCTAATCACACATGTACTCGTGTACAGTATATAGTTAATATAAATAAGTTGTTAATAAATAATTTCAGGTTTTAACGACATTTTTGACATGAATACACAGAACATTTTCTTCTCTCTATTTTCAGGTTATTACATGTACAGAATGCGGAACGTTATGAAAGAAACGTTAATCATTAACGTCAGAATGTTGTTAGCGTGTACAGTCGTAGGCTTCTCTCTGTTACATTCTGCTCTCTGTTTTCAGGTTACTGTGTGAACATACAGAATACTGAACATTATGAAGGAAATGTTAAACACTGACGTTAGAGTACTGTTATGTCCTTGCATGGACAGGTGTGTAAAAGCGAATCGTTAATAATGTTTTATGTAAGAGATCATTGTGTTTTCACTGCCTTATTGCAAGCACATGATTTATTTTAAAAACATACAAAAATATTTTTATTTATAACTATTAGTGGAACGTTTTATGCGTCTTTGTTTGACCTCAAATCATATCAGCTCCCGCGATTCTGCTGTGAACTCTGGCCCCCCCTCATCTCTAAGAGTGTGTACGCTGTGTAGAGCAGTGGTAGCTCAGTGGTAGAGCAGTGGTAGCTCAGTGGTAGAGCAGTGGTAGCTCAGTGGTAGAGGAGAGGTAGGTCAGTGGTAGCTCAGTGGTAGAGCAGAGGTAGCTCAGTGGTAGAGCAGTGGTAGCTCAGTGGTAGAGCAGTCGTAGCTCAGTGGTAGAGCAGTCGTAGCTCAGTGGTAGAGCAGTGGTAGCTCAGTGGTAGAGGAGAGGTAGGTCAGTGGTAGAGCAGAGGTAGGTCAGTGGTAGAGCAGAGGTAGGTCAGTGGTAGCTCAGTGGTAGAGCAGAGGTAGCTCAGTGGTAGAGCAGAGGTAGGTCAGTGGTTAAAATTTTGAACTAGCAATCAGAAGGTCGTGAGTTCAAAAATCCCAACACCACCAAGCTGCCACTGCTGGGCTCTTGAGCAAGGATCTTAACCCTCAACTGTTCAGTTGTGTTTTTAAAAAAATGAGATCAAAAGAAGTCGCTCTGGATAAAAATACGACTGGGCCCTGCATTTTCAACAAAACATTTCTGCTAGTTTCTACAAGATACCAGGCAGAACTAATGAACATAAACTCTTAACATGTCTCTTGTTCTAATCAAGTTTAAAGTATAATCAAACAAAAATTCCTCTTTTACTAACAAACACAAATGTGGTGTCAAGTAAAGGTTAGAAGCTGAACTTTTAAAAGGTTCTCTTGTTTTGTGTCTATGAGGGAGGAAATGAAGGTAAAATTAGAGTGTGCGTCGTATTATTGGTGGTAATTGCGAGACATTCATTTTCAGCAATTAACCTTAAGCCTCTAACCGTAGGAACCAAAAGTCCTTTGTCTCAGAGAATCTCCATAAACACCCTGTTTATCTCTCACACTCACTCACACACACTCACTCACTCACACACACACACACACACACACACACTCACTCACTCACACACACACACACACACACTCACTCACTCACACACACACACACACACACACACACACACACACACACACACACAC
>CM074962.1:11527945-11557542 GCA_037577455.1 Pangasius macronema
TAGTCTAATCCTAAACCTGACCCTAACCATCACCATACCTGTTAGTCTAATCCTAAACCTGACCCTTACCATCACCAAGTTTGCACACCCTTAGAACAGAGAAGTGTTATTTAGTTTCACTTGCTCTCTAAATCACTATATGTCTGTCAGAACTTTAATATGTGCAAGAAGTCTTTTGTCTTTTCTTTGAGGTTTCGTAAGAGGACGAGGATGGTACCAGGGATTAATGTAAATGAACGAAGGATGAGAAAACGAATTGTTCTTAGAGGGAGAGAGAGAGAGATGGAGGGATGCTCTGATTCACCAGAATGCCATCTTCACCTCTCTTCCTTTCCCCGTCTGCGTCCCGTTTCCCGCCGGCGTGATTTCACCCCTCCTGCACACTCGTCTGCTCTCCGCCTCTCTCTCTGTCTGTTTCCACGCTGTTGTGATGGAAGGATTTGCAGCCGTTCATGCTCCATAAGTTCCAGTGTGTTCTGGGTGTTAATCTAAAGGAAAAGCCTTTACAGTCTGCTAGATCTGCATATGATACACACACACACACACACACACACACACACACACACACACACAGTTCTGTCAGAGTAGAGACTAAGATCTCAAAACTTCAGAGCTTGAAGATGTGAAAAACTTGTCAGTGTCTCTTTTGCATGCCTTCTCTGTCTCTCTCTATCTTTCTCTCTCTCTCTCTCTCTCTCTCTCTCTCTCTCTCGCCCTCTTCTTTTCCTCCCTTTCTCTTTCTGTCTGGGAAGAGAGTTTTGAGGCAGATAGAACCTCAGATACTCTGTCTGTCTCTCTCCCTCCATCTCTCTCTTTGTGTGTGTGTGTCTGTCTGACTGTCTGTCTATCTATATCTATTTCTGTCTCTGGCTGTCTGACTGCCTCTCTTTCTGTTCCTGTCTCTCTCTCTCTCTCTCTCTCTCGCTCTCTCTGTAAATCTCTCTCTGTCTGTATCTCTCTCTCTTTCTATCTGTTGTTGTCTTAGTGTGCCTCTCTCTTGCTGTCTGTCTCTCTCAGCTTTTTAGGTTCCTATACATCTGTCTCTTTCCATATGTATTTCTGTCTGTCTCTCTCTCCTCCCTCCTCTCTTTCTCCCTTTCTCTGTCTGTCTCTCTCTCTCTCTCTCTCTCTCTCTCTCTCTCTCTGAATGTGACAAGGCATGTAGCCCTTTAGTTTTCTATATAAAAGAAGGATGATGTTTCTCGAGTAACTAAAACTAATCAAAGGCCCAAATTACATCATTCAAGATCTGACACACGCACACACACACACGCACAGGTTACACTCCATCACTCCCTCTCTCTCTCGTCTAGCATGTAGCGTGTTTACATTTAAATGAATATTAATTGAGTTTGCAGAAGGCTGTGGTGGTGGTGGTGGAGTTTTGAGGAGATTTCTGGTGGAAGCCCATGAAAAACACCTCGTGTGTGTGTGTGTGTGGGTGTGTGTGTGGGTTTGGTGATTTGTGTACTACTACTGCAATGTATCATTGTACTAACAGTGTTCATTGTACTAACTCCTCTCTAAAAAAAGGGCGTGTGCTAAATGCTGTAAATATAAACCTAATGCGACAAGGATAGATGCAGATATTTATAAACCTCAGCAACACTAACAATATCTTTCTCTCTCTCTCTCTCTCTCTCTCTCTCTCTCTCTCTCACTAACACACACACACACACACACACACACACACACACACACATCATTTGCAATGTGTGTGGGTGGATAACTGGGCCTGTCAGATTCCCTCTGTAGCAGACATCAGTGATAATATCTGAGGCGAGTCGGTAAACTCAGTGTGGATTTGGGACGTGGCCGATCGTTAGTGTCTGTGGTAATTAGTGGTGACTTTGGCTGAACAGCAAAGAAATTTTCAAACACTCCTGAAAAGAGCACAGACTTTTTATAGCACAACATTTTAAGCTCTTTCAGGGCTGTGTGATCAGTGATGTGTGTGTGTGTGTGTGTGTGTGTGTGTGTGTGTGTGTGTGTGTGTGTGTGTGTGTGTGTGTGAACACGCAGATGCTCACATATTACAGTTTGGCCAAAATTTGTGCGATGGTCTGGCTTAGTCCACACATGCAGCCTGCCTGTGTCCTTAGCTTTGATCTCAGATTTGATAGAAATCCATTTGGCATATTATATATACACACACACATGTGCACACACACACACACCCACACCCACACCCACACCCACACACACACACACACACACACACACACAGCTGTCTTTCTTGAGTGTTAGAAGGAATATATATGTATATCACTGTACTGTATAATAGAATCTTATTCAGAAACAAGCAGAAGGTTGTTTAAACCCACACGCTCTCTGTTTCTACACACAGTACACAAAAGTAAAAAACAAGACACACACAGAGTTCTTGCACTCCTTCTCCCTCACAACTGCTTTGTCCCTCTTTCTCGCCTGTTTTCCTTCTGGATTCAACAGCGAGAATTTTCCTTCACTCAGCAAGCAGCCGATATCCAGTTGTGTTCTTATTCATACTAATTTATACTCTCTCTCTCTCTCTCTCTCTCTCTCCCACTGTCTGTCTCTCCCTCGTCCTCTCTCTTTCTCTCTCCCCTCTTTCTCTCTCTCTCTCTCTCTCTCTCTCTCTCTCTCTCTCTCTCTCTCTCTCTCTCCCACTGTCTGTCTCTCCCTCGTCCTCTCTCTTTCTCTCTCCCCTCTCTCTCTCTCTCTCTCTCTCTCTCTCTCTCTCCCTCGTCCTCTCTCTTTCTCTCTCCCCTCTCTCTCTGTCTCTCCCTCATCCTCTCTCTTTCTCTCTCTCTCTCTCTTTCTCTCTCCCACTGTCTGTCTCTCCCTCATCCTTTCTCTTTCTCTCTCCCCTCTCTCTCTCTCTGTCTCTCTTTCTTTCTCTCTCCCCTCTCTCTCTCTTTCTCTCTCCCCTCTCTCTCTCTCTCTCTCTCTCTCCCTCTCTCTCTCTCTCTCTAGGATGCTGTTTTGTCACATTCTACACACGGAAAGCTGCTCTTGAGGCCCAGAACGCCCTGCACAACATCAAAACCTTAACTGGGGTGAGCACTTGTTACCTCCTGGTTATTATTTGCGACTGAAAGAGGATAATAATGCTGTACGTGATTTACACGATGATGTAAATTTGGTCGACAAGCTCGATGCATTTTTATATTGTTGGGAAGGTGCTGTAGCATTCTGTGGGAATTTCTATCATACCGTTAACAGAAGGGAAATGTAATACTTGTGAGTCAGAGGCAGTTGGACGTAAGTGTTTAGTCTATTCATTAGGACTCATCCAAGATCCATGGTGTTAATAGCACGTTCACTTCATGTTGGAATTACGTCAATTAGAAGAAAATAACTCAGACGCTGAGCTGTTCGTCTCTTCAGATGCGGAAATGAATCATTTCACTGGCAGCTCAGGCAATGCTAATGTGAAGACATTGAAAGCTGTGAAAGGTAGATTGCAGAGAAAGTTAAACTACACTGCACTATTTATTATGTAAGGAATAAAACTTAAATGGTTGTTTAAGCAATACTGCACGAGCAAGAGAGCACCGTTACGAGTGCGATAATGCTTTTATACAGCATGAAATTAATATCCAGTAAGTGATATTTCGAACACGTTATGGCCAAATGGCCGGTTTATTTTTTTGTTCTGCTAGCGGAAATAGCTACCAAACAAAGCTATCACTTTATAGCACGTCGGCTGGCTAGCTAGCTAGCTCACGTTGATTTGTACATCTCCGTTAAAGGTCCCTTCCTCCTCTTCCTCTTCACCTGATTAACTTTCATATTTTAAGCCAAAAGTTATATTCCTGAAAATTCACTACCTCTACTGTAAAAAAAAACGTTTCGAACTAGGAAGTGGAATTTTTACGTGCCAAACACAGACGAGAACCGAGTGATCCAAACAATGTAACGTCCCAGTGTGGTTATTAGTAATATAGGCACTCCTGGAACGCTGCTCAGCCAATCAGATTGGAGCAGAACAGACTTGTTTAAAATAAATAATAAACAGTCGGGGGGTGTGATGAATCCCGACACGAAGCAGAGTTACTGTTATCACCCAGAGTAACAGCATGTTTTATGTGTTTTATTCCTCCAGTGCTAACGTTTTTTTATTTTTTTAAAGGAGACATCGATCATTTTTATCTTTTTATAGTTACATTTAATGTAGTGGAACATCCACAAAACAAGTTAGATCCTGTTATCGCTTGACATTATAACACATTATAACCTCTATAAAGAGTCGTTCTCTCACCAGGCTCTCTTTTTCTATCTCTTGAATTTAATACGAAATAAAAGGCAGCGGCATGTTACTGAGGAAACCGCAAAGCTCACTGTCTTGAAGACTTAAACTTACGGCCTTTCCGCTGACTGTTACAAAGTGCTGACACTGCAGACTCCTTCTAAAAATGACGCTTCCTCACTAGACCAATGGATCCACTTTTTAAGTCATGCTCTCTGAGCTGTGCTGTTATAGAAAAGTAATCAGCACCTTCTGACCAATCCGAGCCAAGCATTCAAAAGCCCTGTGGTACAAGAGCTCAGTACTAGACATTGATAGGGAAATGTGAATGTGTAGAGTCCTGACTTTGCTCATTAATGGCACTGAGGTGTGTAGCGCTGCCGTTCATTTCGTTGCATTTTAGTGTGTTTAGATTGTTAGATCATACGCTGTCCAGTTTCAGAACAGAATCTAGGTTTATAAATCAGAAACAAATAAGTACCCTCAGTAACACAAGCACACTACACTGTATCACCTTGCTCAGATGTACAGCCGGTTCAATGAAGATATCAATAAAACAGTTACACTAGATACACATGAACTACAGCCTTGGAGATTAAAGAAAATGGAAACCAAGGGGAACCAGTACCGCTGGGCCTGTGGGCCAAATGCTCAAATTCATGTTCTTACTAGAATGATAGCTTTGTCAGGAAATGTCCCAAAAGCTACAAAAAAAATTCATAAACTGTTCTTTGGAAGACTAACCATTTTAGGCTTTAGGGATTCTACCTGGAACCGTTTCTGGAAAGAAAGCATGTTATATAGAGTGTCTGGTAGAGGGACAGACTACAGAGAAACAAAGCATTTAGGGTGTTGGATGGAGTGTGTAGAACATGTCCAGTCCAATCAGTTTCTACGTGCGCAATATGATGTCACGCTCAGTTAAGCCTGAACGTTCCTTAGGAGGCAGCGAATATCTCTGATCTCAGATGAGCTCTGTGTGCTGTACACTTCCTGCTGGAGTCTTTAGATAAGCTCAGCTTACAGTGCAGCTTAGAAACCGAACATATCGACAAAGTCGATGGCTTTGTAGACGCCGATATGACTGGAAGTTGTTCCCTTGTCATTAGGTGCGACTGATGTGTTTGAGATCGGCACGTGAGCTTTGTGTGCTGTTTTTCTAATCATTTTGGTCAATTCGAGGAAAAAGTCTGAAAATTAAATCCTATCCAGCAGAGATTAATCCGTTAACTTAAACCAAAACACACTTTACAGCAATCAGATAATTGTGTATCCCAGTTTGTGTAACTCAGTGAAGAGGCCTTCATTAGCATCATGCAGAAACTCTTTCTCTCTGTCTCTTTCTCTTTTTCGTCCTCCCTATACTAATCAGTGGACACTCAGAGTGCCCTGTGTGTGTGTGTGTGTGTGTGTGTGTGTGTGTGTGTGTGTGTGTGTGTGTGTGTGTGTGTGTGTGAGGGTGTGTCCACTCTTGCTCTTGACTCTAAGCTAAGGACGCACAAGAGCTAATCTAGGCCATGTCCTTAAGAGTGCCCTCCATCTACTAGTGCCATCATTTTTTTTCTCTTTCATTACCTCTCCCTCACTACTCTTCCCCTGCTTTCTTCATGCAAGCAGAAAAAGAATACGCTTGATTTGGCGAGAAGACTTCAATGGCGGCAGCCGTGTGTGCGTATGGGTTTTGTTTTTGCATTTCGTTCGTTGGCTCTTCTTCATCAAACGTCTTTCAGAAGAAGTACCGAGAGCGAACTGTTTCACGTCTGAGCCATCAAAACAATCACTGATTTCAGCTCAGCTGATGAATCAGCATCTGCCGTGTGGGAGCTAGACTGCAGCCGCTCATGTACGTGCCGTATGAATATTCCATTTCATTTAGCATTTTCATTACCTGAAACAAGCCCTGAAATGAATAATCTACGCACACCGTTAACAGGAAACGCTTTCAGTTCACAGGTCGTTGCGGACATTTCATCGACTTGAAGGTTGCCACTGTTTAATTTCATATTTACGAGAAGCGCTCACTTTACGATCAGTTTCTTATAATTAACATGAAACACACACCATTTACCGTTTATATGTGTAGGATTCGTGTAGAATACATTCCAGTTAACAAGTTAACAGACTTGCTTATGTGGTGTATGATGCTGTATGCCACTGTGTTATGGGCTATGATTATGGGCTCTGGAGTTGAGCAATAGAAAAGCATTCACCCTGTCTTCTAGAGGTCACAAGGTGCAATCCTGACGACGCCACAGGTTTCCGCAGCTGGGTGTATAAGACAGCAACACTGGCTGTGCTTTCAGGGTGGAAGAGATGGTCTATTCTCTCTGCTCTGTCAATCACAGCAACACTAGCCAACTGTAGCTATCTGTGAGCGCATGTATGTGGAAAAGGGTAGATAGCGCTTTCCGTCCGAGTGAGGTACACTGCCCTGTGACTTTCGTAAAGATGTGCGTGGCTGGCTTTACATGTCTTTACATGTCTTCACATGTCTTTGGAGGAAGCACTGATGACAGCTATGATGGATTGTGTTCATTTTGCCCTTGTGTAATATTCAAATCTGTATTCCTTACATCAGATTTATATGAATGTCGGATGGTTTGAGGTGATGCGTCTGCCTTATGTTGATTAGAGAAAAACAAAGTTAGGCTCCTAAAGAAAACCTCTACGGCACTGTGTGTGTGTGTGTGTGTGTGTGTGTGTGTGTTTGGGAGTGGAAAATGGTAAAGTGTGCTGGCAATAGATTTAAAGCATCTATGTAACCTTATCATATCCACTTAGCATCTGCACACGCGCACATGCACACACGCATACACACACACACACAAGCACACACATACACAACTGTCTATCACAACCGTGAAATTCTGTGACAGAGAGAGAGAGCGAGAGATAGAAAGAGAGAGAGAGAGAGAGAGAGAGAGAGAGAGAGAGAGAGAGAGAGAGATGGAAAATGATGAAGAGAGACTTCCAGGGAATGTAGAGGTGTGTGTGTGTGTATGTGTGTGTGTGTGTGTGTTTGTGTGTTTGTGTGTGTGTGTGTCTGTTAGACAGAATGAAGTCAAAGTCTGACAGTAGATCAAAGGCAAACTGTGGCTGTAAGGCTATACAGAGAGAGAGGAAGAGAGAGAGAGAGAGAGAGAGAGAGAGAGAGAGAGAGAGAGAGAGAGATGAAGGTAGTAGAGAAAGCAGGAACGTGTTTTTGGATCAAATGAGTGGAGAGGAGAAGATCAGAAGTGAGATGAACATCATCATCTCTTAGTGTGTCTGTAATGTATGAGATAAGTTGAGACGTGAGGAGGAAAGATGGAAAGGAGGAAGGGGGAAAGATGAAAGAAAGGTTGAGGAAGGAAGCAAGGGAAACTGGAAGGGAGGAAAGAAGAAAGGAAGGAGTGAAAAAGGCAACAAGAGTTGAAAACAAAGAGTGAGGTAGAAAAGGTTAGGAGGGAGGATGAAAGGATGGATTGAAGGAACAAAGGAAGGAAGAGGAAAAGAAGAAGAAGAAATAAATGTACTGTAATAAAGATTCAATTCAAGATTCAAGATTCAAATAACTTCATTAATCCCAGGAGGAAATTGCTTAAAAAAATGTCATGTAATAAAGATAGGGGAAGGAAAGAATGGAGAAAGATGAATGAAGAATGTTAAAGAGAAAAGAGAGAAGAATGGTAGAAAGGAAGGAAAAAGAAGGAAGGAAAGAATGATTAGAGAGGAATGGATGAGGAAAAGAGGATGAAACAAGGAAAGCACCAGACACAAGAAAGTAAAAAAAAAGACAGGCAGGAAGGAAGAAGTTAGAAAAGAGGAATGAATGAAAGAATAAAAAGAAGTGGAAGGAAGAGTTTTCCTTTGGCTGGAAAAATGAAGGAAGGAAGGAAGGAGGGGTAGGAAAAGAGACATAGATAATAGAAAGATGGAGAAAAGGAAAGAAAGAAAGAAAGAAAGAAAGAAAGAAAGAAAGAAAGAAAGAAAGAAAAGGAGCAGTGGAGGAAAAAAGAAAAAAGGGAATGCACAAACACGAATTGATTATTACTCATCCTCATCAAAGGTCTCTGGAAATGTGAAGTCATTGACATGAAAAGGTGTGTGTGTGTGTGTGTGTGTGTGTGTGTGTGTGTGTGTGTGTGTTGACCATGCCTTTTGTTGCAATGTATTGTGTTCTGTGGTTGTGTGCTGTGTGTGTAACCAGTGTTTGTCCTGTCTTACAGATGCACCATCCCATTCAGATGAAGCCTGCAGACAGTGAGAAGTCAAATGGTGAGTGCGTGTGTGTGTGTGTGTGTGTTTGTGTCTGTCTGTGTCTGTCTGTGTATGTGTGTGTGTGTGTGTGTGTGTGTGTGTGTGTTTAGGTTCTAATGTTAACATTCTCCTGTTAATTGCTTTTCCCTAATAAGACTTTTTTGACTTAAACACACACACACACACATCCAGCCAAGGGGTGAATCTGAGCACTTAGACACAGATCAAATACACTAGGAACAGAATAAAAAAAAAAAGAAGACAGAAAAGATGAGTGAATAGTAGGACAGAGATAAAGAAACGTAGTGGTAATGAAAGACTGATAAAAGGCTACACTTGCTTATCACACTTTGCTTCTGTCCTTCCACCTTCTTCTCTACTTCTCTTTCGTTCTCAGCGGTGGAGGACAGGAAGTTGTTTATCGGCATGGTGTCAAAGAAGTGTAACGAGAACGATATCCGGGTCATGTTCTCTTCCTTCGGTCAGATTGAGGAGTGTCGCATCCTGAGAGGGCCGGACGGACTTAGCCGAGGTAACCCACACACAACCACACACCCACACGTGCACACACGCAAGTTGGTCCATGGGTTCTATAACTGATAATATATCAACTGACATTGGCATCATTAGCATTTCTCTTATTACTTGCACATTTCTGATTAGTTTGGTTAAAATATGGTGGGGATTTGGTATGTAAACTTGTGAAATTTGTCTACATTTACAGCATTTGGTTCGATTCTGAATGTCTTCACGAAGCACAAGAAGTTTTCGTAGGATCATGTTTATCCGGTCCGAGATTCTTGTTGTTACAAGCTAAAACCCTGTTAAAGAGTAAGCCAAAAAAAAAACCCAAACAAACAGGGGAGTACAGGGAAAGTTCATTCCACCCTCTGGGTGCCAGGACAGAGAAGAACCTTGATGCATGTCTTCCTTGTATCTTGAGGGATGGTGGGTCAAATGCTAGAGTTTCGTAGGGAATGTGCTGCAGAGCAGGATTTGATAAGGTAGGTGGGGCTGGTCTGTTTTTTGGCTTTGTAGACAAGCATGTTTTAGACCTGATGTTGGCAGATACAGGAAGCCAGTGGAGGGAATGCAGCAATGGGATGGTGTGAGAGAACCCTGCGCAGCTACGTTCTGGATCACTTGCAGGGATCAGATGGCACACAGGAGTGAGTTACAGTAGCCCAATCTTGAGATGACCTACCAAGTGGCCTCTATGGAGAAAGATCCTGGCCAGAAGATGTTGATGTTGTAAAGAAGAAACCTGCATGACTGAATCAAGTTAGCAGTTTAAGGAGTGAGGGATAGTTGGTTGTCCAGAACTACCCCAAGGCTGGGTGCATGGAACGACGGTGTGATCCGAGGGTTCTCCAGGGAGATCACAAGATCAGGACATGTGGAGGCATTTCCAGTGATATACACCTGTTTGGTCTTGCTGGGATATACTTTTGGCTGCATTTTTTGACGAGATGTCTGCTAGACATTCTGAGGTACTGTCGGAGGGAAGAAAGGAGAGGATGCGTTGAGCGTCATCAGCGTAACTGTGGTATGAAAAATTACGTGATGATATGACCTCATTGAGAGAACAGGTATAACTGAAGAGGACTCATCACTGAGCCTTGTGGGACACCACTGGAAAGTCTGCATTGAGCAGATGTGGTCACATGATATGACCATCCTTTGGGGTAAAAAGCAAACTACTGCTCTGTAACGCCATTAATTCCAAGGATGTTGAAGATAGACAGTAGAGTCTGGTGATTCACCGTGTCCAAAGCTGCTGAGAGGATGAGGACGGATGATAGTTTGGTTAACCTAGCTGCCAGAAGATTTTCAGTAATCGCCAGCTGGACTGTTTGGAGTGTATCACTTTGAAGCCAGCCTGGTTAGCATCTTGGAGGTCAGTCTGGGCAAGAAAGAGAACCAGTTACAGCACATTCAAGAATCTTAGAAAGAAACGAGATGACTGCTACCAGTCAGTAAGTAACCATTGCTGTTTTGAAGACAGTTGGTATGTGACCAGATGTTATACGGAGTCGTTAATTTTGGAAGTAATGAACGGGAGGAGACTCTGTGATTTTAACAAAAGGCTTGAACCAACAACCTGTATTGAAGATGTGTTTGCGGCTTCACGTCATTATCAGGCAAAAAACTGGAACTGATTGTAGCTAGAGAAAATTCTGAGACAAGTTTTCAATCCAGACTTGTTTATAGCCTAAGGACATTTTCATCCAACAACACCATACCCACAGCACCAGAACCCAAACCTGGCTACAGCCTGAGAAAAATAAAGTCCAGCATTCCTAACTATAGCACTTGTTACCATAGCAACATCCTCAGATCATCTGTAAGCAAAACAATTACTCATTGTATTAGTAAATGCACCCTAAGAAAAGATAACTTAGCAACATATAATATGCCCATTTGTTAGAGTTTTAATGCTAGCTATGCTGACCCACAGCCATACGTATCAATAGCCTAAATCATTATTTATTGTATTTTTGACTTACATTAGATGTATTACATTAGGAATGACATTAGATGCATATTTAATCAAAGAAAATCATTTCCAGCTAGTCAGAAATAAGTATTTTCTGTGGGTTGGTATATGATACTGATTTCATACCCCTGAGTTTTAGCTTACAGCTGATACAAATCCAGTATCGATGTTCTTACAGTAATTAGGCTGCTTTTCCCTAAGCCTCTTTTTCTAAGTTAAGCGAACCATTACATGCACAGTGGTGGCAATTTGTCTCCTGTGCTGTGTCAGGAAGCATCACACGCATTCACATTATAAATACACTAGTTGATTAGAATGGCTCCAGTGTTTTCCAGCTAGTGTCCATTTGACAGACATTATCACGTCTGCCTATCCATACTTGCGAGTGTTTGATTGTATTGTTCCTGTCAATGCAAAGAAACTGAAAAAAAAAATGCTAAGACTGAACAGGAATAAAATTAGAATGGTGAAAAAGCTAGTTCGCTTTAATGGTAGAGGACATTTGGGAGTTTATTTGGTCGAACTTCAACCATGCAAGTTCATGAAGCGTAAGCCAAGAAATGAAGGATGGGGGAGTTGTTAGTTATTAAGCGCTCACACTGGAGTTTTAATGTCGTTTGCAGAAAAATCAAACTAGCTAGCTAGCTAATGTTTGCTGTTCTCTGAATATAACACAAGGAGCATCTGTAATTGCTTGATTTTAATCAACAGCAAGCGTTTTCAGACACTTACGACGAAATTAGTGATCGAGAAGGTGACACGAATAAAACCTGCTTAATTACACTCTTATGGAAAGTGGACATGTTTATTGCTATTCCTGAGAACTTAAATAAGACTCAAGACTATCTTGTTTCCCGGTGAACAGATTAACGTGGTCTCCTGCTGTCCTCCATTATCTTCTCCTTATCTTGAAGGATGTACACGCATACACCTTTCTGAGCTAGGAGGGCAAAGTTTCTGTAACACACACACATCCTTCCATCGGACCATTACATTTCTGCTGTAATTTTCTCCCTCGTCTCAGAGGCCTAGAGGGGGACAGCTTATACCTCCACCATCCTGTATTGCTCACTCAGCTACCACTCTTCTTACACACTCATTTCACAGCCACTCCTCCACCCCTTCATCCACTCCTCTCCTGTCATCTTGTCCTCTACAGGACTCATTTCTCTCCCTCGTTCTCTGTCCTGCTCTCTCCCTCCTCAATCTCTCTCTTTTTTTTCCTCTCGCTCCCTCCCTGGTTCTCATGAATATTTTAATTCCACATGAGATTACCTCCAGTCCCTGAGCCCTTGCTGCGAGATATATTTGAAAGTGCCCTGATGCAGGGGATATGTGCTTTTACTGAACAGGACACCACTACACTCGTCCTCTTTCTTGCACACACACACACACACACACACACACACACACACACACACACACTCACACTCACACACACTCACATACAGAAAGAACTATTAATTGGGGCTTGAATGTTAACTAAATAATGAACACTTGCATTAACTAATATGTATTCCATCTATGGTTGAAATGAAGTGCACATAAATTAACATAAATTAAATTACAATATTACTAATTGTTGGTAATAAGCCGAACTCGGGTCACTGGGGTAAACGACGGAAAGTACCATTCCACCTCAGTTATAAATTTAGCCTATTAACCACAGAGAATATATTAATTAAGACATTATTTCATATTGATCACTGGGATGTTAGTCCTGGATGGAATCAGCATTAGTAATGCAAGTGAGCTTTATTTAGCAAACATTCAAAGAAACATCAGTTAAAGCCGCTATAACTGTGTTTGGCGAAATTCATTTATACTTTCATTTCACGCAGAATGTAGTCGAGAATGATGTTTAATGTCTGAAGATCGCTTAGTTTTGTGCTGCAGCTGCTTGGCTCATGTTGCATGTGAGGGAAGTAAATGTACGTCTCTTTAGCCACTGTCTTTAATATGACATCAGTGGAGCTATATAATCAGATTCTTAAGTCAATTACTTAGTTAATATTTCACTTAATTACTTCAGTACTATTTATTTAGTTGAAAGCATTGTCATCCACAACACCTTTCAGTACAAGTCAAGCTTCAGACCTCTGAGTGGTGGGGTGAAGGGGGTGGACACCAAATTGTGCTTAAAAAAGAAAATATGTTTATAATGACTCCGTAATATTCCAGCTTTCAGCTACACAGCGAAGGTTTGTTGAAACGTTCAGATGTTGATTATAGTAAGTCATACTGTGTCCTGAACCATATTTGGTATTTGGTGTGATAATAATGAAGTACTAATGACAGTTTGAGACAGATATTTACAACAAGAATTTTAGGTAAGATAGCCTTTTATTACTTAATACCTGCATTAGTCATGTAGCTCCGGTGCAAAAGAAGCAACTGACAGACACCAAGCACGCTGTCCCCCTCTCTGTCTCTCCTCTCCTCTCCTCTCCTCTCCTCTCCTCTCCATATTTGTCTCTTTCTCTCTTTATCTCTCTAAACTCCACCATCTCAGAGATCTATCAATCACCGCAGACTTTCGCTACCAATAAATATAGATCACCAAGGGAGCTAGCCCACTTTCTCCAAACTGTCCTCCTTTCTCTCTCTCTCTCTCTCTCTCTCTCTCTCTAGCTCTCGTTCTCCTCCTCCATGTGGCCTATCGCATATTTATATCTGCTGTCTGATGCAGCGCTCTGAAAAGAAGGCAGTAGTTAAACAAAGATAATTCTTTGGAAATGCTCCCTCGCTTCTGTGTCCCATTGTCTTCTGGTAGAAGGACAGCACTGATGAGAATTCAACAAAGATTAAAGTCATTCTGTTTTCAGTGGATTCTCAGTGGAGACAGCAGCCGTTCTAACAGAGTGTCTAAACCTGGTTTAATAGCACTCTCTTAAAATAAACAGCATCATTTTGACTATGGACTGAAGCCACGCCCTTACAGGAACATGGGTTGCAGGTCACATCAGAGAGAGAGAGAGAGTGTGAGAGAGAGAGAGAGAGAGAGAGGGGAAGGTGGACGGAAAGTGCAGCGTATGAAAATAAATGCAGCTAGTGCCTCCTAGTGAACGTAAAACAAAAAAACACTTCTTTCACTTTTCATCTTTCAGGCTTAGATGGCTAAAGTAGCTTACTCATTCACTAAGACTTGTTATATCTGTGTGTGTGTGTGTGTGTGTGTGTGTGTGTGTGTGTGTATACAGTAGAGCACAGAGAGCTCTTGAGGCAGTGCCATCTCCCCAGCATGTCTCCATATGGCCTGTTCTTTTGCCCACCACCTGCATAAACGACTCCATTTCCCAGCTGCCACCATAGGCAGGTCTCCAGCAGCCGCTCGGCCTCGTGGGAACGCTTGTCATGATTGCAGCAGAGAGATTACTCTCGTTCTGTTCAAGCATTTAGGGCAAAGAATGCTCTAGCAGGCACATAAACATGCAAATGTGTGACACAAAATGGCTTGTAGAGAAAGTCTAGCCACAGCCAGGTGGAGCCACGTATGTGTGTGCATATTTACTTATTTACATATTTTAAAACGTGCCCTATACTGTATATTCATTTCTTTCCCCTTGGGTATCCAGTAAGCAACACTACAATCCCCTGTAAAGTGCAGCCCTGCTGAGCAATCCAGCTTAGTCTGACCAGCTATTAGCTGCCACCCAGGCCAAGCTGGTCAAACTGGTAGATCATCCTTGCCAGCTGGTAAGCGCTGGTAGTTGGAAACAATTTCTGAATTACAGCCACTTACTAATGCTACGTTCCAGATAGACTGTTAACAAAATAATATTAGGGCAGTTAGAAAATCATAAACATTTAATGACCAGTTTAAACAAGTAATAATGAACCTGTAAAATGACTTACCAGGTGGCAAAGAGGGTCTAGCAGTTTGAACAGCTCTCGGACACATGACCTCAATCTTAGATGGTACATCTATCCTCGACTTTAGTTGTTAGATGTTCCGATCGTTATCTCGACACATTCACAATCTACAAGACTAGCAATAGAGCTGGAATTCACAATCTACAAGGCTAGCAATAGAGCTGGAATTCACAATCTACAAGACTAGCAATAGAGCTGGAATTCACAATCTACAAGGCTAGCAATAGAGCTGACATTCACAATCTACAAGGCTAGCAATAGAGCTGGAATTCACAATCTACAAGGCTAGCAATAGAGCTGGAATTCACAATCTACAAGGCTAGCAATAGAGCTGAAATAAACAATGTACAAGGCTAGAAATAGAGCTGGAATTCAAAACCTGCAAGGCAAAGCTGAAATAAACAATGTACAAGGATACAGTAGAGTTCAAATCCACAATGCACAAGTCTAGCAAAGAGATGAAGTCTACAATGTATAAGACTAGCATAGAGCTGAAATCTACACTGAAGAAGACCAGCATAGAGGTACATTGACCAAGACTAGCATAGAGGTTAAAACTGCAAAATACAAAGCTAGCATAATGATGGATTTTACCAGCCTGGAGACCAAACTGGTAAGTGAGGACCTACCAAATTACCAAGACTCATGTGATAAAGCATCAGCCACCACATTTTGCAACATGATATAATCATAAGTTATGTGTAGCATATACCACAACTCAAGGTTTAATCCTGCCAAATATGGTAGAGCAAGTAAGATTTATTTTTTTTAAATATCAACTACTGCCTACTTCAGTGGCACCGGTATGAGCTTCTAGCTTAAAATGCTAATCAAAGCTAAGCACAAGAGAGCTACACAGTATAGTTTCAATATCGTCAAGAAGATACTGGCCAAAAAAAAAAAAGTCAGGCATTCCAAGAACAAAAAGCAAGACAGAAAACAGAAATAGCGTTCACTTGCGCTTTGATTGGAAGAACTGGCTTTCCACAAAGTTGAAATTAGGGTTGGGGATGAGTAATTGAGTAGTAACAAGTGACAGCGATGAGCAGTCGTGTCAGTCAGTCATTGGCAGGGGAGGTTTTCATTCCGAAAGGCAGAACGGTGCATTGATGCTCATTGTTTCTTCGACCTTTACAGTCTTTGTACAAAGACAGACAAAGCATATAGAATATATCTCTCACACACACAGTGTGTGTGTGTGTGTGTGTGTGTGTGTGTGTGTGTGTGTGTGAGAGAGAGAGAGAGAGAGAGAGCTTGCCTGTGTGTGCTACACATGATGTGTCGCTAGACTGTCGAAACGCGTGACTTTATATGAAGTGATTTGAGTATTTGTGTCGATATAAGTTACTGATTGTGTGTTTTATTGTGTTGCTCTGATGTTCAGTGTGTTCAGTGTTGAAGGTAAGAGCTGAGTGTTGATTGTTGTTAAATGTTGTTGAATGTTCTACTCTAAGCCACTTTTGCAGTAAGTTCTGTCTGCCTTTCTTCTCTGTACAATCTTTGTTTTTTGGCTTTATAACGACCTGTCCAACCCTTTTGTCTTGTTTCTTTTGTTTTTTTTTTTTTTCTCTTGTCTCTCTTCCTCCCTCGTTCCCTCCCTCGTTCCCTCCCTCCCTCCCACCCTACCTCCCTTCTTCGTTCCCTTCCTGCAGGATGTGCGTTTGTCACGTTTTCTACCAGGGCTATGGCACAGAATGCAATCAAAGCCATGCATCAGTCTCAGACCATGGAGGTACTGTACTCTCGTCCCTCTCTCTCTCTCTCTGTCTCTCTGTCTCTCTCTCTCTCTCTATTCAGCTGCCTATCATTGTTTCTCTCCTCATCCTTCTTTCCATCACTCTCTCCTGCCTGTCACCATCTCATCAGTCCTCTCCTCTCACACGTTCTCCCTCTACTCTCTTCACCTCTCCCCCTCCCATCTGTCTCATCACTTCTTCCACTCTCCCACAATATCTCTGTCTCTCTGTTTCTCTAATGCTCTCTTTCTCTCTTTTTTTTTCACTCTCGCTATCTCTTTCTGTCTCTCACACCCCTCAGTCTCTTTTTGGCCAGTATCACAGCTCCAATCGTCAGCCAAAAGTCTGTCGCTTCAAACTTACACTAAAGTAGGACAAAACTTTAAAACGAATGAGAGACACACAGACAATGTGAGAGAGAAAGACTGGAAATTCAGTGTCAGCTCAAACGGGCAGTGCCATGGCCACCCGTGGGTGTCAGGAAGGACCCCCGGGTGTAGGAAGACTGCCATTAGCTGCGTCACGCACTCGCCACATCCGAGACGTTTTAATAACACACTTGTAATAGCACTCACCGGGTCCTTAGTGTTTAGCTGTCCATCTTCCTGCCTGTCAAAATGTCACTCCACTGACAGAGAGCTGACAGCCATCTTATACAGAGCCTGTGTGTGTGTGTGTGTGTGTGTGTGTGTGTGTGTGTGACACACACACACACACACACACACAGATGAAGAACGGTGTGTCTACTTAAAGGACGGTAATAATTGGAAAGTTTAGGATTCTAATTACTTCAAATAACTAAATGTAGTCACTGAAAGTCTGCCTGTTAATCAGCTAGATGTCAGCGATTAAATGGTAGCATAAAGTATACATTCAAGGACAAATATTTTCAAGCAGGGTTTTTAAAATAAGTAAAAAAAATTTAAAATGAAATTCAAAATTTATCCACTATAACATAACATGTATAATATAATGCATTCCTTTTACATATGTGGTTGCGGATATGTGCCATCGTTCAGCGGGTGTAATACTGTTAGCACGGAATGTTACCTTCTTAGAGAAGGCATTCCCATAATCCTGTTCACTACACTAGTCAAACTCCTTGCTCCGTCTGTCTTGGCTACGAAACAGACTCCTTCTTAAAGGAACTCTCAGATTATTTTGTGGAGAGAATATACTCATTTCTGATTGGCTGGTAGGTGGTGTCATTATTTGCTTATTTTCTTGGTATGGCTCTAAGATAAAATTGAATCACGTTTCTAAATCAATGCTCATCAGATTATCTATGCGTTCCTCTTCCATGCTGGGATAATATTGTAAACATAATAAAAGCTTTAATAATGGTATACGAATTTCATATTGACATCCCTACTGTGAATAATTACAAGATGGTTTTGTGGTAAGTCCTTAACCAAGCCAATTACACAACAATAAGAGTTTCTCAACCTGTTTGTGGTGAAGAAAGTGTCCAAATTGCTTCGTGTGTGTGTGTGTGTGTGTGTGTGTGTGTGTGTGTGTGTGTGTGTGTGTGTGTGTGAGCTTGTGTGTTTTCCTGGTTGTTGCGTATGCCCAGGCGAAAGTAATTCCAGGCAACTAAATTGTTCCGGGCTTGTTGTTTATTTTTCGTAAGAGCCCCTTGTGTTCGCACACTTCCCCTCTCTTCTCGCACAGAGGAATTTGTGGCCTTTCTGAATGTCACGACTTAATGAAAACCGATGTGACAGGCACACACACACACGCACACACACATACGCAGTGTGTTTGTTTAGTTTTCTCTCTGAGGGCTATTTTAAGGGTTGTAGTTTAGCCCGTCTCTCCCCAGATACGCTTCCCTGTTTGATCTGCTCTGTTTGTTTCTCTTTCTCTCTCTTTCTCTCACTCTCCCTCTATTCTTCCTCAGTCCTTTTATGTTATGTATGTATGCAGTTGGAGTGTGTATCCGTGATTGTGTTTGTGATCGTGTACATATGTGTGTCCTATTAAACCAGCATCCACCAAAGGTGAGCTTTAGTAATGTTCGTGTGTCTACTGGCAACAGAAATTTTACCACAACTTCTCGTCCGAAGTGTAAAACTAGTCACTGTAGGTTAACAATACTGAATTATAAATAAATACGTTTACAAATAATTCATTCCTTCTCCAGAAATAGGAATACATGAAGTAGGCATACAGTATATCAGTAATGATACACTACAGTATTTAAGACACATATTTTGTCCCCATGCCAGGTTTCATTTCAGACATATGCCGCATTCGGAGGGAAAGTGTGTGTTCAAAATAGTCAAGTTGATTCATTTAAGACAAATATAGTATTATTAATATTTACTAATACCTATTTATAGATATTTTTTACTTATTTCAAGCTTCATATTGTCTACAATATAACCTTTTCCCACAGGTCCCACGGTTATTTCCTGTAAAGATTCGAATTTTACTCATTCTTCTCTATCATCTCAGCGCATTAAAGCATTAAGCTGAAAATGGTCAAAGATGACAGTTTTTTTTCTGAGACTTTCTAAGAGGAACATTAGAGAAGCACTTTCTAATCACCATTAATGCCAAGTATCAAGAGACGAATATCAAATCCATAATGACTTCCCCATTATGAGCACTACTTTACTACGTGAACACTGCTCAATATACACAATACAGCACACCCACGGAAGCGAAGCGGAAAGCCCCTGCTAGCATTCTGCCATCCATAGCCACGGTTTTTGAATATTTACAGACTATAGTGCGAAGGGACAAAGTACAGCTACAAATAGCATGTCACTGAAATATTCTCAGTGTTGGATTCCGTAGGCTAATCGAGTATTTGGAAGTGTTTTTTAATGTCTACCAGAGATGTGAAACATACCTGCAGCTCACATTCATGAGTTCCTGGATATCGATGTTAAAGCCCTCACTTTTACTACTGAAAAAAAAGGTTGTTACTTTTGAGTTTCGGTCCTGTGTGTCCTGAATTTCGGTTTCAGCCAGAAATGTTCATTTTGATGCATCACTAGTACAGATATTCTCAAAATAGACTGACTAACCTAATAGTAATTACGATTATTGGATTATAATCTATGCAAGTTTTATAGAAGTGAGCGACAATTAAAACGTCGCATATAATCGAACACAGTTTTGTAGTGCACGTATTAGTTCATACTCAGAAATCAATCGAGATGTAGTATAATACTACCACCTGCATTATGTACTAAAAGCACAGAAAATAATGTGAAGCACTGAAAACCTTTGGCATATTAGGCAGAGTGGTGCCAGTCAGTGTGTTTTCTTCCTTTCTTCAAGCCGTGTGAAGGCTACCACATTACACAAACAAATCAGGAGCAAAACGTTTAGGTAGGATATGCTGGTGTGCCCATGGAGAACGTTCTGACACGGTATCACCCTACGGAAATCCGCATGAAATAAGGGATGTTATTGCAATATAGCGGCTGATATACATATTTCCTCTCCCATAAGATTGCTTAATTTGAACAAATTTGTGAAAGAGTGACTTTAGGGTAGCTCTGCCAGCTATAGCGATCTCTCTTTCTGGTTGTTGCAGTTACTGAACGCACAAAAAGACAAAAAATTAGACTAGCGGTAATAAGACACAGGTGACAATCATCACACGTTACCTGTGTGGTCCGACCCGCCTCCTCTACGTCCACTGCTGACACTCGACCACGCCCCCTCTGCTGTATATTACTCGTGCGATTTCTCTGAATGAAAACTGACTGCATAATTATTGCATAATTTATTATTATTATTTGAATAAAAACAAATCTCTCAAAATAATTGCTCAAACTCTTCATTTAGAGTATACGTGCATCAAGAGTGGATCTTGACCATAAAAATAGTAATCACTTTTTCATCTAGAGAACAGTATCTTCACACACGTGGGGACCAAATTTCGTAGATTACACACACAACTAATAACGCATAGTTGCTGATAATTAACATTTGCCCAGTTCATATCTGTGTCATTTGCTGAGCACCACATTATGATTAAATGCTAATAATGTAGCTTTAATTTTGGATTGTAGTCCCTTAAAACTCAGCTTCAGAACACTTCTCATGTGTAAGTCAAAATTTGAGGGCAACGATTCAGCTGCAGGAATGAGCAAGCAGAATGAGCAGTGTGTGTGTGTGTGTGTGTGTGTGTGTGTGTGTGTGTGTGTGTGTGTGTGTGTGTGTGTGTGTGTGAGGGAGTAATGAGATTTTTAGGTCTCTTGAGATGCGTGGCCCAAGATGGAATCACTTGACTGACACCTCCGGCACAATCTCATTCTTTTTTTTTTTTTTCTTTTTTTTTATTAAATTTTTATCCATCCCTCATTTGGAGGGGAAAAAAATCAATCCTGTCAATGGAACGAGAAACGTGACGTCTGCTCAGAGAGTGTATGGCTATATTTTTTGCCTTTCTAACAACCTTTTAAATGCTTGCACACACTCCCGAAGTGGCGTTTGTAGTGTGATTGGCTCTGATGTTGCCCTCGGTGAGTCCTGACGGAGAAACACTTTTTGATGTTCTGATACTGTATTTTTTTTGTCACCATGTAAAAGTACTTGCATAATTGTCCTATGTAATTGTCCCCATTTATTTTTGTTAATTAGTGACTAAATGGTCATGAAATGAATTTGAATTAGTTTGTCATACTAAGTAGGGCTGCACCAACTAATCAACAAAAATTATCAAATTTGAATATAAAAGTAGTTGGCAGAGGATTTCATTATCGAGTAGATGGCCTAGGTTATGAAGCACGCCGTGGTACACACTACCTCACTGCACGTCACGAGCAGGAAAGCTATGTTAGCATTGGTGAGAAGAATGAGCAGTGTGTGTGGATGAAGGAGCGATGAGATGCCTCGATGTCTCTCGACTGATATATCAGGCACAATTTCAGTAGCATTGACAAACTCTGAATCGTTTAATTTTCCTAACGCTCAAATATATATATATTTGAACGTATCAAGTCGCAATCATCATGTCAAAAGACTCAATTCCCTGATTCCAGGAACTGAAAGAAAAAGCTTCGGCCTTCATTATTGGCCTTCATTATGTATTTTATTTGTATTTAAACGATATAAGCGAAAAATGTCATCAATATTGCATTGTAACTAGTGATCTGTTATGTAATTATGCCTCATTAAGAGTTTTGTAGTATAATTCGTTGATTGAAATGCTGGTATACTTTGATATATAGTATATTTTTTAATAAATAATCAGTAGTTGCAGCTAGTCAGTAGCCGAGTACTGACCAGTGCTTCTTATCTGCCATTTTGTAAATGTACACACCTGGTTAGTGTAAACATCATGTTCAACAGTCTCTGTAAATCAACAACTCGTACTCAAAAGTACCCACTTTTCCCATCATCTCACTCTCCTGGTTGGGGCAGAGTTAATGTGTGTGTGAGAGCAGTGTTGTTCGCACAAGAGCTGTGATAATGATCAATGTAGATTCATTTAAACAATGACTGCCTGCTTGAACGCTGGCTAGTGTTAGGAGAGAGAAACCTACAGAGGCCAGGCATGAACATGTTGTAATATAGAACTGTTACATGCTCACACTCCTGTTGTACAGTCTCACACACACAATCATGCTCATACATACCCAGGCACGCACGCACACACACACACACACACACACACACACACACACACACACACACACACACTCATTATGTGCTCTATTGTGTACTCTCAGTGCAGACCCTTAGGGCTTTAGGCATTATAGGCTGCTCTCTGAGGTGTGTGAGTGTATGTGTGTGAGAGACAGATTAGCACAGATGCACTGTGGGCAGAGTCTCTCTCTCTCTCTCTCTCTCTCTCTCTCTCTCTCTCTCTCTCGCTCTCTCGCTCTGAAGCACATGATGATGAAATCGCTTTATAAAGCGGGAAATCGCTTTCTGGGGAAATAATATCACCTTCTCAACCCATACACACACAGCCACTTGTCTCTACCCGCATTCCCTCTACTCCTGTGTGTCACACACACACGCACACACACACACACACACACACACACACACACACACACACACACACACACACACACAGTGCGCGTGTGTGCGTGATATTGTTATGGCTGTTGGTAAATGCCCAATTATATTTAATTGTCTTTTTTCTTCCTATTTTTCTCTCCATCTCTCCTTCTCGCTCCCTTTCTTCTTCCATTCCTTTTGCCTGACTCTCCTGCTTTCTTTCTTTCCACCTCTCCTTCTTCCTTCATACCCATCACATCCATCCCTACCTCTCTCGCTCTTGCCTCCCCTCTTTTCTCTCGGTCTCCTTTCTCTTTAATTCTTCCATGCATATGCCTCCATTTTCCTATTTCATTGTCTCTTCCTGTCTCCCCCTTTCTCACTTCTACCGTCGCACTCTCCCCTATTTCTTTCTCTCCCCCTTTCCTGCTTTCCTCCTGCTCTCGTTTCCTCTCTTCTCTTCCTATTTCTTGACTCTCCTTATGTTCATCTTTTGGTCGTATCTCATTTGTGTCTCCTCTCACTGTCTCTTCATCTTTCTAAATCTCTCTCTCTCTCTTTCCGTGCCTCTTCCTGTTGCCATATTTTCATGTCTCTCATCACTCTTTCCCTTTCTTCCCTTCTCCACTCTCGCCTTCTTTCCTCACATTTGCTCTCTTCCACCTTTGCTCTAACCTCTCTCTTCCTCCCTTTCTCTGCGTGTCTGTCTGTGTATAGGGATGCTCCTCCCCCATGGTGGTGAAGTTTGCCGACACTCAGAAGGATAAGGAGCAGCGGCGGCTGCAGCAGCAGTTAGCTCAGCAGATGCAGCAGCTGAACAGCGCCTCCGCCTGGGGCAGTCTGACCGGCCTGACTGGCCTCACCCCGCAGTACCTGGCAGTAAGAGGCCACACCCACTCGGCCACGCCCATCAGCACCACAGTCAGTCACTGTCTCAGCCCCTCACTCTTCAGGCTCCGCCCACTCTCTTGTAGCAAGACACCTCGTCTTCTCGCATTTCCCTTTTGCTATTTCTGTCTTTCCGCCAGCTTTCGTTAGCAATCAGAACTGGTATTCCCAATAGCGGCAGGATGAAGGTGCTAATTGGATAAGACACAAGACGTGGTGAAGAGAATTGTGATGATTTTTGAAGTGATAGCCAATTTTATCCTTGTGTTAACAGCCTCTCTTTTTTAGCAAATGATGATTCGGGTGCGGTGATTATTTTGTTGATTTTTCAGATGTTTTCCAATCTCAGTTCTCGAGTCTTCAGATATAGCGTTTGTTAAAGTTTACTTGTTATAACACACCCTCCATTTAAATAGTGTGTGTCGAGGGAGGAAAATATTTCATAGGTGAACTAAATATCCAGGATAAAAAAAGAACTTTCCTAGGACAATGGGACGAGGTAAAAAAAAGCGGCTATCTAAGCGCAGTGGCACAGCATCGTCTCTTCCTTCTCCATCTTCTTCTTTCCCATACTTCCTTATTCCAGTGCTTAGCAATAGCCTGTGATCCTTTAGCCTGTGAGCAATATTGACCTTCTTTATCTTTAACCTTTGACCTTTAGTCAAGCTTTCTGTTCTTTTTGTTCCTTCTAGTACTGGTTACATGTGCAACAAAGCTACAAAAGAAGAAAACCGCAGACCCATGGACATGTTTTTGAGTGTGACAAATAGACAGGTTTTTTTTTTTGCCTACATTTTGAACTCCAAATGTTTCTGAGTAGGCTACCAGTCCTCAAAAGTAGTTTTATGAATGTGAATTTAGCTAATGCTAACAAGCTAGCAACCTACGATTGGCAGCAAGCATTCAAAGCATTTACGACTTTTACAAACTACATATGGATATGACTTTAAAATCCTCTCAGAGCTCCTGTCATGTGTAATACACACACACACACACATGATAGGTGATCCTTATTCCTGCTTGGTTTTATATATATGTAATATATATATTTGAGTTACTGTAAAATGCATACTTGAGTTTCTGTGCAGACACCCGACGCCAATCACATAAAACCGATTTTTTTGCGAGTTCTTATTGTTACTGATGTAAATTGTTATGATTTTTGGAGAGAGAGGAAAAAAAAGCATTTTTGTTCACTGTGCTCTGAATGTCGACTTTTCATAAAGTATGTCAGATTCAGTGGAACAGAGACTACGTCTAGAATTAACATTAAAGCAGAAATAATTTGCTTACAATTCTCGAAGTTGTTTAAAGCATCCTGTCAAAACACTTTAGGGTACCAGACTCCATTTCACTGAGCCTGGCTCTCATAGTTTATAGCTCTCATGGTGACTGTATAATCATCATTTATATGTATTCGTTCAGCAGATGCTTTTTTATCCAAAGTGACTTGTGCTTGAGAAAGGAGACAATCCAAGCACTCGAGGGTTAATGGTCTTGCTTAAAGGCCTGACTTTGGGTTAAGTTAAGCAACAGGAGGCACTTACTCGGTATTACATGCGTGTAATACACGTGCGGTGCCGCATTTCCTCATGCTCTGGGAATGAGTTCTGCTTTGAGCAAATATGTGATGATGTCTGACGTTCTCTTTTTCTTTTTGACTGATTTCCCATCTCTCTTTCCCTCTTTCTCTGTGTCTCACTGTAGTTGCTACAGCAGGCAACCTCGTCCAGTAATCTAGGAGCGTTCAGTGGGATCCAGCAGATGGCAGGTAAGTCGATTTCTCTTCCTTCTTGACCTATCTGTCCCAGCGTGTAACCCTGTAAAGTCCAATTTAACCCTTCTTCTAAACTCCCATTACTAAACCATTCCTGCTCTGGATCATTTAAACTCCAGCATGACCGTTTCTCTATTGTAGATTTCAGATCAGTAGTAAGAGTCAGGGAGTGTGTGTTAGAGATGTTGGTATGTGCACACGTTTTGTGGACTCGGATCCAGGCTGTATTCCAGGGGTTTGTCTCGCACCCAGTCTTCCCATGATACGCTCTGGATCCACTGCGACCCTGACCCCGAGTGAATCAATGAATCAATGAAATGGAGATTTGAAATGATGGGAAGGAACCTTGAAGCGTCCTGATGTCGGCGTTGCCTGACAATTCTGCACAGCCCTTGCCATTTCTCCTGGGTGCGTTTTCAGAAAGGTGTCCTAAATTTCGGCAAGGTCGGGGTTTTACTTAGGAGACCACAAGTTGTTAGACGTCGAGAAGGAAAAAATTCCGAGCGTTTACGCGATCTCGAAGTCATCACACTTTAAAGGACGTAATCTGGGTCGTTTCGTCCGTGCTCTGGATTGTGTACTTTTGATGGATGTTAGACTCAGAAGTCTCAGCCATGACCATTTTGTGAAGATGTCAGTTCTCTTCTGCGATTATTTGCTTTGTTAGATGGGAGGGATTTGCTTGTGAAGCATTCCTCCTCACTCTGCAGTGTCTGTCCAGGACGTATATCAAACAATATCGATCGATATTCGAAATGGAAATATCTTGGCTTGACATGGCAAATCAGCGTACATGCAACAGTAGAAATCTCACAGTACAGTATATTGCCTTACATATCCATCACATTTTGCATGAAGCCAGTGAACAAGATTAAAATTACACATAATATGATGAACGACATGATAAGGGCGTGATCTGCAGCCAATAAATAAATATCAGTTTATTCACTGACTAGACACCTAGCTCGCTAGTTAATTTTAGCAAGGCATTAGGCTACTGAGTGCTACATATTTTTGGTTATTCTCCAAACATTATCCAAGGTTTGATTAGAGTGTAGGCTGTATAATTTCAATGGATTAGTTTATTGGTTATACTGTACTATGGATTAAAAAAAACAAACTTTGTTACACCAAAGAACTAGTGTTACACCCATCATACCCAGTCTGACCATTATCTTTTTAATTATGAAACAGCTCTTTGCTTTAATTTAGAAAATGATCTATTTAATAACAGCAACATGAAAAACAAACCAAAATGGAGAATAAATGCCTGTAGCCTGTATAATAAAAGCCGGCAATCTTGATAGCTTGTATTAAAAAAGTAAGCAAGTAATTTAAAACTTGCCACTGAAATATGACAAGACAGTCAGTGCTATGCTCTTTGAAATTTTGCACATGTTCATTGAAGTGTATTGCAGTGCAGATCACGAGAGCTTCTTCCTCATGCACGAGACAAGCAAGCAGATCGTGCCAGTGTGTGCTTCTGTGTTTGTCACTATTAACTAAACGTGATGATCATATTTTCAAAATCATTTCTCTTGAATATTTTCTAAAAAATGAACAAGGTTTGATGAAACTCAGATTTTCCTCTTTACATCAAAAAGTGCTTCTAGGGCAAAGTTATCCGTGATGTTAGATCAGCTCACATACAGTATGTGCAATGTACAGAGTAATATCTAGCCTCATGCATCTTGTGTACCATACTTCCACGTTAGGTTTCGTCCTATAAGGATAATAACACCACTTAAACATAATCAGCGCCTTGAGTGGATTTTTTTATTCCGCTCCAACTGTGTACAACTGCAAAAAAGTGTGTGTGCGTGCGTGTGTCCTCATCTTCATGTGGTACAAACCAGCAGGAGCCCATGAGCTCACCAAGATCTTAGCGCCTTCTCTCAGTTGAATTGTGCATCTCAGTTGGATCCTTCCATCTGTCGCCTGGCAACGGGCCGTGATTGGCAGGCGCTGTGTGCAGCTGACATCTGGCGTGGGCGGAGCTACAAGCCATAAGGAGCTCCGAAACACACACTGAGCACTAAGAGCTAGTGAAATCTCTCCACTGACCACCCTCTGTCTACTGGGATCTTGAAGAAACTCTCACAAACACAAACACACACACACACACAGGTTTTTACACACATGCACACATACACACACTTTCACTCCCACTTTTGCATTTTCTCCTCCTAACACTCCTTTTCTCTCACACGCGAACACACACATTTTCTCACACCTCCTCCTACCATGTGCTGAATTTCTTGTTTTCGCCCTTTCTGTGCACACACACACACACACACATGCACACAAAAAAATTACAGTGTGCTTTAACGTACGTGTCTTGGATTTGTTGGAGAACGTTGAACACATTAACAGGAAGAATTGGTGGTCAGAGTGTGTATGCCAGCTAATCAGCGGGCATTTTTAACACATAAACACACACATACATACAAATGCCCCCAAAAATCTGGCTGCGATTTCAAGTCTATTCAGAAGCACAAAAGAGCTCCTTAACCGCCTGTTCGCCTGCTGCTTCCTCCAGCAAACCCTTTTTTTCACACAGCTCCTTTCTCTTCTCAGCCTCTTGGCCTCTGACACACACACACACACACACACACACACACACATTCACACAGACTTCACAACATACTCGTTTTTCCTTATTAAAGTAAGCATGAACGATGCATTTACAGCTATTAAGAAAACAAACCTTCTGAGTTAGGCCACGCCCACTTCAGGTACGAATCTTTGGAGCATTAAACCGATACAGATTCATATACTGGCATTTTGTTCCACTTCTTCTGGAGCTCTGACTTTCATACCTGCATAAATCCTGGCTTCTTTCCTCTCCTTTCCTCATCCAAGATTAAAATTATGGCACCCACCCTTTTTTTCCTGGTTGGTGTTTTTGTGTAAGATGAAGTCATACAGTATGCACCAGACAAGATACACACTGTGATCTATAGTCATCAGCGCCCACGCTACAGAATAAACATGAAGCAGTCAAAGATCCCTCAGGGGTCCAAGATGAGCTCCTTTTTTTTCTCTCTCTCTCTTTTTTTTGTTACATTGATCTGTATTACTTACTGAAAACGTAGACTTTCAAGGCCGAGCAGATTCCCTTGTGATGACTAGGACAGGAGACTAGGAGTGACATATACATACAGGAGCAACATAGATCGTAATGGTAGCGGTGGATATCACTAGGATCCTACGGGACCTGCAGGACGCAATATGTATTTACTCTCATGCATACAAGAGCGTCTAGTGAGTAAGGGGTTAAAATCATGCACAGCTATAAGGCAAGACGTAGACTATTTTGTGGGTTATGGACCTTTGGTGGTCAGTGGTGGTCCCTGCCCATTTTAGTCCATTTCCATTGATAAACAAAGGCTGAGGCTGCAGTCAGTAATTGTATATCTAGTTGGTGTAACCTATGTGCCCTATGCGTGTATGTACCTAATAGCGAGTCTGTGTATAATTGTGTTATTAGGATAAAAGCTACTCCTTGGTTCACATGTCTGCATCAGTGGGTCCTATCCGTAGGATACATCCGGTTCTTGGAAGTCATTCTTGTCTGGTCCCTGATTGAAGGAGCAAGGCAGGATATATCTTGGCTTTTAAATTATCCCAGTTTCTGCCAGCCATGGAGATTTTTAATCACTGAGTGCAATCTCAACGAATCCTAGTCATCGAGAGTTACGCAGTGACATCCTGGTTCAAAGACTTGTCACACATTTTCACTGATGAATGAAAAACAGATGACGCACCACATGCTAAGAAATACATTTTCCTCATCTTTCTGCGGTTTGAAGCTTGTTCCTACTTCTGTAGATGATTTAGAAGCCTGGAGTGTAATGGTTCTTACACACCAAGCCATTTGTCGTCTGCCGGATGCTGTCAAACATCTGTGGCTGAGTGTCATCTGTGTATCTGCACCGCGTTCTGCTCACTAGTTAGTCCTTGCCAGTGGCGAGTGAGCATGCTCGATCAGAGCTGAGAGGCTTTTCTGGAAAAATCAGTGCAGGAGAAGAGAAACTCGAAACGTTTGCTTCTTCCTTCAACATTGCTTTAATGTTGTAGATAGCAAATTTTTTACAGTGAAATGGACAAGCAGACTACGGAGATCATTCAAATTTCAAGAACATCATTTAAGCAGCTTATCGGTGGTAAATTGTAAATTGTAGCTACGCAGCTAAAGCTAATTTGCACCAAACCACATAATACTGCACTAAATAGCATGTCAAAATAGGAACCAAAAATAGGAATCAAATGTGCTGTATTCTTATAACTATTTAGTGCAGTAGTAATCTGCTACTTCTGAGATGCCAGTGATCCTGACCCCTTCTGCTCCTCCTCGCTGCCTGACCCATCCTGATGCCCCTTCTG
>CM074962.1:11558846-11606582 GCA_037577455.1 Pangasius macronema
AGAGAGAGAGAGAGAGAGAGAGAGAGAGAGAGAGAGAGAGAGAGAGAGAGAGAGAGAGAGAGACAGAGAGACAGAGACAGTGAGAGAGAGAGAGAGACACAGACACAGAGAGACAGAGAGAGGGAGAGAGAGAGAGAGACAGGGAGAGAGAGAGACAGACAGAGAGAGAGAGAGAGAGAGAGAGAGGGAGAGAGAGAGAGAGAGAGAGAGGGAGAGAGAGATGACAGGGAATGACAGTTTATCGCATCTATAACGCAAGTGAGAACAGGAACTAACTTGTCTCTTGGACGTTCCACAGCATTAAACAGGAAGATAAAATGCAAAATACACTATATAGCCAAACGTTTCTGAACACCTGTCCATCACACCATATCACCATATGATCATACGTGCTTACTGAATATTTCAGAATTAGTGCTCCTTTGCTGTTATAACCTCCACGCTCCTGGGAAGGCTTTCCACTAGATTTTAGAGCGTGGTTGAGGGGTTGTGTGTTCATAGCCACAAGAGCATTAGAGAGCTCAGGCACTGATGTTGGGCGAGGAGGTCTGGGGTGCAGTCATGGCTCCAGTTCATCCCAAAGGTTTCTTCTGCACCAATCTTCTCATGGAGCTCGCTTTGTGCACAGTGGCAGCAGGTTTGGGTCTCTTAGTTCCAGTCAAGGGAAATCGTAATGCTACAGCATACAAAGACATCCTATACACCTGTGTGTTTCGAACCTTGTGCCAACAGTTGTGAACCACGTATGGGTGTGATGGTCAGGTGTCCACATACTTTTTGGCCATATGGTGTATGTACATAAATACGCATGTATGAGGCAGAGAAGTGTGCTTTAAGATTCTTTCATACGTATAATATAATATAACATAACCTAACATAACGATAAAAGTTTTGTTGAACAGAACGCCGACTCATTACGACTAAAAATCGTCAGCTTGGTACATTTGGCTCTTTGATGTTTTTGTTTTTTTTTTAATTGAAATGTCTTTGGATGTTTAATGCAACACTCAAAGTTGGTAGCACAAGCTCTGGGACTGTAATATAGATGTGTATTTAGTTTGAAGACCCTGTTGTGATTATGTCGACTAAATTAGGTGAGAGAGAACGTGAGAGGAAGAAAGACAGTCCAAAGCAGTCAATACTGTTAGCCGTGTCGGCACAAGCAGCCATTCAGGCGATGAACGGGTTTCAGATCGGAATGAAGCGCCTGAAGGTGCAGCTGAAGCGCTCTAAGAATGACAGCAAGCCCTACTGATCTAATTGCTAGGGCCACTCCTCTCTGTCCCTACACTGCTAGGGTAAGTCCCCACTGTTGCCACGGCAACCGCCCCGGGGATGGGAAAAGGGGGGGACATGGGGGAGAGTTTCACCCTTAACACCACTAGAGGGAGTCACTTTCCCCTGAACATTCTTTTTAAAATTTTTTGATGGCAGTATTATTATTATTATTATTATTATTATTATTATTATTATTATTTGGTTTCTATTCACATGAACGCTTCCATTTTTGCTATTATTTTGTATGACCTGCGATGAATGAATAGCTATTGCTAGTTTTTTTTTTTCCTTTTTATTTTGAGTTGTGTATAAAACTATTTATTTATTTTTTAAGTAGATATTTATACCATGCCTTTTTTTTTTTTTTTTTTTTTTTTTTCATTTTTATGATGATAACGACAACAACAGCCGAAAGGAAAGTTCTCTAAACTACATTTAGTTTCCCGTTGTGAACCTTGAGGCTTGTGTCAATGCGTAGGGACGGGGCCAAAGCCCCCGAAAAAGCACCAATATGCACGTTCTACTTTGCCCTTTGACCTCTGGTGTTGGCTCCGGGCTCCGCTGCTCCTTCGACCCCTCGGCCCAACGGCACCAGAGAGAAAAGGGTCAAAACCCGATGTGGCCTCGCTGTAGTTAACGGCAACGACTGCCAAAAGAGACTCTCCACACACACACACACACACACACATACACACACACACACACATCTGCCATTAAAGCATTACGCCTTTTGCGTTGGGTTTTTTTTGTTTGTTATGGTGTTTGTCCAACAGAGCATTTTATGTAGAGCATTTTAAAAAGAGATGACAAATAAAAAAGAATCTAATAATAAAGCATTTTATGTTTCCGGCGGGGTGGCGGGTTCAACTGCAAATACTTGATGTTTATTGAAATAAAAAAAATATATATCAGAGTACAGAAAGCCACAGGCCTGTAAATTTTATTTGTAAAAAAGCAGTTCTATTTTTATACACAAACAAATTTCTACTGCCTCTACTGAAGTGAAAGACTTTATTTATTCTGGTTAAGTGATCGGGTTTGTGAAGACGTGCTTTTCGCCATCCGGTCTTCTGAAGCCACACAATCTGATGTGGGAAGAGAACAGAGGATCATCCCCCCCTCTCTCCCTCCCTCATTCCCATCCCTCTATCTCTCCATCTTTCTGTCCCTATCTCTTTCCCTCCCATCTGTCTTTCTTCATTCTATCATGTCCCAGTTATATTTCAGTCTAATGGGGCTGCACGATTGTCCTGATCATTTTCAGCGATACTGTCTGTTAGAGTTATTAATTGAGAATGAAATAAGTGGCAGCTCAGCCGTTAAGCCTCTGCTCTGGTGGAAGGAAGGCAGTTGGATAAAATCCCAGGAAAGCCAGAGAGCCAATTTTGAGCAAACAGCTTCACCCTAAACTGCTCAGCTCTGTGTGTGGATTGGATTCTAACATGTAAATGTCTTTAGACAGAAGCATCGACTGACTAGCAGCGTGTCACTTACACACTTACATCGTGATACCACGGACGTGCCAGCATCTATGGTTTAGCTGTAGCATTTACGATATCTAACTCCTTTCTAGGGTGATACAGAAGAAATTTTTTTCAGCTCATGCAGCAATCAGAACTAATGCGTATAAAATCAACTCAGCACATACGCATAATGATGCTGGAACTGAAAGATGTGCTATTGCTCCTGGAAGCGGGTTGTTCCTCTTGGTGCCACTTTTTATCTAACTTTGACCAGTGAATTCACAAACCTAGTGATCCAATAGGAAAACGGAGAACGGGTAAGGACGGGGGTGGGGAGCGGGGGTCAGTGGAAGGACCACCTTACACGACAAGTAGTATATACGACAAATAGTAAATACGACAATCGTACCTAGGTAGAACAGGTGGCTGTTAAGCTAGCATTTGTTGTTGTAAAATACTGTTGTTGTTTTTTTCTCTATCTGCTCGGATTTTCTAGTTTTGTGCATATTTGTTTGTTTGTTAATCCGATTGACTTTTAGTTGCCATATGTATGATATTGCTGAACAACAGGACAACAGGCAACACTAACAAGAAGCCTTAAACTGTATATATATATGGAACTATTCCACTGAAGCAGAATCCAATCCAGGCACAGAGCTCAGCAGGTGAGGGTTCAGGGTCTCAGGAGTGACACTGGGATTAAAACTCACAACATTCCAGTCAATAGGACAGAACCTTAACCACTTCTCACTGTTCTCACTGCTGTAGACGACTAGACTGGAACTTGAACTACCGCACAGGTTCAAAAGTGACCTTTTCATGTTTAATTACAGAGGCTGAAATTGCAATTTATTTGATTAATTGTGAAGCCCTACTTCTTTGCTCCTTGTCCTTTTCCTCCTCTCTCTCAATCCCTCCTTCACTCCCTTCCTCGCCGTGAGTAGTAGCACTTTACATGTGCAATCTGTTTCTCCCTTTTTTTCCTTCTGTTCCATTTTAGCTTCGTCTGGTGTTCTGTTTTTTGTTTCCGCATTACAAAAAAAAACAAAAAAAAAAAACGTCTATTCGTTTTTCAGCTCAAGATCCATCAAGTTGTGTCTCTTAAACAAGGGACCGATGGATTCTTTGGGGTGCTGTATGTTTGTGTGTGTGTGTGTGTGTGTGTGTGTGTGTGTGTGTGTGTGTGTGAATGTACATATCATTTACATATGTTTATCTGTGTGAAATATGTGTAGTATAAAAAAAAAAAGAGAGAGAGATAACTGAAAATAAAAATTCTTCCTGCGCTGGGTTACCGCTGGCTAGTAGCGCTGTTGTTGTCGTTGTTGATGTTGTTGCTGTTGTTGTTATCTGTTGTTTGTTGTTCTCATGGTTTTTTAATGCTGTAGTTGTGTGCCAGAGGCTGTGTGTGTAACTCTCCTCTCCCGTTTTCTTCCCTAGAAACTCATCTCCATGACTCTTTGCTCATCGTTTGCCTAGCATGTCTACGTGGCGTTCAAAAAAAAAAAAAAAAAAAAGTCTCATCGTCTCGTCATTGTCTCCGATGTCTTTCTGAGTTCTCCTGATCATAATCTGGTCTCCTCCTACTGATCTCTCCTCGACTTTGATCTTAGCTTGATCTTTGTTGGGTTTTTCTTCTTTGTTTTTTTTTTCTTTTTTTTTCTTTTTTTTTTTTTGCATGTGACCTCATTTGGAGCTTTTAACTGTTTTTCTGTTTTGGACCTTTTTTTTGTTTGTTTGTGTTCTTTCTCTTTTTATTATAACAGTCGGGGGAGGGATGGGGGGAAAGAAGGAAGGGAAAAAAAATAATAACAAATGTGAAAAAGCTAAAGCGCTAAAGCCGCGTTCACACTCGCAAAAATAGGTAGAGTCTATTTAATGATATAACCCGAAGCGTCGTCATTTTACGGAGCGCTGTTTTTAACGTTTCACAAATGTAACCAATAAAAAAAACCAACCTGTGGCAAAGAAATTAAAAGAATTTGCATCGTTTGCTAGCTTACGATTTTGCTTATGATTTGCTTTACATTTCATTTTTGTTTCTTTCATTCATTTAAAGTAAACTTGAAAGTACAATACAGGGATTGGCTTCGGGACTTCCTGTCGGCGCGTTTCGCGGTACGAGACGCGCAGGTAGACCCGGCTGGTTTCTACGAGAACTAGACTACTTCCAAGCAGTTTTAATAAAGAAAACTGTCTAATTGAACTTAAGAGTCTCTCAGAGCGAGCTTGTGGTTTTTACATTTTTCAGGCAGTGTAAAGTTTTTTGATAAGGCCATTTGAAGTGGCTCGGTTTCTCATTAAAGTCTATATAAAACCACTTTTTTCTAGAGTAGTAAAGGTATAAAAAAAAATAAAAAAACAAGAAAAAAGAGTGCCCTGTTTGGGGGAAATGCTACCTACATGTCACACCTTTTTGCTGAACTGATCTACCGTTAGACAATCCGTGGTATAAATGCACATGAAATGACCTATATTTTATACTGTTTAAATGTATAGAGGAAAAAAAAAAACAACAGTTTGTGTGACCCGCGTTCCCGTCGGTGCTTTTTGTGGATTGAGTCGTGGTTTCATCACAAGTCTAATAGTCTTATTCGTCTTGTGTTTTTAAAGAGAAGACTAAAAATCGGTTTACTTGAACATAGACAAAAATCCTATCATAGTACTATTGCTACTAGAGTATACCTGTTTTTTTTTTTTTGTTTGTTTGTTTGGTTTTTTTTCTTTTCTTTCCTTTTTTAAGAGTCCCTATTTGAAATTTCTTGTCGGGTAATTAGCTATATAAACCTTTTACAATGTCAGCTTGTGAAGCATCAATGTCATTATTCTTATTATTTTGAATTTCGATTGTGGGAAACAATATTTAGATGTGTTGTTGCGTTCAGCGAATTGTACTTTTTTTTTCTTACCAAGGAAACACAAAAAAAAACAAACAAAAAAAAAAAAACAAAAAAAAAAAACAAGATGAGTGGACTTTAGTGCCAAAATTCTGACGGTACATCCTGCCTACAGCTTCAGTGTATTACTTGTGAAATGATTTGATAACATGGGTATTTTATTACGTAAGTGTTTTGTATCCCTCATATTTAAGGATATAGATTTAAAAAGCGGTTGTTAACTTGCTACTCTGTGGTCTTGTTGCCTGAACTGTTCACGTTTTTGCTTTCATTTTTGTAAAGATGTAAAAAGTGCCCATGTGTCATTCTCTCTCGTTCTCTCTCTCTCTCTCTCTGTCTCTCTCTCTAATCTTCTCTCACACACTCTCACACACATGCACGTGCGCAACCATACACATACACATACACACACACACACACACCCACATGCACGCATACACACACCTGTGCTAAAGGTTGACCTCACAGCCCTCTTTTCTTCGATGGTGTGTGTATGTGAGCCCCCTGAGCACGAGTCTCAGCAGCACACACACCTACACACACGTGAACTGGCATCGTATAGCTAACCTGAGTAGCCGATCGAAATCAGAGATGAGCTGTAAAGAGGTGTGTTGCTCATTGCCAGGCATGTGTCGATAGGAAATGTTCATATCATACAATAATTATATTGTTTGCTTTTTTTTTCTTTTTTTTTTTAATTATCTCTTATCGCTTGTACAAATGTACCACTGCACCCCGATGTAAACTTGGTCGTAGAGTAAGACCTACGTAAAAAACACCAAATCATGCGATGAAGACCAAGTCATGTGATTTCTGTTCGCGGAGATCTCACCTGCCTGATGCATTGTTTTCGTTATCTGAGAAGGAGCTTACATTACTTAAATGAATTCACCTAGGTTCATTTAAAAAAAAAAAAAAAGTGAAATAAATAACCAGCACTTGGTATGTTCAACATGGGCAGAGACACACACTCGTAAAAGAACGGTGCGGTAATTGGTTTCGCAGATCGGACTCATGCTAATGCAGGGGTTAGCAGCGTCCCGGAGCAAACAACTTGATTTATCAACCCCTGAGCGTTTGGCATCATGGACGCCGTCTGGCACAGAAGACTGTGCTCGAAAAGTGAACTGCACCACGGTAGTGTCAAGTGTCACAGTAAGAGTTACAAGTCGTCTGCAAGGGTCATGAAAATCTCATCGTGCACATTTTTGGAAGAGAGGAAAAAAAAAAAAGACGTTGCTTTTGTATCAGTATGGCTTCACAGTTTACAGTCAGTTCAAACTTTCTGCTTTAAGAGGGACAGATGTACTGAAGCTTAAGAGTCACCTGTGCATATGCTGCCTTCTAAAGAGGATGGACTTTATCTCAGAAGCACAAACACTGCCCGGAAATGCCTACCCACCTCCCAAATTAGACCCAGGGCGAGCGGCGATAGTGTTACACGTCCGCTCTGACAGTAACGTGTTAGGAGTTATCGGCACATGCCTGCTTGCCTCGTGCTGCCTCTCTCTGCTTCTTCAGGTCTTAAAGCACCCTGATGCCAAAGGAGAACTCACCTGTCCACAGTACCATATTTCCCATTGCACTTTTGTCGAAAACGTTTACACGTGTTGTAAATGGCCCGTATACGATCTTGTTTACAGACGTGGTTTACAGCCGGCCCCCCCTAAAAACCCCTGTTTACTTCACTGAAGCACTATTTTCTACCCAAATCCTGCCGTTGCCTTAACATGACGCTCAGTATTAGTGGGGTGGAATAGGCTGCTGCCTGAGTGCTGCCAAGGTTATTTGTGCGTATATATGTGTGTGTGTGTGCGTGTGTGTGTGTGTGTGTGTGTGTGTGTGTGTGTGTGTGTGTGTGTGTGTTTTGTCCCAATAATACACCCAAGGTATTACCTTATCAACAAAACCGGAACTGCCAAACACAGAGCTGCAGGGAGGGACATCCTTGGAGAGATTCCACGGCATGGTTAAGACGTCATGTCTTCGCTGTCAGCCAGTTGCACAAGCACAAAAAGCACACACACGCCAAACCAAATTGCTAGCACAATGACGACACGCAGTATTACAAGTCAGCGTCCTGACAGCTCTACCAGCTCAGAGGATGTGATGTCAGTTCAAATGATTTATTACATACTGCCACTTCAGCGTATGCACACTACCAGTCGAAGGCTTATGAGCACCATGATTTGCTTCTGGTTTAATCAGTCGCTTTCAGTAAGCGGTTGATCCTGGTCAGGGTCGCAGTGGATCCAGAGCCTGTGCTGGGAACACTGGGCATGAAGCAGGAATACACCCTGAACGGGACGCCAGTCCATCGCATCGTCAGTGGTTTAATAGCTTAATTAGAACAAGACTTTATTTTTAGAGCACTCATACATCAATGCACGTGTATCGGTGTTCAGTTTAATGGCTTAAATAGAGTTTGAAGAATAGTTTATTATCTAAATAATAATAATTAGACTAAAAGATCTGCTTTTTAAGTGAATGTAGAAATTGTTTTTGCATACTGGCGTATTATAAATGGATCAAAACAATAACAGAGATAATAATATTGTAATATTGGCACATGAATAATATTGGCACATGAATTTGTTAATAATTTGTTAATTTGTAAAATATTAATGAGAACCATTAAGAAGTCACGCCACCAAGTTTCTGAGCAAGCAAAGCTCACCCACGCGTGCAGAATGATGATTAATGAATGGTTAAAATGTATTGATAAAACATATATAATATAGATATAGAGCATTTATATATATATATATGATAGAGGTGTGCATGATAGTCATAAGAGCTGGTTACAGAACTGTTTAATAATGGTTTAATAATGGTCCACCGTTGTGGATTTCCATTCGTGACTCTGATGTGTGTAACGCCTGTTATACAGGTGTGTCCTAAAGCACAAGACGACGAGAAGCTGATTTCTTGGCAGCAACAGCAAATGAGTAGAAGCAGTTGTCAGACTGGGTCAGCCTGCAAAGTATTCCGGGTTGGTTTTGTTCCTGAATTCTAGTGACGTCAACTGATTCCATCCTTCACACTACCAAGGGCTCATCCTCATCTTAACAAACTTCACTCCAGCTGATAAAGTAGTGGCACTGCCCTTCAGATAGCGACAGGGATTCAACTGAGGTGCTCTGGCAAGGGGGATTTAATGAGGGCGTATTAAAAGCCGTAGTGGAACAAGGCCGAGATGGTTTTTTTAGTTGATAGCGAGGAGAATGATGGAGACGGAGAGTCGACACTTTCCCTGATATCACTGCACTATGATATGGTCCAATGGCAGGAGGTTAAACCAACACATTTTAATCTCTTATGTCTCCCATTTTGTGTGTGTGTGTGTGTGTGTGTGTGTGTGTGTGTGTGTGTGCGCATGCGTGCATGCATATGTGTATCAACTTAGTCTGCTTTGCCACTATCGAAACAAACAGGGTAAGATTTTGCGATCTCGCTAAGCACACAATCCCCGACACACTCCATTTCTTACACACACACACACACACACTCACACACACTCACATTAGATGTTTAGTAAAGCACAAACTCGTAAGGGTCTTTGCAGATGTGCTTGCTGAGGCTCTATACTCAGGGGTTGTCTTCACCACACACATCTTCTCTTAAATCTGTTTGTTCTTTCTGTTTTTGCTTTCTCTTAAGTGCTATTTAACAACAGTGTATTTTACAAGAAAAGTGGAGTTTCTTTGCATTTTTTGCTTATTATGTCAAGTTTTTTGGACAAAAAAATAATACTGTATGTGTGTTGATCTGATGTGCCGTATAAAAAAACAAGCTTGTTGTCTGTAGATTAATATCATTTTGTTTGATTCTAAAAGGATTTGAATAGTTTTAAGTATTGTCTTGAGAAAAGCCAAAGTCAATGCATTTCAGTGGATTATGTAAGCGTGGTACATGTTTGTTTGACTCCTTGAAATCTGTCATTGGATGGAATTTAAAAAGTACAAAAAAAAAATGCAGGCTTTCCTATTTCTAAAACTGATTGTACTTATGCCTTTTGTACCAGTGCAACTTTTTATACTGGCAATTAAAGAAAAAAAAAACAAAAAACAAAAAACCTACTGAGAGTCTGTCTGACCCGGCGCAGGGGTCGGCCAGCGGCTGTTCCCGAGTTTTGATTTCTAAGTTGGCATCCAGGATGGTTAAGTTTTAATATAAAGATTTTCTAGAACTTTGGCTTGGTATCTTTGACCTTTGACATCTTCTTGTTCTTCTTCACTTCAGCGTTTGGTTTCCTTTATCTTTATCTCTTTGTTTTCTTTTCTTTTGCTTTCGGAAAGAGGGTCGAGAGTTTTCCTTTTGGCTTACAAGTACTTAAAAAACAAGTTTGTCTTTTTCCGAGTCTTTACGAAGGCGGTAAGTTTCATTTTGTTCAGTATATTGTGCAGTCTCCATGATAAGACGATTTAGACGACTTAGAAATATTTAGTCCCCTTCAGTGGATAAATGTATTAGTTTGACAAAGAGATAAAAACAAGTAATTTGAGGACTTTTTTGCTTTTAGCTGTTTAGATTTTTCTGGTTTCTCTGTCCTTCGCTGTTAACCTAACTGTGTAGCTGAAACAGTCAGACTTATTTTTGTAAATGTACGTTCTTGTGTGATGCAGTTTTTTGCTTCTGTCTCCGATATTAAATCATTTTTCCTAATACTCGTCTCTCTCTCTGTGCTGTGGTGTTCCAGTACCTGTCCGATGTCGTAACAGCGTTCACACAACCCTCCAGTGTTCCACCTCTCTCTCTCTCTCTCTCTCTCTCTCGCTCTCGCTCTTTCTCTCCTGTCCTTCCTTCTTTGTTCTTTACTGTTTGACGTGTTTTTGTTCTGTTTGACGCATTAGTGCGATTGGCTTCATCTTACTCTTCACCAAAATCTCATCACCAGACGTGGTAAATATACATAACGATGTTTTATATGTATATTTCTGTGCAGCCCAATTTGCTGTGACAGTAGATGGACAGCCTTTTTGAATTCATTCCTCAAACACAATACTCTGAAAAGTGCTTTTGAGATAAAAATCTCACACGACCAGGCTCTGCAGAAGTTCACCTCTTTAATTGAAAGAAGAAAAAAAAAACGCACTAGACAAAACATGATAGAAATTTCGAACACTACCAAGATGCAAGTTTCAGAACTTTACATTACAACATTACAAATTCCTTCAGCACCCACAGATGATGGTAGAATTGTTCTTCATCCACACAAAGTGCTAGCTAACTGCAAACACTTGTACTAAAAAGACCAAATGAAAGAGTAAAGTGGAAACTGAATTTAGTAGCCCTGCCTACAGGCGTATGCTGTTCTGTACTGTCGGCTCTTCTGGGCGAAGCTCCCCTTGTCCCTCCTCTGTCCTTGTTCCTCTCCGCTCTGTCCTGTCCTTGTCTTTACTGCATCCCTACAGAGATACCAGAGAGTCCAAATTAACGTCTTTAGTTCAAGTAAATCCTCAAAAACAAAACCAAAAACAAAATTTTGTCTCGTCTTTGAAACTTCGTAAAATCTTTCTTCCTTACATTTGCTCAGTGGGGTTTGCCAATGATCAACTATGATCAGAGATGAGCATTTTATAAAAAGGTGTTATACTTTTTAAAAAAGGATATCCGACTTCAGACACATGCAAATACAATGAGTGTAAAGCAGCTGATGATATACACCTACCTTGTGGCTACACTTATTGGACATTTTATCATTTAAACATACCATTTGCTATGCAACAGTGGAAATGGACCAACACTAACTGGAGATATAAGACCAGAGTTAGACTATAGTATGTTTTCATCTAAATGCTGCAAGTGACCAAAAGTACACTCCTGGGCAAAAAAAAAAAAGGGCCAAACCCAAAATGGCAAATATTAAGCCTTTAATGGACAACAAATCACTGGTCAGAAAATGAGCAAGAGTTAAACTACTGCGCTCCTGAGAGCTCCTGTGCCTCCATTTGCTGTTGGGGGAAAAGCTAGAAACAGGCAAATTCACTTCTATAGTCTTTTTGTACGCAAAGATAAAATCAGGATAATGATTAGCATGTTTGATGTAAAATTCAAACTAACACATATCTGGGTGTTCAAAATTTTCCAAAAACATCTTCTGGGATTGCCCACTTCTTTTTTTTTCTTAAAAGATTAGTCATTATTTGTTTATCTGCCACACCCGATGCAGCCCAAGAGCCACAAGGCTTAAACTTTTAATGAAATCAAAAGGAAAAACTCCCATACTATCTGTTTTTGGTGGCTACATCACATTCACTGTTAAATATCCCTTAAAGGCTCTTTAAATATTGACTGCCTCTCAGTACATGCACATTATAAATCACACAATTAACTACTTATGCTAGCCGGGTGATTACTGTAAATGAGGCTTAAGGAATTAGGTCTAAAGCGATTTTTACTGAATCACAGTATTTTAGTCTTCAGACGTTATTATACCAGAGTGACGCTGAATTCTGAAATGGCCAAAAGGTGTTGAATTTTATACATTTGCAGCTCTGACAGACCCAGCTATAGTTCAAATCACAAGTTTGTTCTAATGCATTATAGTTTCTATAGTAACATTTCACAGGGATTGTGACCGTCCACGAGGTGTATTAGATTCGGATTATTTAACTAAAATTTTTGCACGACAAGAAATTGTCTCTTTTTGTCACACTCATTAATATGATGAAACTGTCTGCAAGGAGACATCTTAACATTTATGGAGAGAGTTGCCTGTGTCAGTGCAAAAGTCAATACATTATCTGCCACAGGACTGTCTTTGCGACAGAGGACTTCATGCTTTCAGGTTCTTGGGAAAATCACAAGCTCCTTTTTTTAACTTCAAGTGAGAAAAAAATAGAGGCTGGTGAGAGAGTGACTGTTTAAAGCTGTTGTTGTAAGGTGAGTAATAACAGGAGCTAACATTTCTCACAGATGTTCCACAACATTATTGGAAAATTGGAAAACTATTGGAAAACTTCGGGGTGGTAACAGTACCAGCACCCTGTCATTGATTATTTCTCCCTTAACAGCACATCCTGTCATGAATAATTCCTTACTTACATTCATTCATTCATCTTCAGTTTATGCTGGTCAGAGTCGTGATCGATCCAGAACCAATCCCAGGAACACTGGGCACGAGGAAGGCGGGAGGTTAACCTTGGGTGAGACACCAGTCCTTCACAGGCAACCATTCACACACTCATTAACACCAAGGGGCAATTTAGCATAGCCAGATCGCCTAATTGCATGTTTTTGGACTATGGGAAGAAACTGGAGAACCTGCAGGAAACCCACAGGAACACGTGGAGAACATGCGAAACTCCACACAGACAGTAACCTGAGCTCAGGATCGAACCAGGTACCCAGGAGCTGTGAGGTGGAAAAAATCTATAATCTTAAACTCTACAAAAGAGAAACAACAAGGTAGGTGTGTGTAATGAAGTGGGCAGTAAGAAGACACTGCTATGCGTTATGAAGATAACTGACCACCCAAATGACACCTGGTTAGCAGCGTGATAGATGGATAAAGGGTTGCTCACAAATTTCACATAGCACCAGCTTTAGAGTAATTGCAAACTTGTACAGATACAAAGTGTTTCTGTGTGATAAATCTGTCAAACTGCATGCAGATACAAGGTAGGTGTACCTATTAAAGTGACAGCTCCGTATTTTACAGGGGAAAACAAATCCTAAATCTTTGAAGCGCTTTCAAAGAACACCAAAGGGTTCAGATACATGTAAATATTTCACGAAGGAACACAGGTTCAATAATTTATTCTACTGAACACAGAATACCAGCTGTTTTTTTTTTTTTTTAATAACAAAGAGTATGAGTATGTGTGTTACAAACTATTATAGAGCTCATATTCACTCAGAGACTTTTAAAATGCATTTCAGAGACGTAAAGTTCTCACAGATATTCTTTCAAGTATACCAGAGAGTTTCTCCAAGGGTTTCATAGATCAAACGTGTGTGAATAATTTATAAAGGATGCCAGAGATTAAATCCACAAAAACATTCAACAAAAGATAACAGATCAGATGCCTGTGAATATTTCACAAAAGTAACCAGAGTTCAAAATCACTCAAGCATTTTTTCAAAGATACCAGTCTACAAATACATGCAAACAATCTACAACGAATATCACAGGGTTCACAGATCTAGATAGCACACACACACACACACACACACACACACACACACACACACACACGTCTATGCCAGTGTCAGAACAAAATGTGCAAATTACATTTTATTATGTCGATAATGTCATATGCAGCTTGTTTTCTAATTAGGAAGATGGCATAATGTCAATGTATATACTCAAACATATATATACATACATAATACTGATGGATCTTAATCGCACATTATAGTCATGCTTGCAGCATACAACATGGAATGTGAAGTGTGCACATCATGCTGACATACAGTCAGGTCCATAAGTATTTGGACAGGGTCACGATTTTCATAATTTTCCCCTCTGGACACCACCACAGTGGGTTTTCAGTGAAGCAATCAGGATGTGATTGAAGTACAGACGTTCAGCTTTAATTCAACCATTTAGAAATTAGGTCCATTTTTACAGAGTTCTTCCATTTTCACAGGCTCAAAGGTAATTAGACAATTGACTGATGAGCATTTTCATGGCCAGGTATGACCTGTTTCCTCATTATTTCATGACAAATTAAGGAGATGAAAAGTCTGGAGTTGATTCCAAGCATTGAATTTGCATTTGGTAGCTGTTCATGGGAACTCTCAATATGTGGTCCAAAGAAGTGTCAATGCAAGTGAAGGAGGTCGTCATTAGGTTGAAAAAAACAAAACAGCGTATCACTGTCAAGTCTATCAAGTCTACAATCAAGAGATGCCTTCAAGAATGTAAATACAGATGGTTTACCTCAAGATACAAACTACTGGTAACACTCAAGAACAGAAAGACCAGATGAGACTTTGTTAAAAATAAAATAAAATAAAATAAAATAAAAACTCAAAAAAAAACTGACCAGTTCTGATGCACAATTAACTTGTACCAGAATAATGGGAAGAGAAGAGTATGGAGAAGGAAAGGAACAGCTCATGATCCAAAGTATACCACATCATCTGTCAAACATGGTGGAGGAAGTGTAATGGAATGGGCATGTATGCTGCCAATGGAACTGGGTCACTGGTGTTTATTGATGATGTGACAAAAATTTGAAATAAAAGACAAAAAAGGGCCTAAAACGTTTACACAGTGCTGTATCTGTGCTATGTCAGGGAAGCTTTTTTCCCTTCATATACAATACACGTGAATATTTCTGCCCTGCTTCACCACTAGTAGTCTGTTTGACACAGAAGCACATTTTGAGTTTGCTGTAAATATGAGGAAAATGTGAGGTTTTAAAGTGTTTTCTGAAACCAGCGCGATTTGTTTCTAAATACCTAACACTTATTCAAATGGTTACTGTCATTAAACCTTGTTTAAAAAAAAAAAAAAAAAAAAAGCCTACCAATAAATTAAAACATTGTTCTAACATTAGGCGACATAAACACTTTTTCCAGCTAAGACTGGTAATACACCTAAACACACACATAAATACACATTTGAGTGAGAATTAATTTTAATACATTCATTCATATTCAGTAAACACTGTATTCTGGTAGAGTGGCACTGGATCCTGAGCACATCCCAGGAACACTGAGCACGAGGCAGAAATCCATCCTGGATGGGATGCCAGTCCATCACAGGGCACCATGCACACATACAAACACACTCATTCACACCTACAGCCAATTCAGTGTAGCCAGTTCATCTACTGGCATGTTTTTTGGAGGTGGGAGGAAAGCAGATAACCTGGAGAAGACTAACATGGATATGGAGAGAACATGCAAAACTGCACACCGACTTGAACCCAAGTTCAAGAGTGACCCGGGGACCCTGGAGCCGTGAGGCGGCAGAAACACGTAATAACAAGTATGTTATTTCCTAAGGTAAAAATGCAGTGAGGCAATCTCTCGGGTGAAACTGATTTTACTGAGTCACACAGCTGTACACCAAATAGTTTCTTCTACAACTAAAATAAAAGCAGAGGTGGACAGAGAGAGAGAGAGAGAGAGAGAGAGGTAACGTGGAGCTCACTAGCAGCTAAATGTGGCTTTCTCTCCAAAGTACCAGAAGCATCATCCTCTGTTTGAAGCTTCACATCAGGTTACAAAAGCTAAGCCATCATTTAATCAGAAAAAAGGCCCACAATTGAATTTCTGAGCTAATATTCTGTTTCACCATCATAACATCTGAAATTTGTCACTCTAGAATTTATTGAAGTACATTAAAGTCAATTCCGCTCTTCATAAAGATATCAAACCCTACAAGTACACGATTTTTTTTTAAACAAAGGGTACTGCAGATTAAATTCTTAGTAACCTTGGATAAAAGATACGAGAGTTCAAGTACACATGAATATTTCAGAAAGCATACAGCAAATTAAATTCCCCCTTACATTTTATAAGGCATACCAAAGAGTACAGGTGCTTGTGAATATTTGATAAAGGATACCACGCGTTACACTGACTGAAGAATTTTATAAAGGATGGTAGAATCTACAGATTCTCTCGGGCATTTTACAAAGGGCAAAAGAGACTCTAAATGATAAAAGATAAATGAACGTTAAATTCACTTGAACATTTTATTGAAGACAGCCGAGGGTTCAAACCCCCTCTAGCATATTTAAAAGGATATCAAAGACTCAAAATTGTCTTACACTTCCTCACAAGACGAGTACTCCAACATGCCCAAATTCTCTCAGGATTTTTTTTTATAAAGATTTAAATTCACTGGGGTATTTAAAAAAAATCTAAATTAAAATAAACACCTTCCAAAGGACACCAAGGTCTGAAGAGATGCAGATATTTTACAAGTCTGCATCTGCATGCATATTTTATCATCTACATACTAAATTAAGTCTAGCATTTGTATAAGGAGACTCATGGGTCTCTTGTTCTTTGAATTATAACTAAAAGTTTGAATTCACTGAAGAATCTGGGCTCTAAAAGTGGCACAGTTATGTACTGATTTATACTATCATTTGCAGATCACAAATTTGAATCCTGATGTACCACAGTTGTGGCCTAAAGGGGGCATTCGTGGCCTAATGGTTAGAGAGTCGGACTTGTAACCTGAAGGTGAACCTGAAGGTCGTGGGTTTGAGTCTCAGGCCGGCAGGGATTGAGGGGGGGGTTTGGGGGTGAATGACCGATGACTGAGGTGAGACCACCGAAACCCCAACTGCTCCCTGGGCAAAAAAAGCTTCCCACTGCTCCGTGTGTGTGTGTGTGTGGGTGTGGGTGTGTGTGCGCGCACTTGGATGGGTACAAATTCCGAGTATGGGTCACCATACTTGGCTACACATCACTTACTTTCACAGCCTCTGACCGGGATCTAAGAGTCTGTCTGAGAGAGTAGTATTGCCTTCCTCTCTCCTCTTTCCATCAGTGCCACACCAATCACACTATCTGTAGAGAAAAGGACAGTTGCTGCTGCCCTCAAAGTGTATTAAGTCCAACCTAGTGACAGTTTAAACAGATTTTACAAAAGGACACATGGGATTGTGTTTCTACCTGCTCATTCAAGCAGTTATTCATTCAGCCAATCATGTGGCAGTGGCGCAATTTCTAAACTCATGCATATACAGGTCAAGAGCCTCAGTTAATGTTCATGTCAAACATGAGAATGCCAAAAAATGTGATCTCACTGACTTTGAGTGTAGCATAGTAGTTGTTGTCAGATGCACGTATGTATTTAACGTGTTGTGTGAGATGCTTTTCTGCTCACCATAGTTGTAAAGAGTGGTTATTTGAGTTAGTGTAGCCTTTCTGCTGGCTTGAACCATTCTGGCCATTCTCCTCTGACCTCTCGCATCAACAAGATGTTTCTGCCCACAGAACTGCTGCTCACTGGATTTTTTTTTTTTTTTTTTTTTTGCACCATTGTGTGGGAATCAAAAGAGGTTAGCGGTTTCTGAAATACTTAAACCAGTCCATTGGGTACCACCATCCATGCTGCGGTTAAAGTGACAGAGTGCACATTTTTCCCCATGCTGATGTGTGATGTGATCATTAAGTGAAGCTTTTGACCGGTATCTTCATGATATTATGATGATATTATGCATTGTGCTGCTGCCACATTACCATTTTCCTTACCAATTTCATTTTTAAACATGTCTTGGTTTATGTTTATGAACACATACTTTTTAATACATTTTTGACGATGTTATATTAAATATTAAAACAAAACCTGCTGATCTCCTGGGATTTTCCTGTACAACAGTCTCTAGAGTTTACAGAGAATGGTATGAAGAACAAAACAACATCCTGTGTGCAGAGGATCTGCAGGCTGAAGCACCTTGTTGATGAGCGAGATCAGAGGAGAATGGCCAGACTGGTCTGAGCTGCCAGGAAGTCTATAGTAACTCAAGTAAGCACTCTTTACAACCATGGTGAGCAGAAAAGCATCTCAGAAAGCACAACACACCAAAGCTTGTGGTGAATGGGCTACAACAGCATAAGTGCATAAGTGATTGTAAATCAGTTTCACCTGCTTTGGTGCAAATGAAAGGGACAGCAGGTGCACTGGAGAGGCAACTGCAAGACAACCCCCAAAAAGGGAATGGTTTTGCAGGTGGTGGACACAGACTGTTGCTTTTCTGACTGATTTGTCCCTAGTCTTGTGTTTTGTTAGGGTCCTTGTCACTACTTGTAGCATGAGGCAGTACTTGCAACCCAGTCAGCTTGCACAGGTAGTCCAGCTCCTCCAGGATGGTACATTCATACGTGCCATTGCAGATTTGGTGTCTCCCAGCACAGTTTCAAGAGCATGGAGGAGATTCTGGGAGACAGGCTGTTACACGAGGAGAGCTGGACAAGGCCGTAGAAGGGCAACAACACCGGAATCTGCTCCTTTATGCGAGGGGGAACGGGAAGAGCACTGCCAGAGCCCTACAAAATGACCAGGAGGCTACTGGTGTGCATGTTTCTGACCAAACTGGTTATTTTTCTCATCGCAGAGTATTTAGATGGGCTAAAAGATTTTTACAAAAGGGTATTGAAAACATGTTCGCAGATAAACATTTGTGTGTGTGTGTGTGTGTGTGTGTGTGTGTGTGTGTGTGTGTGTTTGTGTGTGTTTTGTTAATGAAAAATCATTAGATCTCTTCATATGTATCCTGATGCCCTGGGCATGGTTACACAATATAAACTGCCTACATACTTGTATTACATGCAGTTGTGTAGAAAACAAACCTCAGTACACTGAATCATATTTTTGACACATTCATTTATTTTGTAGCCTACAGACATTTTTACAGGCAGTGCTATCTAATCTAAAGCCAAACTGTTGCAGAATGTGGTTAGTGATTCATGTGAGTAATGCATTTAACAATTAACCCTTTACGTATAAATTATTTAAAAGCTTGTTCATGGAAAAATAATGGATTGTTCATGAGTAAAAAATTGATAAACCATTCTTCCTATCTAATGTTTTTGGTATTTTATAAAAAATACCTAACATTTAGTTGTAAAATTTTATTTAAATATAGTGATATCCTTGACATGTTCAGAATGTATGGTGTTTAGGAGTTTATGGTGTTTTTGCGTGATGCAGCTGGTTAGATAAAAAAATAAAATAAAATAAGGCATTCATTGTAATCTGGCACAAAAAATATTTTATTTATTAATTTGACATTTTGAGTAGAAAGTCTATCTCTATCTTCTGCATCCTCAACACTTGCACCCACTAGCTTCATATCCTCATTTATTACCTCCATATACCTCCTNTAATCTGGCCTCCCTAACTTTGTCCCCCAAACGTCCAACATGAGCTGTCCCTCTGATGTACTCGTTCCTGATCCTGTTATATACTGCATGTCAAAATTCTTTGGTTGCATATTATCTTTCTTTTAGCAATTTTCTTGAGGTTACAGTGCAGCAAAGCAAACAGGATATTATTCCTTCATTGCTTCCTTATTGTGATATTGATAATAATATTAAGTTTGTTCTGAATCTTTTTTTTATATATGGAAAATACTTTTTCCAATTAACTTCATCAATGCAAAAAACAAACAAACAAACAAACAAACCAAGGAGAGACAAATTTAAGGAGAGACATAAAAAAATTATTTATATTTATACTTTCCAAGATTTTTTTCTTTTCCAAAAACCTTAATGACCATGGTATACATGGTCAATCTAACGATATTAGCTCCACTGCCAAAAATAAGAGCGTGAACCTGAGATATTTAGCATGCTTTTGGGACAGTGATAGACGTTTTTTGGAGTAAGTAAATATTTGTGAACAGTTCCTTCAAGCGTTTTTCTGAAGGCCCCAGACCTGGGATTTGAACTCACAACCTTCTAATGATAAACTCACACCACAAAGTACAACACCAGCCACCCACTGTATTATGTACAGTATTTCAGTGGAGTAAAAGATTAGGTAGCTGCAGTGAGGGATGTTGGCCACTAGGTGGAGGTGTAACATTAATGTTAATAATCTGCAGCCCGAAGCGGTCAGTAAACCTCTTAATTAGTCACTGTGATTAAATTTTCATTCACAGCAGCAAAAGCACTCAGCCACTGTAACACTAAACCAGGCGTGAGTGTTAAATGTTTAATGTTTTTCAGCTTTGGTCTGTTGGCTCTTCCACATAGAGAACACATAAAGAAGCCAGTTCAGTTATCTCAGTGTTTTATCTATATCAGTGTTTTATCTACACTCCTGGGCATAAATTGTCAAAATATTAAGCTTTTAATGGTCTTAACAACAAATCATTGGTCAGGAAATTAGCAAGAATTAAACAAATAGATAAAGGAAGATAGTATGGGAGTTTTTCCCTGTGATTGCTTTAAATGTTTAAGCCTTGTGGCTCTTGATGGGCTGCATCAGGTGTGGCAGATAAACACATAATCTTTTACAAAAACAAACAAAAAAAAAAAACAGAAAATATTTTTGAAATCTTTGTACACACAGACATGTTTTAGTTTGAATTTTACATCAAACATGTTAATCATTATCGTGATTTTATCTTTGCATACAAGAAGACTATATAAGTGAATTTGCCTGTTTCTAGCTTTTCCCCAATCAGTTCACTGCAGCAAAATTAAACCAGCAAATGGTGGCACAGGAGCTCTCAGGAGCGCAGTAGTGCTCAGTAGTAGTAGTAGTAGCTTCAGTAGTAGTATTGATGAGTGTCTTCAGTAGTAGAACTGAGAGGGCTTCAGTAGTAGTATTGATGAGTGTCGTCAGGAGTAGTACTGATGAGTGGCTTCAGGAGTAGTACTGATGAGTGGCTTCAGGAGTAGTATTGATGAATGGCTTCAGTAGTAGTACTGAGAGGGCTTCAGGAGTAGCACTGACAGGTCTTCAGTTGTGGCATTGATGAGTGGCTTCAGTAGTAGTACTGAGAGGGCTTCAGTAGTAGTACTGAGAGGGCTTCAGTAGTAGTACTGTCAGGGCTTCAGTAGTGGTACTGATGAGCAGCTTCAGTAGTAGTACTGACAGGGCTTCAGTAGTAGTATTGATGAATGGCTTCAGTAGTAGTACTGTCAGGGCTTCAGTAGTGGTACTGATGAGCAGCTTCAGTAGTAGTACTGATAGGGCTTCAGTAGTAGTTCTGATGAGTGGCTTCAGGAGTAGTATTGACAGGTCTTCAGTTGTGGCATTGATGAGTGGCTTCAGTAGTAGTACTGAGAGGACTTCAGTAGTAGTATTGATGAATGGCTTCAGTAGTAGTACTGAGAGGGCTTCAGTAGTAGTATTGATGAATGGCTTCAGTAGTAGTATTGATAATCAGCTTCAGTAGTAGTACTGACAGGGCTTCAGTAGTAGTATTGATGAATGGCTTCAGTAGGAGTATTGATGAGTGGCTTCAGTAGTAGTACTGAGAGGACTTCAGTAGTAGTATTGATGAATGGCTTCAGTAGTAGTATTGATAAGCAGCTCCAGTAGTAGTACTGACAGGGCTTCAGTAGTAGCACTGATGAGCAGGTTCAGGAGTAGTGTTGACAGTTCTTTAGTAGTAGTACTGACAGGGCTTCAGTAGTAGTATTGATGAGTTTCTTCAGTAGGTGTACTGATGAGTGGAGAGGTGGGCGTGGCGCTCCACCTGGTTGGGCGCTTGGCTGAGTTTTGCCCCTTAGGGCTTTCCATACTGACTTTCACAACTCTTCACTTCAGTGGCTGAGATGCGCCCGATTTCCTGGTACGGGGCAAAATGGGCATTTCTTTCAACTGGGGGAAAATAACTCGAATAGACGACAGCGGCGATGAAAACAGGTAAAGCAGTTTATTTATTTATTCGAGCAGTTTATTGTGATTTTATTATACAAATAGACTGGCTAATCGCGGTGCTTAAGCACTACGCTTAGCACAGCTAACAGCGCTTCCCAAAGCGGCATAAACATTCAGATAGTGTTTTCTCTTCTCCTGCAGGCGGAACAGGAAATGTGTGGATACTGTACTTTTGTTTGCTTGTTAATATAGCACATTAGGCTCAAGAATTTCTTCTTTGCTGGGTTTCATTGGGGCCTAGCCAACTATTAGCCAAACACTCGGGACAGCGGCAGAGTCCGGAAACTGACAGGCGGTTCGTAAACAGAAATGAAGCTTCGCTATTGGTTGGAGATCACCGATCCAGTTTGGTGATTGGCTAGCGCCATCTGTCAGTCACAGAGTCGGAGCACGTCGGATAATTTGTCGCTCGATAGTGAAATGAATTGTAGAAACAGATTGTTGTGTTGTGCAGCGATAAAGTTTTAGCAGACGTGGTTTGAGCTCTCTGAAGTTTTCACGGTCTGTTTATGTGAACCAGCAGACATGTTATTTATGTTTGTTTACTACAGCGCGTGCTGTAAACACTTCCCTCGCTTTGGTTTGGTCTGTGTGCTTGATTCAAGCTCACTCAGTAGGTAGGCTATATCTGTATATCTGATATTTATATCATCAGCCTCGTGTTGGGTTTAAAAAGAAATACAAGATGAGGTTTTCAAACATGAAAATAAATGAAATATTCACATGCAAAAATTCAGGTTTGAATTTGAATGATTTTAGTCCATGAGCAGGCATGAAATACCTTTACTTTATAAACTGCTCCTTTCTCTGAAGTGCAGGGTGACTTCTGCTTGGTAGTGCACTATACCTCTTTCACTCAGTAGTGCACTTATTCTGTAATGCACCATCACTCTTACTCAGCAAACACTACTGATTTACTCACTAGTGCACTATTGTACTAGTACACCACATGGCTGTGTGCTGCTGTTCCTCTACTCAGTGTTGCACTTTTACTCAGTAGTAGTGTTGAGTTCAAGATCACTTTAGCTGAGTCCAAGTCAAGACCATAGCCAGCAGAGTCCGAGTCAAGACCAAGACCAACAGAGTCCGAGTCAAGACCAAGACCAACAGAGTCAGAGTCAAGACCAAGACCAACAGAGTCAGAGTCAAGACCAAGACCATAGCCAACAGAGTCCAAGTCAAGACCAAGACCATAGCCAACAGAGTCAAGACCAAGACTATAGCCAACAGAGTCAGAGTCAAGACCAAGACCATAGCCAACAGAATCCGAGTCAAGACCAAGACCATAGCCAACAGAGTTCGAGTCAAGACCAAGACCATAGCCAACAGAGTCCGAGTCAAGACCAAGACCATAGCCAACAGAGTCCGAGTCAAGACCAAGACCATAGCCAACAGAGTCAGTCCAGATATGTTAATTAGCTAGTTCTTATATTTTCCTAACCTGATTTGAAATTTCTCTTGAATTAACTAAAAGAGTTCATCTACACAAAATGGCAAAATATTAAGCTTTTAATGATCTTAACAACAAATCATTGGTCAGGAAATTATCAAGAATTAAACAAAAGAGATAAAGGAAGTAAGTATTTTGTATGCCCAGACATGTGTTAGTTAGAATTTTACAACAAACATCTTAATCTTGATTTTTTTGTTAAGACCATTTTTTTTCTTCGTCCCGGAGTACACTTTGGTGTTATCATTTTGTATAATCTCATTGCATTGGGGGCGTTAGGGAGCATGTGTGAGGTAAATGAAATGACCAAGACCGGTCTCGAGTACCACAACATTACTCAGCAGTGCATTATGACTCATTTACTCGTTTACTTCTTTTCTTCATCTCTTCATTGATTAAAGAGGCACTGCTACATTGTTCAGTGCAGCATCACTCCCTTTCCTCCGTGCACTATTTCTCTCTCGCTCACTCCGTAGTGCACATTTGCTGAGCTCTGCGTTTCCCCTTCCTCACTTTCCAGGATTACTGGTTTGTTGGGCTTTCAGCAGATAAAACACAGACTGATGAAGTGCTTTGTGTTGACATCCAAGTTAAAATGACCAGAAGTAATAAAAATGAGTTAATGACGTTAACAAAGGAAGCTATTAAAGTGTAGCAGGCTTGTCTCTCAGCATTACATATCATGTTTCTGGGATAATTACACTGCCTGCCTCATGAGGTAAGCATTTTCACAAATAAAAATACAAATGATAGAATTGTTTTCTCCAAGAAGGCCCAAAGTGATGCTCTTTTGCATTTTGTCTGACACAAGGGACTTGACTCTGGGTTTATGCTGATCGTATACTGTTTTTTTTTCCTGTGCTTTGTAGTTTCCATAAAAAACCTTCTCAGGTTCAAGGTCTAAGGATATTAAACATTGTTAGGAAAAACCTACAAGTCATGGTAGTAGTCAATACAATGTACTGTATAATTTATACAAATTGCAATGATTTTTTTTTTAATATAAATTTGTTATAAAATCCTAGGAAAAATTTAGACCAGCCATATTTGCAAGGCTAACTCTAACTCTAATAATGCACACTACAGGCCTGATGAACAGCAACACTGTGAAACCGCTGGGTATCAAATCTCTTCACAGCCATTTGTGAAACAATTTTGATAATTCAGGCAAAAGTACATGAAGCAAGGTTAAGAAAATGTTAATACTTAATACTGAAACAGTACGAAATAAATATTTCTATGACTGTATCCGGGAAAGAAAGCGCTAAAGATGAAGACGGACACTCCTGAGAAATGATAAATGAGATGGATAAAATCGCCAAAACACGGCGCCAAAATTGATTCCGCATCCAGCCGGTGCAGTGTAAAGCCTACATGCCTATTTCGTGTTTGCTTACCATGAGCCAGTTGTAGCCCAGGAAGGTAATACAAGTAGGCAAATAACAACATAGACACTTGCTGCTTTGTACATCTGAGCTGTAGCACTATTACTGCCAAACACTGCTTATACTGCCTGTAATGCTACTTTGCTCCTACAGGTGCACACATAGGACATACTCTTTTTTTTTTCTTTTTAAACTGTATTCTTTAATTATTATTTCTTGTTCAGCATCTAGTAAGGAAGTTGCAAACCCAGTGTCGTACTTGTGCAATGACAATAAAGATGTTCTATTCTATTCTAACACACAGATGGCAACATGATGAGCATGGGTGATGAGGACAGGCGAATTTTGACCAGCTGTAATTACAGCACAGTTCACTTCAAAACATGCCGTGAGTCAGTAGGAGTTCCCCATACTGAAGTGAAGCGTATTATTATTGCAGCTACGCCAGCATAACGGTGCACAAGTGCATTAAAGAAAAACAGAACAGGATGGATGCGGTGAAGTTTAGTTGGACGCGAGTGCTGCACTAGGGATGGGCGATATAGACTTAAAACCCTATATGGCCAAAAGCTTGTGGACACCTGACCATCACACCCATATGTGGGTCTTCCCTAAACTCTTGCCTCAAAGTTGGAATCGCACAGTTATATGGGATATCTCTGTATGCTGTAGCATTATGATTTTTACCTTCACTGGAGCTAAGAGGCCCAAACCTGTTCCAGCATGACAGTGCCCCTGTGCACAAACCGAGCTCCATGAAGACATGAAGAGCTCGAGTGTCCTGCACAGAGCCCTGACCTCAACCCCACGGAACACCTATGGGATGAACTGGAATGCTGACTGCATCCCGGATCTTCTTGTCTGACATCAGTACCTGACCTCACTAATGCTCTTGTGGCTATGAACACACATCCCCACAACCACGCACCCAAAATCTAGTTTAAAGTCTTCCCAGAAGAGTGCAGGTTATTACAACAGCAAAGGCGGACTAAATCTGAAATGGGATGTTCAGAAAGCACATATGAATGTGATGATCAGCTGTCCACAAACTTTTGGCCGTATAGTGCATATCACGATATTTCATGGTATTTTTGCAGTGACGATATGAAAATTGTACCATTCAACCTTATCTTTTTGGCCACAAGTCACATCAGCGTACAATCTTGAGCGCCATCTGATTCACATCGGATCTCCTGTATCCGGAACACTTCCATGTTACAGAGGAAGCTCCTTTTCTTTCGGGATTAAATCTTCTTCCTCGTCTAGGGTTGAAACCCATTCTGTGTGTGAGGTGCCCACGTTGTGTCTTGTAAACATGCCGTCAACTGTATTGTCGGTATCACGGGATGACAAATTCGTATCATGTGGAGGAATTGTAATACGATATGGCACAGCCCTGTGCTTCACCTCACTGAGTGGGGCTTCATAGGGACAACCAAGAATCGGAGGTTATCTTCTGGAATTAAAAAAATGCAGCTGTGATGTTGTGTGTTTAGTGTAACAATATAACAATGTATTGTATAAGTGCTTACCGGCTGTCAGTTTGACACCACAGCTCTAAAAAAGAAAGCTAAATCTTTAGACAGAAGAGGTGGACGGAATGATGAGATGTTACCTACACACGCCCTTGAGCAAAATATAGCTTTGTGTGAATCAAGGCTAGCAGTGCAGTAAGCACTTCTGGTGTGTGTGTNGTGTGTGTGTAATAGTACGAGTACAGGCTTGTATTGCGTTTTCGCGTGACACACACACTCTGATGTCACTGACTGGTTCAGTTCAGGGTCAGTGCCAGCAGCGTAGTGGAATGAGGAAAGAGACATGCAGGATCTCGATCACTTCCTCCATGTGTGTGTGAGGCTTCGTGCTGTACACAAGGACAGGCTGGGCAGTTGTACACATTCAGGTTGTCAAACTCATTCACTTTCAACTCGCCTTCAGTAACCGCTTGATCCTGGCAGAGATGAAGGCTTTTTCGGGAACGCTGGGCGTGAGGCGGGAATACACCCTGGATGTCGGTTCATCGCAGGGCAACACACACATTCACACACTCATTCACTCCTGGGGCAGTCCAAATACTGCTATGTTTTTTTGGGAAGTGGGAAGAAACTGGAGATCCTGGAGGACACCTGACCTTCATGGACTTGTTGACACCGGACCATTACACTCATACGTGCTTTATGAAAATCTCAATCCAGATTTCGCCCCACTCTTCTGGGAAGACTTTCCGCCAGATTTCGGAGCGTGGCTGTGGGGATTTTTCAGCCACAAGAGCATTAATTAGGTCAGGCTGTGATGTTGGCGGAGGAGGCCTGGGACCAGGAGATCTGAGTTCCAGTCCTTTCATCCCAAAAGCTGTTCAGTGGGGTTGAGGTCAGGGCTCTGTGCAGGACACTCGAGTTCTCCCACTCCAACCTTCACACACCATGTCTTCATGGAGCTCGCTTTGTGCACAGGGGCATCGTCGTGCTGGAAGAGGTTTGGGCCTCTTACTTCCTATGAAGGGAAACTGTAATGCTACAGCATAATTGTGTGTTTCCAACTTTGTGGCAAAAGTCTGGGGAAGAGCCACATATGGTCAGGTGTACACAAACTTTTTGCTCGTGTAGTGTGTGCCTTTCTATGCTAAATAACTAGATTGTTTATTCATTCATTATTAGGCTCAGATTATGTAGATCATCTGCCATATAGATCCCTGTAATGACAAATTAGAATGAGTGCATTAATATAAACCTGGCTCTCCTCCTGCTGTTAGAGAAAAAACACCTTCCGATCAGATTCAAGAACAAATTAGATTCAATTTCATTTAGTTAAAGAAACTTATATAAGAAACTTAAAATAAATCAAATGATCCTGGGCTACATCTCTACGTTATTTTAGTTTGTTTTGCTAAAAAGCTTGGGAAATATGTGTTTTAATAGATCTGTTTTAAGCATGTAAAAAGTATTCCCCCCCCATATTTTCCATCAGATGTAAATATTATGAACATTTCAATAGTATTAAGTATATTTTAACAGAACCACATGTGCCTACTGGCTGTAGACCACACACACACACACACACACACACACACACACACACACACACACACGGCTCTGAGATCCCAAGATGACCTCGTCAGCTCACAGGTAGACATATGGTGTCGGTAATCCCAAGTGTAAGTCTCTCTTGCTCTTTCATGCTTTTCTCCTTTTTAACCATCGTGCCTTCTTTCTCTTTCTCTATATCGTCAGTCTCTTGGTTTCTTCCTCTCCTCTTGTACATATAAATCTTTATCTGTTTTCTCCTTATCCTATCCCGTTTATCTCTATTCAGTTTTCTGCTCTTTCCCTTTTCGCTCTCTCTCTCTCTCCCCCTCTCTCTCTCTCTCTCTCTCCCCCCCAGCCGCAGTTTATCATGTCCTCGTGTTTGACCCACATGAGTATCAGCAGATTCACTATTGTTACTGTTATTATTGTTATTACCTTACACTCCCCTCAGTCGCCCCCTTCCGTCCTGCTCTGATTACCCTTATTACACACACACACACACACACACACACACACAGAGAGAGAGAGAGAGAGAAAGTGGTCATTACAGTACTATAATGATAGCTTTGAGTGTGAGGGGCTGTAAGAGTCTTGAGTGGCGCAGAGAAAAGAGCTAAGGAGCAAAAATGCGGAGGACACACGAACATCTCTCTCAAACACTCAGGATTTGGAAAAAAGGAGAGGCATTTTTCTTTGCATCTTAACCAAACTTAACCTGCCACCTCTTCAAATCTATCCTAATTTGTTTTGAAAAGCCGCTATTATGGTATTATTATAATATGATAATATGATAACGGATTACATTGTGAGAAACAGGATGTTTATCCAATTTTTTTTTCCGATTCCAGATAAACAGGAAGCTACTTTTTCCGAGGAAAAGAAATTTAAATGTTTATCACACTTCATGCCATGTAAGCTGCATTTTGCGATGAATGGCCTACGCAGTCTGTTGAATATATTGTTCATATATCGAATGGAGCGCCTCTTACCGAACGACAGAAAGCAATACGCTTCTGTACTCCGTATCATTACACCCCTACTAAATCAGCACACACACACAGAGTGTTCTCTAAATATTCTGCATGGAGGAATAAACTGGCGTCCTTCTGCACGTGTCTCCAACCTTGTTCGACTTTACAGGAAGAGGCTCGGTGCTGTTATTCTCGCCACAGGAGCCTTCACCGAAGATTAACCGTGGGATGCTGATCATTTTTAAATGAGTGTTTTGCAGAAAACATGAACTGCTTATATAGGGAAAGATCTGTGTATTTTCATGCGTTTGCATTACGTGATTATTACATTCAGACGACTGATTAAAGGAGAAAAACCTGATGTCTGTTCGTGTCCATGCACTGTTCCTGTTGATACACCAGCCAGTTAAGCAGTCTTTCTGACTCCTGCCATCTGCTCCAGTAATGAGACCTCTTTCAGAGTCATTTAGCTCGAAAATCAACATCATTTGGCCCTGTGTGGATTTTTTGTTCATGCAGCAGCGTGTGCTAGGATGTTGGCAGCTTAATTGCATCATTGCAGTATACCTGTCTGGAATCATCTTGGTTTCTCCACCCATTTATGTTTTTAAATCTGTTTTTTTTCCTTCTAATTTGCCATCCATGTCTGCATATTATTTTATACCACAGCACTGGTGAATGCAGAATGCCATCCATCCATCCATCCATCCATCCATCCATCCATCTTCTTCTGCTTATCTGGATCCGTGTCATGGGCGCAGCAGTCTAAGCAGAGATGCCCAGTCCTCCTTCTCCCTAGCCATCTCCTTCAGCTCCTCCATGGGGATACCCAGGCACTCCCAGGCCAGGCCAGAGATATAATCTCTCCAGCTAGACCTTGGTTTGCACCGGGGTCTTCTCCCAGTTGGACATCCCTGAAACACCTCCCCAGGGAGGCATCCAGGAGACATCCTAGCCGCCTCAGCTGGTTCCTTTCGATGCAGAGGAGCAGTGACTCCCCCGAATGTCTGAGCTCCTCACGCTGTCTCTAAGGCTGAGCCCAGCCATCCCGTGAAGGCAGCTCATTTCCTCCACTTGTGTCCACGACCTCATACTTTCAGTCACTACCCAAAGCTCGTGACCATAGGAGAGGGGTGGGGCGTAGATTGACCGGTAAATCGATAGGTTCGCCTTTCGGCTCAGCTCTCTCTTTGACATGACGGACCGATACGACGTCCTCATAACTGCTGACGCTACACCGATCCGTCTGTCAGTCTCCCGTTCCACTCTACCCTCACTCGTGAACAAGACCCCGAGATACTTAAACTCGTCTGCTTGAGGCAGGAGCTCATTTCCAATCTGAGGTGTCATCACACTGTAGTGTTTTATTTTGTGCAAATAAAATTCCTTTATATTCAGATTCAGATTCAAGTAGCTTTATTGGCATAGTAAAAGGCTTTACATTGCCAAAGCATTGGTAACATTACATTACAGACATACACATTTACACACATTTACAAGTTTGATGAAAACGAAAAACGAACATTACCCAATAAACCAAGCTGAGCATTTATGCATGTTTACAGTGTTGACGTTATTGTGTTGTTGGGGCCCCAGTTCCACTGGTTACTCTTTTGTCGTGACAGGATTTCACAAAGCTGGCAGCATAGCTTGAGGTTTCTCCTAGCAGGTGTGGGAATTTGTTCTTGTTTGCCATCAGAAGTCTTTTTCATAGGTTGTAAAGCGGGGAGAAAATGCTTTTTGTGTGCAGTGGGGGCACAGCCTGTCGTCTTCTGGCAGCCAGGTCTGTCTGTGTCTGCGCGTCTCAGTGCCCATCTCTGTGGCGAGGTTGTGATCACTGAGTGTGTACATGTGTGTTCCTTTTTGAGTCTATGCCCTCGAGTTGATTTTTGTTACAACCTAAGACCCTCTTGCGTGCAGGTCATGAGTGCAGTGGGGGTAACATCTGTGGATGAACAGCCTCACCTGGAGCTCACCTGTTTACCACACACCAGCCTCGCAGTATGAGTGAGTACGAACACACTCACACACTCACACACACATCTCGCTCTTAGGTCTCCTGCTGGCGTGGACATATGGCTCAAATGAAACTAGCTTTAAACCGCTATAATCTGGAAGTGTGCATGCAGGTCTGCATTTGTGGTATGTGTGTGTGTGTGTGTGTGTGTGTGTGTGTGTGTGTGTGTTTTTGAAGTACTAACAAGGCTGCATCGATGTCAGTGTTTCTGTATTGGGATGTAAATATGGTCTCGATCAGTTTAATATTAGAGTTTGACTGAAAAAGGGACAGAATTATGGATGATGGCTTTTACATTGGCTTTTCTGAGAAGAACACAGTTGTTCCTTCATTCGTCTTCAGTGACCACTTTATCCTCGTCAGTGTTGTGGTAAATGCGGAGAACACGCATGAGGTAGGAAGACACCCTGAATGGAACCACGGTCTACTTAAAGGCATGTTTTGGGAAGTGGAAGGACAACGGAGAACGCAGAGGAAACCCATGCAGACATGAGCAGAACACGTGAAAAACCCCAGCTCAGGATCGAGCCAGGGGCCCTGGAGGTGTGAGGTGGTAACCCTACCCACTGCACCACCGCAGCCTGTTCTCCTTCATATTCATCTAAAATAAGGGACTTTAAAAGAAAGCCATTGTTCCAGACTCTTCCAGCGTGAAGATGATTTGAAGCATCTACAACAGAGACATAGTACTGATTCTCATTACATGCAGTATTGATTCTCCACATATATTAACTACTAGATTATAATGAGGCTCAGGATTGTCCAAGAATTGCACATTATACTTCTTATGAAAATTATTGAACGCTAATAGACACCTAGCAATAAGCGCAAACACATGAATGAAAAAACAAACAAATAGTTGTCTGTCGCTTCCTTTCCTTTCTCCATCTCTCTTTCCATCTCTCCTTCTCTCTCTCTCTCTCTCTCTCTCTCTCTCTCTCTCTTTCATAACAGTTCACACCAAAGGTCTCTCTTCTTTGAAGTAGAACCAAAATAACACACAGACCAAAAACAGCACCAAACACACCGCCCTTAAGTGAAATCACCTCAGCACACACAGTTTGGAAGTGTGTGTGTGTGTGTGTGTGTGTGTGTGTGTTTCATGTGAGACCTGGGAAACAAAATATTACCATTCTTGTCTTTGTTTTCCAGTGTGTGGGTGTGTATAGATAAGTTCATTAGAATGTGCAATGTGTGTACGCTTTTGTTTGTGTGTGTGTTTTCATGTTTGAATGATACAGTACCCTCTTGTGTGTGTTTTGTTGTTTTGTTGCCATTCGGCTGTGTGTGTGTGTGTGTGTGTGTAATTACCGTGATTACCCCCTGCTCTGAACCATGGGACGGTGAAAGGCCTAATGAGCGTGTAGTAATTACCCAGCGATGAGTCATCCTGCTCCTGATAGACTGATTTATGCCACTTAGGTAGAAGGAGAGATGTGGAGGGAAGAGATCATGGAGGAAATGAAGAAGCTGAATTTTCAATATTCCATTATTTTGGGGCTGTCACGTGTGTCTGGTTTTAGTGTTTAGATGATGAAATGTTGGAGAAGGCCAGGTAAAATCAGTGCTTTCAAAATTGTGATGGGGAAAAGAAGCTTAAGTCGGCATCGAGGATGATTTGTGAGTTCGTTTAGAGATGGGATTCGCCATTGCACACTTGCTTGAACACACAGGAGTTTCTCCTTCTGAGCTGTGGATTGAATTAGCAGTTCTATGCACACACAACGTTTGCAGAGCAGGAGACAGACAATAGTGCGAGTGGAGTGGCATGAGTACTTGTACCATTTGATCAGTATTTGACAACGCAGATATATGGATCATTTCAAGCTGAAGTTTGCGACTTCAGACTCGTTATACAAACGAAACCTGATTTAAAATATCGTGATGAGTCACTGGCAGCTGTCATTCGTTTGGTTAATCGATGATTATAATCGATAATTATCGATTTGTGATTTGATCGATTCATTTCAGTCATTTCCTTTTGAATCGATGCATCAATCCAAATCGTCATATCATTATGACAAATAACACAGCATAGGTTTGCTAACAAACAGCAAAACAGTTAAAAAAGTCCAAAAAAAGAGTCCACTGATACTGTTATTAAAAAACAAAACAAAAACAGAGAATGGAAGAAAATGGGAAAAATTCTTTTTTACAGTTTTCAAGCTTAAATCCAAAACTCTCAGCTCATTTTACATGAGCTACTTGCTAACGATGCCAGTGATACTTCAGAAAAGCGCGTCATGACATTATCATGATATCGATATTGTATCGTCAAATTTTTGATGAAATATGGGCACTTGAGCTTTTCCAAAGAACTGAACTAAATAGGATGCTTTAGATCACACCTTCACATCCATCTTGGCTCACAATCTCGTCTTAACTAGTTTAATAGCAGTGTATCCATGAAAGCTTTACAGACAAGCGACGGCTTAGAAAGCTAGGATGATTGTTTTTTTCAGCAGCAATGGGGGAAGTAACTGCATGTTAATGCCCGTGGGTTTGGTTTGGGTGCATATGAGTGTGATGGTCAGGTCTCTGCGTACTTTTGGCCGTATAGTGTATATACCTCTGGTGTCTATAGCATCAGCTTGAAGTGCAAATCTCCTCCACATTTATTTGGTATTGGCTTACCTCCTGATTACATGATAAGTAATGAATTTGCTCACAATCTTTCATTTTCATTTAAAATGTAAGAAATGACTTCCTCAGTATATCAGAACACCATTCGCAAATCCATTTCAATGAATGTTTTACATACAGAGTATTTAAAAACCTTTAAGTTTAATCATCATTAAAATGAATTATAAAGTGTTAGACACTATTTAAGTGAAAATGTCATTTTTCACTTTCAGCCAAAAACCGAAAGAGCCATTTGAAAGAGTTTTTTTTTTTTTTTTGACCATTTTCGGCTGAAATCTTTCGGTAGCATCCATAATAAATGTACTTAACCGATGTAAATATATTCTTCTAATGTTCTGTCTATTGTTAGCTACGTTGAACATACATACATTTTGCAGGCAAAGCCGTAATGCTGCATTCAAACTGTACAGATTACGGATTGCCTTTTGATCATATACGTATCTCACAAAACAAGTGAAATCTCTGTAAAGTGTACCGTGACATAAAGATATATTTACGGTCATATCGCCCCGCACTATGTGTCTGATTTCAGAGGTTTAGAACCTGATATTACAACTAATATGTCCTCTCTGTTTTTTTTTTGTTGCTGTTCTCAGTATTTTGTATTAGTATACAGACTCCGTATTAGCATACACATAACGTTGCTCATTAGATTTGTAGGTAATTCTTCTGACTGTGTTTTTTCTTTGGCACTTGTGTGTGTGTGTGTGTGTGTGCGCGTGTGTGCTGCATGTATGCGTTTGTGCATAGAAGGAGAGAAAAGATGGATGAAGGAGGGAAGGAAGTCACTTAGGAGTATGATTACATTTCACAGTAAACAGCAGGAAGGAAAGAAGTGGAACCTGTGCAAGGCACACACACACACAGACACACACACACACACAACACAAGTACAATGACTTCACATGCATTCATACTAGAAAGGAACAAAGTGAAAGACCTAGAGCCGTGATTCCAGCCACACTGATATGCGAGTTTCTCCTTTTTAGGTAAGTTGTTCCCCAAATTGTTTACTCTCACAGCTTTAGAGTTCCTACCTGCGTTTAGTTCTCGCATTGTATAACTAGAAAGTAAAATGGAGGATATGTTTGTAACTGCACACATCACGTGATGCACCAGTGCGGTCACGTGCATGTTAGCGCCACGTCACAGCACTTCTTCCACTCGTCTATTCTTATCTTGTAACTTCATGCTGATTTTTGTGCAGAACCTGTAATGTATCAGGAGTGCAGCGGGTTCGAAAACACCCAGATCTGACCATGAAGAAAAAAAAAATCTGTCAAGTGGTCACATCTCATCACATAATATAGTATAAATAATAATATAATTATAAATAATCACATCTTAGCAAGTTATATCTTGCATATAGCAATATCTGGAATATAGTTAGATATTGTCTGGTATTTCTTATTATAAGGCTAAAGGCAAATACGTAATTATTACACCTCTTTTAAGACATTTTAACTAATTTACAGCTTGAAATAGTTTTGTTCTGTTGGCAAATATTTTTTTAATTTTTTATTCATTTATCTTTTTTGAATAAGAAATTTTAAAGCTTATTTTATTTATTTATTCTATTTAATTTAAAAGTATTTAAATTTATTATTATTTATTTATTCTATTTAATTTAAAAGCATCCAAAAACAGGCTGGATAATCTTATATTTGATTGTAATATCCCATAATGAGAAATTTTAAATGAATTTGGACATATTCAAGATATTTTCCCTTGCCAAGTTTGTTTGTTTGTTTATTTATTTATTTATTTATTTATTTATTTATTTTCAGTGTGATCACTGTAGCTAATTAGTGGCCATATGAATTTTTCGGACATATGCACAATTCAGAAACTGAACAGAGAGAACTACAAAGCGAGTTTGTTATTGATGTCTCCTCAGCTACTGCGTAGAGCTCATTCACTTCAGTCAGGAAAGGAATGGGAAAGATGAGCATACCGAATTTTCTGTGGCATCTGGCTATGTGGAATATTGTTCCAGGGTTTTGGGGCATGAGAGGGAAAAGCGGGTAATTTTTCACTTAAGCTTACCATGTAAAGCAGTTCAAACTTTTGACAGCCATGACTGATCTTAACATTTAAAGTCGGAAGATTCATGTATTAAACGGCCCCAACAAACGTAGAAGTGTATTGGACTTCAATTCAAGGAAGGAGCTACAGATGCAATGCCAGATTCCGTGACGTTGTGTGGGATAATGCTCGGGATAGTAAAACCAGAGCATTAGTATGGAAGCACTTTTTTCTCATCTGCATTCAGGAATGTAGTTAGGAATGCTGATGGCAGCATAGTTCACATTACGACTATGGCTGACAAAAAAAAAAAGAAGTAATAGCTCTCCCCTCTCTCTATACTCACTCTTTGAGCGATCCCTAAAAGATTTCTTTTTTCCGTCAGACTTTGATGTAGTGAAGGGAGCAGAGATGAAAACTGTAATGTCTCATGCGTTAGATACATCTGTAGAGAGCGAATCTTCTTCTCAAACCCTCTGTCACCTGACTTGAACCCAAGGCAATGCGTCTCTTCCTTGTCACTCGTAGCCCAGTGGCATTTACTAAACCCTTCCTCAAACACTTATTCAGATCACAAACGACAGCTTCAAGACAAATCCTACTCCGGCATTGCCTCTGTGTTTATTTCCTGCATTCTCTCTCCAGCTGTAAGTGCAGCATGTGCTTATCTGATCACAGCATGTCTTTACGGCATCTGGAAGATCTGCTTAGCTGCTCTACCACCTCTGTTTTGCTGACGCCTTATTCCAAACCTTCTGCAAAACCAAGGCTTTTGCAGTCAGCTTAGAGCCAAATTGATTGACCTTATTAAGAATAGTCAAGGTTCAGTTAATGACCCCTAGGTAGGAAGGCGTAGGAAGCAGCGTAGCCGTTCAAATAAAATGTCTGACCCTGAAATCCTGCTTATTTCTAATTACTAACTAAAAAAAGAAATTTAATTAGTCAAGTTTTTTTTTTCCTTTTCTGATTGCACAGCCACTAAAATTGGCATTACCAAGAAAGAATGTAACCAGTCGCTCAGGTTTGAAGAAGAGCCTCTTATTCAACGCCTGAAACAGAATGAAAGCAGACCAAGCCACTAACTTCCCTACGGCTCTGTAGCAATGAAAAGTGTTGCTGCTTCGTATAAATCCATTTCATATCAGTGAAACATTTTTGCTCTTTTTACTACACACTGCCTGCTCTTGATCATTTGAAACACTTCATCTGTTACACTTAACTGGTTCAGAAACAGCAACTTTAATTTCAGTTCTTTTTTTTTTTTTTTTTTTTTTTTTTTTTGTATAGCATTCCTGAATCGATCCAAGTGAATCACCAAGTGAACCAGACACGCTGTGCATTTTGTGTTACTGGCGACGGTTTTGTGTAGAGCCCCGAGGCGTAAACCGAGCCAAAAGACAGACAGGATGTGCTGCAGAAATGCAATGTGTTCTGTAGATGTGGATTAAAGAACAAAAAGAGAAAATAGACACTGGATTTAATGCGCAAAATGTTTTGATCTAGATATTAATATAATAATGTAGTACTTTATCGAGCACTTTAACTTTGTGTTTTTCATGCTTTGGCGATTTCTATGATTTCTACATGCACTTAGTAAAGGTATGTTGAATGAAAGACACACCCCTTAGCCAATGTTTCTATTGTTTGGTTTTGTTTTGTTTTGTTTAATTGCATGCATTGAGAACTCAACCAAACGAAGTAGCAAATGAAGCAGAAAATATCGGTTTCACTCTGATTCAGACTTGAGTCCCAGACTAATAGGTGTGAGCAAGCTAGAGCTGACAGTGGCAAGGGAAAACTCCCTGAGAAGACATGAGTAAGAAAGCTTGAGAGGAACCAGACTCAAACGGAAACTCATCGTCTTCTGGGTGAATCCGGATTGTGGGATTGTGAATCATTACAGTATAAAAATGCAGAAGAGTAAAGGCAAAAAAACGAGTTGAAAGTATTGCGAATGAGCACAGGTCAGTCAGACTGATTACAGCACTTCTTTCGTATAAATCTACGGCATCCAGGTCCGATTATTCACTGACGCAAGGAGAAGTTTCCTTCAAGATATTACCATGGCATCATTTCTCTCCTGCCAAACAAAGGACTGGATATCTTAGCCCTAGCTCCTGTCTCGCCACTTTCTGTCATTAGATGTGTCTTTAGACATTCTTTATTAGACTTTTCCTCAAACACTACACTGGATTTATTAAACACATGTAGGGTTTCTGACAATTTCTGCCAACCTTTTCCACATCATTCATTCTCCTGATCATATCATTTCATATTGTGCAGTCTTTTCTTTCAAAGTTTTGAAAGCGTCTGAGGGGTGTTCGTCTGGAGTGGACAGTGTTAGACTGCACAGGTCTCTGTTTAGACTTTATCAGCATGATCAATGCGCTGTACTCCAATCCAGCATCAGCTGTCTTCTGTCGGAATTCCATTTTTTTCAACTCTTCTCTTTCTAGACCTTGTTCTTCTTCTTAAAACTATCATTTTGTTATTAGAACTCGTACACTCGTGTGTTGTTAAATGGACACGTCTGCCTTTGGATGGGGTGGGCAGTGAGTGCTGAGGTTATTTCCGTATCTGAATTACATCTGCATTAAGCCAGTAAACAGTTATTCAGAAAATATGAAATATGCATTAATGCTATGCTATCACTTTAATAACACATGACACTGTAATAGGCTTAGTGTCTACTGTAGACTGGCTACATTTCTTACACAGAACATTTCATTGGGTGTCCAGCATGCACGAATTCTTCATATCAGCACACCTCTGAAGTAGATGTGGTCGAAAATGTAATATATTATAATGTTTGTAACAGCTGTGTCTCACTTCAGTGAAATAATTCTATGCAAATCCTTCAAACTTGCTGTTTTGTGTGTGTGTGTGTGTGTGTGTGTGTCTACAAAGTTCCCACAATTACTTTGCTATCACCGTGGGAACATTTAGTCCCTATAGAGACCCTACTCCACACACACACACACACACACACACACACACACACACACACACACACACACACACACACACACACATTTTTGAGTTGTATCCCCAGGACAGTAATGTAAGTGCCTTCATAAATTACCCTGTGTCCCCGAGACTGTAAATGTCCTCCGGGGTTATTGAGGAGGAATGGCTTCACTGCGACCAAGGCGTGAATAACCAGTCTTATTTGACACTCTGGTGCGGAGGAGTGTCGGCAGGGAAACTCGTCACACACGACACACAACGGAGGGTGATGCAGGTCTGCCTTCTCAGGCATGCCGGGAGCTAGTTACTACAATAATGATCAACTTCTTAGTTTCTGAATTGAAAAATAAAAAAGAATAGAAAGAAAGAAAGGAAGAAGAAGGACATTGATTTTGGGCTTCAGGAACATTTGGAGAGAAAGTAGCAGGAGCAAATAAGATTGGCAAGAATATTTAGAGAGGAAAGAGCAGAGCAGGCAGGACTAAAGACAGGTTTATATGATGTATAGGGATGGGCAATACAGACTTAAAACTATAGGTGCTATAAAGTACCATAAAAAACGCCATTGCTATATTTACTGCTATACTTATATCATGGTAAGTTGTGATACAAAATGGCCACAAGTCACATCAGCATACCGTCTTGATCGCCGTCTGATCTTCTGTATAAGAAACTTCTTCCATATTCCAGAGGAAACTCCTTCTTCCGTGTCTAGGGTTGGAACTCCGCCTTCCACCATCCTGTTCTACGTCTACATCTGCTATATCGTCAGTATAGCGGGATGATAAATCCTTATCATGTGGCGGAAGTGTACAGGTGTCATGGACGATACGATATGGCACAGCCCTACTTTCAACACCAGTCGTGTGTTAGTCTTGTAAGAGTTTCTCTCGCATTAATATCTCCCCAATATTTCTTTTATGATAAATGATTTTCTTAAGTTACTCTAAAACATTTATTAAGCTGATTGACAGGTATGTCGACTATCGACTGTCAGTGTGGAGTACCTGATAAGTAATGGACTGTTCGAAGAAGTAGTAAACTCGTTCTTTATTGGACTGGATTGGAGAAAAAACTGTTAACCTGGCACTCCTGTGAGTTCCTCGTTGAAGTAGATGGTTCTTGGCCATATTTATAAATGAAAGGTACCAGAATATTCAGCGAAAGCTGGGTTATATTTCACGCACATGTTTTAGGTTGTATGGATAAACACGTACTCAGAAGTATGGGCTGTAGTGTTAATGTACTACTGTGCAGTCCTCTAGCTACAATTAAAATTTAAATCTTTCTTCTACTCTTGTGTTCTTCTCTATTGTCAGTGGTAGCTCAGGGGTTAAGATGTTGGACTTCTGGTTGTGAGGAAGTGAGTTCAAGTCCCAGCGCTGCCAAGCTGCTACTGCTGGGCCCATGAGCACAGGCCTTAACCCTCAAACTGCTCAGTGTTAATGAGATAAATGTAAGTTGCTCTGGATAAGGGCATCTTCCAAATGCCATCAATGTAAATCTGTCTGCCTGTCTGCCTATCTAGCAACTGTATTTATATTTTTATCTTTCTCTCTCTCTCTTCCTCCCTTCTTTCTCACTTTCAGGAGAAAACAAACAAAAAAAAGATTACCAGTGAAGAACAAAAATTCATATTGTGTTTCTCAAATATCAATTCTAATTCAGTTGTAATTTCAGACTTCTCTCTCTCTTTCTCTCTCTCTCTCTCTCTCACACACACACACACACACACACACACACACACACACACACACACACACACACACACACTCGAGCTCATAACTCTGAGGCTCACTCCATCATGCATTATGAAAGAGGAGTGATCAGCCTCACTTTATTAACAGCGCTTACTGAGGATTTATCAGACCTGATGCTGTGCTTAAGGCAGAGTTGAGGTGCTGTGGGGCTGCAGGTTTTCATACCTCATCTCTGTGTTTAAGATGGGAACCCACTTGCTTACCGGGCCTGAATCTGCCTGATCTAAGGTCCGATTTCTTCCCTGCACAGTGAACAGATTCAGCGTGTACCGAAATAGAGAAAGCGATCTGAATCCGAGTACACTTTTTCTGATAAGTATGCTATTAAGTAGTATATTGTATCAAGTATGTATTTTATTGTTGCTGCTGCTGTTGTTTTTGTTGTTGTTGTTGTTTTTCAAGAAGCAAATCAGAAGACATTCTTAATGCCAAACCTGTCAAGCAAGTAAAACTAAGCACCTACCACCTCACCACCCAGTTAGTTTAGTTAACCTGCTGAGAATGTAAAGATAATGATCAGTACTTTTGCTATTGGCACTCATGAAACTTCTTCTCGAGGGCATAGAAGATTTAGAGATAAATAGAGACATATTTTCATTTAAGTCTACTTGAGAAACATTCTCTAGCCAGGATGAAAAAGGTGACTCCATGATAACAGAGAATGGTAGGCAGACTGAAGGAAAGAATACAAGGAAAGATGCTACTGAATACTGAACATTTCACATTTTAGCATTGTTTGTCGATCATTTTGGTAAAGGCTTCTGGTCGTTCATTTTCTCAGCAGGGACTTCCATGTCTTATCATCCTCCCTCCCTCCCTCTGAGAGCCTTTCTCTCTTTCTGCTTCCCATCGTTAATCAGTGTGTTTTGCCCTTCCTCTTTCTTGCCTAACAGCTGGTTTGTGATTAATAGGATTCCGTGTACATAAAATCTCACAGATGACTTTGGCTTTCCTGCAAGACTGACGTGCCCTGCAACCTTTATCAAGCTTTCAAATATAAACCAATTCTAATTAAACAATATCACACAAGTAAGAGTGCGGTTATAGTGAATATCAGCTCGGCTGTGATTCGGCCGTAGACATGTAGCCGCAGGGCTAATCACAGCCTGAGTGCTGTATTGCTTAATTAAAATTGGTTTATATTTGAAAACTTGTAAGTTGTAGCTTTAAGCTTCATGGCACCTGACTCTTGTAGGAAAAGACAACAGTTCTATAAATAAGAAATCAATATCGCGTAGCTGACATTTGGGACACAATATGGCCAAATGTTTTGTTTAATTTTGCTCCGCTAATGGAGTCAGATCCTGAAGAAGCCACTCTCACTGATAGCCTGTCAGCTAGCTTGCTAGCATGCTAGCGTGCTGCTCATTGGGCTCACGTCGATTTGTACGTTCCTGTTAAAGGTGCATCCGATGAAATTGGCTTCGTTTCTGATTTTTCATCTTCATCTGGCGAGCTTTCGTATTTTAAGTCAGAATTTGTTAATGAAATATGTATCCGTTGATGCCGCTAACGCTACTGTAGTAACGGTTTCAGTTAACTGTTGCTTAGATTTGAATTTTTACATGGCGAACACAGACAAGAGGAGTGATACACACAGTGAAACATCCCAGTGCGGTTATGCTAAATATAAGCACTCTTGGAACACCGCTCATCCATCAGATTAGTGGACCAGGATTATTGTTGTATTGCAAACAACAAGTGCTGTTTATGGGACTAAATATAATTAAATTATTATGGGTATAGCAGTAATATCTACTCTTAGAGATGGCACCAATCCGACACTCAGGATCAGTATCGGGCCGATACAAGCAAAGAATAATTAGATATTAGAGGGAAAAAGATGATCCTGTAACAAATATAGCCTGAAAAATCCGAGAATAGCTTTGTAGTATAATAATATAAAGCATATTAAAGTAGGTCACACATTAAAAACACTAGACATGTTAGCCACAATATGATTTATTTACATTTATTCTTTGTTATTTATTTATATTTGGAATGTAAGTGAATTTTGTGTTTAACAAGACGTTAAAAAACTCTAAGTTTTGTGTAAGTTTTCTTTTAGCTACGTCTTTTTTCTTGTATATGTATGGATGTTATCGATATCGGCTGATACTTGAGGTTTCAGTGTCTGCAAAGAAAAGGTGGCATTGTGCTATCTCTCTCTCTCTCTTTCTCTCTCTCTGTTTATTTCACAGTGCTGCTGAATTCTCCATTCTGATTGGTCAGAAGGTGTTGAACACTTTTCCATAACAGCAGCTCTATGAGTATTTCCAGATCCAAGACAAATAACAGGATTATATTAATGCAATTACTCTAATACGATATTGTTTCTATAATAACCACTTACATAGGGTCTTGTATGGTGGACGCTCACATAATCTAATCTAAATATAAAAGTAAATGGATTAAGAAAACATGTAATAGTTGATACGGTGACATTTTCTGTGAGGAAATGCTTATTTATCACTTTTGGAAGGAGCCAGTCAGACGTAATAGTCTGTAATGGAGATAAAGGTCATAGTTTTTTTTTTTTTTGACCTTCAGGATAGAAGGCTTTGCAGTTTCTTGGTAACATGACAAGCTGCAATATTTGTCTTATTTACTTCCAGAGAGAAGAAGGAATGACTGTTTCTAGCTGTTGTAATGTAAGCGATAACAAGAACTAGCTTTGGATGTTCCACAACATAACTAGAAATGGATAAAAATAGTACAAGGTGTCTTTAATAAATAATAATAAAAAAAACGTCAGGGTTGTGATATTGCTTGAGGAGATTAAGACACTTCTGGAGCGTACCCCTACCTAAGGTCCTGGGAGAAAATGTTCTCAGATCCTGTAGCAGTAAAAGAAGAGCTTGGGATGAGGAGCACTTGGTCATCAGTGTCTCATGTCTCAGCAGTGTCTCATGTCTCATCAGTGTCTCATGTCTCAGCAGACCTGCGTCAATACCAGATCCATGTCTCACTTAAGAATGTTGACGAGCCAGTGATCTTCATCTTCATTCTCTTCCACTCCACTTGTTGTTTTCTTTACTCCAACTCCAAAAAAATGTTTGATAAGCTCATGTTGGGTTTAGTGGCTGATAAGGCAAAGGATGATCTTAATGCGATAACCAGGAAGTAACGAGTGGAAAATCTCCCAGTTATTTGCTCTTATCAGTTGTACTATGCTTCAAAGCAGTGTTTAGCGTTTGTATGGCCTTCAAACTCCTGTCTCGGAGCCATGCTTTGGTGTGTGAGATTTATTCCACAGTTTTTTTTTTTTTTTTTTGGTATGACCCAGTGTCATGGTGTTCAATGTACATAGTCATGATGTTCAGTGTACATAGTCAGAGATTACTAATGAAAGCTGAAACAGTTAATTAATTAATTGTAATTTTAATGTATTTTTTATTATGGACACCAAAATACCTACTCTTTTTTTTCTTTCTTTTTTAATGAAGAGCCTGCGTTAGCATAAGACTAGCTGCCTTTTAAGGTTCCTGATACCACGGCACTGTTGAATTCTGAAATCTGATTAGTCAGGAGGTGTTTACATCACTGCGCTTGTTCTAATCCAGTATTGTCGCTATGGTAACAGCTTACACTGGTACGTATATGGTGGATAATCCACATGGACCACCAGTTAAAACAGCGTAGATATGGTGACGTTTTCTTTGCATTTTTGGAAGGCGTCTCCAGTGTCAGTGCTTTGTAACAGGCAGGCATGAAGGAAAACCTTTTAGTGTACAGGGAAAGTGCGAACTGACCAGAAGACTTTGAACTATTGAACATCGAGAGAGAGAGAGAGAGAGAGAGAGAAAAGAGAGGCTGGTGAGGGAAAGACTGTTTATCGCTGCTTTAATGTAAGTGATAAGAGTGATTAATTTGTTTTGCAGACATTCCACAACATTAGCTATAAACTGAATAAAAGTACAGTATAATCTTTTTTAATATATAAAAATAAAAATGGTAGCGTTAGAATAAAACGCTGTTATACAAAATTGATCAACATTGTGTCACATCACACCACTCAGTTACTGATTATTTTCCTATAACAGCCCCTATAACAGTTTTATTTCTTATTTATTTTGGACAAAATTATAGGAGCCTGATGGGTGTTATTAGTAGATGTGGTGGCTTGCATAAGTATTCACACCCCTTGAACTTTTCCACATTTTGCAGTGTTAAAGCTGCATATAGTTTCAGACTTCACTGGCTTTTTACACAAAATATCTCATAATATAAAAATGCGAGAGATTCTTAGATCAATCTAAGCCTCGTAGTTGCTTCTCTGGTTATTTCTCTGACTAATGTCCTCCTTACACACTCGCTGACTTTTCAGCTTCCTGCAGAGCTGCAGATGTGCCGGATTCTTTTCACTTTTTAATTTACCCAACTTACCTCGATGTTTCCTACAAGCTTCAAACCCTATAAAAATATTGATTTGGGACTGACGATGAAATTCAACTTGTTTTGTTAGTGACACTGTAATTGCATACAGATGTTCTCCATTCAACTAGTTCCACGACTTCTGATGGCATCAGGACTAATTCAGGGGTTTTACACCAAAGGGGGTGAATACTTATGCAATCAGAACATTTTTTTCCCTTGTAAACAGTTTTGCTAACGATATCGATTTTTCTCTTCCCCTCAGTGTTATAGGTTATTTTGTGTAAACCAATGACATATAATCCCAATTTTAATTCCAGGTTATAACACATTGCAAAATGGAAGAGTGTTCAAGGGGGTGAATACTTATGCAGGTGATCCTGAAAGTTAAAGAAATGTGGTGTATTGTAAACCGCAATAAGAGGTTAGGTGGATGCTGTGATCAGTAGATGCCCGCTGGTAGCTGTTTAGGATTTGTTTATGGCAGAATATCATTAGATCCTTAAGAAAAAAATAAAGTCAATAACATAAGCAGTTGTTTCCGACTCATGCGGCTGCTCGGGATTTGGGTTGTGGCCTCGCCGCCATCGCATTGCGGTTACTGTGTGTGAGGAAGAGTTGAGTGTGGCTGTGGCAGTGTTTTATTAATCCACTGTGTAGAGATGATGTCTTTAGTGAAGAGGTTTACTGAAGAAAGCAGCTGTGTAATAACGCAGGTTTATTTTTTGGTGCAGTGGTGCAGGATGGTGTTTTGTACTGAGTCACACAGAGAGAGGAAGCGAATGAAGGCCATTAGAGTGAGATTGATTATAGCATATGGACTCACACACACACACACACACACACACATATGAGAGCACACTGTCCCTGAAGATAATTGATCAGACTGAAAGGTAAAGTTAGAGAGGTAGTGTTTGTGTGTGTGTGTGTGTGTGTGTGTGTGTGTGTGTGTGTGTGTGCGTGTGTTTGTGTGTGTGTGTGTGTGAGTGAGTGAGAGAGAGAGAGAGAGAGAGAGAGAGAGAGGCAATATGAGGGATAGTGAGTGATCTGCCTCTGTTCTTGTTTCTTGTAATTGTTATGATTGCTCTTCTTTATTATTATTGTTTTTATATTTTTTCTTACCTTTATTAGTAAATTCACTTTTATTCTGTAATTTTATTCATTTTATTCTTTTTTTTTCAATTATTCTGTATATAGCGCCTTTATATCGTCCTTAATTTATGTACTTCATTTGCAACTATTTTTTTGTTCATTTAAATTTATTAATATTTTTTATTTTATTTTGTTTTGTCTTTTTATTTCTCCTGTTTTTTTTTTGTTTTTTTTTTGCATTATGTGCAATTTTTTTTATACTTGCTTTGGCAATACAAATGTGCTATTATTTGTCATTCCAATACAGCACATGAAAACTGAAAACAGAGAGAGAGAGAGAGAGAGAGAGATTTTAAAATATGCGTTTCATCCAGACTATCGGTAGTTTGATTAGTACTTTAAGGTAGAGATTATGACTGTATGCAGACAAATAACTGTCTCCTGAGAAAGAGAGAGGGATAAGAAGAGCGAGAGGGAGGTGAGGAGTGAGGGAGCGAGAGCGCGACGAGTAGCTGTAGAAAGAGACGGACGATCAGAAAGCATCTCATCCTTCTCTCTTTCTCTTTCCTCTTATACCTTTCTTTCTCTCTCTCCCTCCTTATCGTTTTCACATTCTCTCTTTCCTCATTCTTTTCTGTCCTTATTTATTTATTTATTTATTTAAAGGCAAAAGGCATGGTGAAGTGATTGAGGCAAAAAAACAGAGAGAAAGAGAGGGATAAATAGAGGATAGGAAAATAGAGGAGGGAGAGAGTGGGATGAGAAGAGAGAGCACGGGGAAACTTGAAGCTTTGCTCCATTCAGAGTAAAGGAGAGAGGAAGAGAAAGCAAGTGAGTGAGATATGATAGAGAGGTATAAGGAGAGGGAAAAGACAGATGGGGAGAGACAGAGAGAGAGAGAGAGAAAGAGTGTGTGAATGAGATGAGAGGGAGAGAACGGGATGAGGAGAAGAGATGGAGTGAGCCTGTGAGTGAGTAAGATAAGAGAGAGAGAGAAAGAGGGAGGGAGAGGAAGGGAAGGAGCTGGTCTCAGGCTCGGAGCAGCAGTGTGCCTGGAGACATCAGAGCGCAGAGGACGGAGCGGTGTGAGGATGAAAGGATGGAGGGAATGGAGGGATAAGAGAGCGTGTGTGTGCTTTAGTGGTGCACTCGGCTGCAGTGCGCACTCGGGACGCAGGAGCTTTTCATCAAGCCCTGACTTGTTGCATGGTTAAAGCTGCGCTGCTGCACAGATGGACTGGTCTGTGATGAACTGCTGCTAATTGCCGCTAATTACTGATCAGGCGTGACCTGGAGGCTTCAGGATCACTCGAATTACTTCTCGACTTAAAAGAGAGTCGCTCCTACATTGTAACCTACTTCTTTTTTGTGACTGTGATTCCTTTGGACTGTACAGATGTGTGTGTGCATGTGTGTGTGAGTGTGTGTGTGTGTGTGTGTGTGTGATGTGTCGGTCTTTGTATGATGGCAATGAGGCTCTCGGGGATCTACGGGCGACCTTTGTTCTGCCCATCTCACCATGCCCTGCCTCTGCTGCTGACTCCGCCCAATACTCTGCCTTTGACTCCGCCTTCAGTTGACCATGCAGGTCCTTCAGATTGTCAAAGAGCTCGTGTCTCCATCTCGACGCCGTGCCGGCTCCAGGTTTGCAGGTGTGTGTGTGTGTGTGTGTGTGTGTGTGTGTGTGTGTGTGAGAGTGTGACAGTGTGTGAGAGTGTGACAGTGTGAGAGAGTGTGACAGTGTGTGAGAGTGGTGTAACACTGGTGTTTTCCCTCGAAAGACACTTCATTTGTTACTGACTTTTGACAAGTTGTTTCACACGTGTTAACACGTAAAAGCTGCCAACACTTCAGACTTTATACTGCCATGTGTGATTCAGAGAGAGAGAGAGAGAGGGAGTGGGAGAGTGAAAGAGGGGGGAGTGAGAGAGTGAAAGAGAGAGAGTGAAAGAGGAGAGAGAGTGAAAGAGGGGGGAGAGAGAGAGAGAGAGAGAGTGGGAGAGAGTGTGAGAGGGAGAGAGGGTGAGAGAGGGGGGGAGAGGGGGAGAGGGTGGGGGGGGGGGGGGGGGGTGGGGG
>CM074962.1:11615859-11639771 GCA_037577455.1 Pangasius macronema
CCACACCTAAGGTTTTTGCTATCTCTCTTATAGATTTATGTTGTTTTATCAGCCTAATGATGGCCTCCTTCACTTGCATTGAGATCTCCTTGGACTTCATATTGGTAGCTTCAGTCGAACTGCTGCCAAATGCCAACTCAATACCTGATATCAACTCCAGACCTTTTATCTGTTTCAACTGTCTTGAAGTAATGAGGGAATGGACCGCACCTGGTCAGTTAACTTCTTGTCAGTCAGTTGTCCGAATACCTTTGAGAGCCCGAAAATTGGAAGTACTTTGCTGAAAATGGCTGTAATTCCTAAATGGTAAATGCCATATTTTTGTGGAATGTCTTGAAATAAATCTGAAAGTCTACACTTCGATCACACCTTGATTGTTTTATTTCAAATCCATTGTGGTGCCGTATAAAGGCAAAATCACAAAAAATCTGTCATTGTCCAAATACTTCCGGACCTAATTGTATCTACTTCAGATTTACACACACAATGTCTCTGACTTTGTGTTTATAAATATGAACCAAAATGGATGTATTTATAGCCATAAATAAAGATAATCTATATGGCCATAAATATGTGAACACGTGTATGTGCTTGGTTTCATTCATTTCAAAACCATGGGCATTAATATAGTGTTGGTTCCTCCTTTGCTGCTATAACAGCCTCCACTCTCCTGGGAAGGATTTCCACTAGATGTTGGAGCGTGGCTGTGGGGATTTGTGCTCATTAAGCTGCAAGGGCTTTAGTGAGATCAGGCACTGATGTTGGGTGAGGAGGTCTGGGGTGCAGCCAGTGTTACAGTTCATTCCAAGGGTGTTCCGTGGGGTTGAGGTCAAGTTCTCCCAAACCAAACTTGGCAAGCCATGTCACAAGTCACTTTATGGACTTTGCTTTGTGCACAGGGGCATCGTCATGCTGGAACAGGTTTGGGCCTCTTAGTGCCAGTGTGCTTCCAACTTTGTGGCAACAGCTTGGGGATGTGCCACATTTGGGTGTGATGGTCAGGCGTCCACATATGTTTGTCTATATAGTGTATGTTAAAAAAAAAAATTGATAGTGAAAAATAATCACACAACACAAATGACAAACATTAGTACTTTTTATTATTGCAAAGCTGTTGGTTGCAAATACATCTTCGAGATGTCTAAGGTGAGAACCAATTAGCTTTTTGCAGGATCATGATTCAATTTTAGCCAGTTCCTTTTGTTAAATTTCATTATTTCGCAAAGTTTATGAGGTCCCTCTGATAGACTTACTCAGAATTTCAAAATCCTCTATAAATTTTCAACGGGATTCAAGTCAGGAGATTGGCTAGGCCATGCAAGGTCTTCTTGAGTTCTTTTGGTTGCATGTTTGGGGTTGTTGTCTTTCCCTGATCTTCTGCCCAGATTCATTTTCTTAGCCGTTTAGATTAAATTATCCTCTAATATGTCCCGATACGTCGCTCTATTCATGTTTTCTTTCATGACGTGTATTTCCCCAGTACTGTTTGCAGAGAAGCAGGCCCATATCACGATGCTCTGACCTTCATACTCCACTGTGTGTATGGAGTTCTTGGGCTCATGAGTGCAGACATTCTTTCACCAAACATGAGCTGAATTATTCCCAAGAGTTCTGTTTATTTGCTTCATCTGACCAGAGTATATTGTTCTAAAAGAGTACTGATTTGTAAATGCTTTAAATGTGCATCGTTTTGAGTGGGGTGTAGTAATGATGATTGCGGTGCAGTTCACTGTTTATTTTCTGTGAAACTGTTGTTCTGAAACTGTTGTTTTTGAGTGACCACTGGCTTCTCTCATTTCCTTATCATTAGTCTGAGAGCACGTTGTAAATCTGTCCAGGGGCAATTAATTGTGGCTCCATGAACTTTCCATTAAACATTAGAACATCTCATCCTAATCTTTTACAGAGCTGAAGCAATTTATCAGTGGTAATTCCATTATAAACTGAAATGAAGGCTAAAATTCTTAAAAATCTTATGGCTTTTGTTGGACATATGACATGTTTTTGTTATCAGTTGCCTCAACTGGGTTTGGTCAATACCCATAAAGTACAGAAAGTTGTGGCTGTTGGAAAGTTTAACAATAATCAAATAATTTGTTTGGTAAGTTAGTCAGCTATGTACTGAGCACTTCACATTAAGGTTTATTTTGCAATAAAGACTGACTAGCTTCACTTTATCCTTTATGTATCTTAAAGACATTGCAGATATTTTGACTGCAGGCGTGCATGCAGCCAGTGAAAACAGCCCTTGTGTATTTCATAATCCAGCAATACTGTCCTTGCGGGATTTGAGGGCAGTGTAATGCTGTGCATGAGGAAGCAGTGGCAGTGTGATCTGAGCTCACTCATTAGTTTAACTCGATTACAGTGGAGCCAGAAAAGTGAATCACGTTGCTGCACTGGACCTGGAGTTCATTATGTGGTTCTGGCTTTGGAAAAGACACCAGTGCACACTTACACACTGTTCTGCAAAGCCACACTGGATCATTAAAGCCTTGCACATAACACCCACTCAGCATGTGTGTGTGTATGGGGTGCGGGAGTGGGTGGATGTGAGCTGGTGCAGAAACTAAACAGTAAGACATGACAAATTCTCTCTCAAAGGTTCATGATGTTCATCCATTTAAATGTTTGGTTAACCTTTTATGGCCTCAGACGTCTCTCTTCACATCGCCCACATCTGAGGGTGGGCTGCAGTCCAGCACCTTGTACCAGCGCCCACCAACATATAGGCAATTAAAGTACACTCCCTCCCTTCATCCATTCCTCATTCTCTCCATCCCTTGTTTGTTACAACACTGCATCTTCTCATTCTCCACACTCGCTGCAGGTGGTGAGAAGCAGAGAAGCAGTGCACAGACCTAAGATCTGAAAGGAGGGTTGCTCTGGCTAATGAAGGTCCCTGGTGCTGAGAAGCAAAAACACACACACACACACACACACACACACACACACGCACGCACGCACACACACACGCACGCACGCACACACACACACAAGTGCACACAAACTGTCAGGAATTTACTGTGTTCATTAGCTGAGATATTTCCTGTCTGTGGTCACTGTGGTTGCAGTAATTAGATCCAAGAAAATGTGTGTGTGTGTGTGTGTGGCTTTTGAGTATGTGTGGCTTATACCTGCATTGAAATACACATAAACAGAGGCAGGGCTTTGAAGTGGGACAATTCTTGTGTACATGGTTGCATTAATGAGGTCCAAGTGTGTATGTGTTTAGGTGTGTGTGTAGGTTTTTTTGTCTTATCGTAATTACATGCACTTGCATGTAATTTTGTTAGTGATCAACTGAACCATGCCACTCTCTCTCTCTGTCTGTCTGTCTCTCTCTCGCTCTCTCTCTCTCTCTCTCTCTCTCTCTCTCTCTCTCTCTCGCTCTCTCTCTCTCCAGCGTCTGAAGGAGAGCAGGATGCCGCTGTGAAGTTGGATCAGGAACGGGCTGAAATCGTAGCCAGATATGACAAGGTGAGAGTGAGGATCAGACTCACATTGTTCACATTCCCAACCAATCCCACATTTTTCCGATCACACAGAGACTTCATCCCATCCAGATGTGCAGCTGCTCTGAGCTCTAGAGCCGTTACTGTTTATCTAGTCCTGGATTTCAGAGCTTTTTGTGTCCGTACTGCGCAGCATTAGAACATTAATGAGCCTGTAATGTCATACGGCCACAGACAGAGTGAACTAACAGTAGCACTACTGTATGAACCCACTACATTATGGGTTTGCATCTCATGAACCACAGAAGGGTAAAATTGTGTTGCTTTCGTATTTTAAGAGGCTTTAATAACTCTGATGTCATATTATTGTTTTATTCTCATCCTGAGTTGACAGGCAGACAAACAGCCCACCTACCTCTACATTTGTGACTTATTCGTTTTATAGAAAAACAACATTAGTGACACTTTATCAAAATGTTGGTTGCTGATATGGAATCACGTTGATCATGCACATCAGTCTCTTGTCTCATTTAAACATTTAAACAGAAGCCTCATCATCACTCTTCACACGACTCATCTCTGTTCACGTGTTTTTTGTTTTTTTTGTTACAAACATGGGTTGTGACATCATGCCAGGGTAGAACCTACATAGTACTCTGTATAGTGTAACTACAGAATTTCTTTTCTGCTATTCAGAAAAAAACTTTTCTATGTAAAACGATTTGGCTGAAATTTTTAGGAAATGTCGAAATGGAATTGCGTTAGGCATCTACAAGTACCAAACTAGATTTTAACCATTCAGACGGCCCTAATGTATATACAGTCTATGTAAAGATAGAAACTTTTTATAACTGGTGATCCTGTTAACAGAGTTAAGCCATGTCGATTATGTGCATTGATCAAAGTTCTGCAGGTCTTTAATAGACTTAAATACACACAATGGTAATGAGTGTGTGTGTGTGTGTGTGTGTGTGTGTGTGTGTGTGTGTGTTGAGCATACGACTACGGCAGCAGTTCCTCTCTGAGACTGTAATGACATTAGTGGAATCAAATTAGACACTGTGTGCGTGTGTGTGTGCGTGTGCACTCACGTGTGTGTGTCTGTGTTTGTGTGTGTGTATGTGTGTGTGTGTGTATGTGTGCGCGCAGATGAAAACACAGCAGCAGTGTTCCTAGTCCAGCCCAGATTCCTGTAGCCTCGCTTAATGTGTGCATGTGTGGTTTGTTTTATAAGAAACCTTCTGTACTTGTGTGTATGGAAGTGTGTGTGTGTGTGTGAGATTGTGTTGTGTTTGTGTGTGTACTACCAGGAAAAGGCTGTGGTACATTTATGTTGGAAAACCTTCTGCTGTTGCGTCAACTTTGCACAACTCCGTCTTTGAGACACGTAAGAAAACGACTCCTGTGCAAAGACAGGCTGAAGACAAGCAACTTTTCACAAGAATCCCAAATCATCTCGGAAATCTTATCTGAGATAAGGCAGCGTTTAAAACGTAGTCAGTCCCTAGCTTATGGTGCTGCTGCTTTGCAGAACATAGCTGCTTCTGATTTCATGTTAGACACACCAAACATTTGTTTGACATAAAAACATTTTTTTTGTTTATTTTTCCAAAAACGTTTTTTTTTTACTAAATAATTAATTCTCTATGAGTTTTTGGGTTTGATGTGTCAGTTACTACATTAAAGTTAAATATTAAATATATTTTTTAAATGTTCATGACTTTTAGTCACTGAATTTGTGTGTCCAGCCCAAACTTGTACCAAGGCCACTCCAGTACATGACACTAAAGAACACCCAGCATGATGCCTTCACACTGCACATTTCCATGCATCTGATATTAATATGCTTGAATATTTATGAGCGCTTGTCACCTTGGCTGCTTGCCTTCAATCTAACAGGCCGGTGTGTTTTTAAAACCAAGCCAGTGACTCACACACACACACACACACACACACACACACACACACACTTAATGTGTGAACAGATCTGTACTGCTGACTTTGTTCCTTGTTTCTCATCAGGGTGTGGAAGGTGGTACGGTTGAGCCGTGGGAGGAGGCGAACTATGACCTCTACAAAGTGGTGGACCGCTTCGGCTTCCTGCAGTAAGAGACATAACTCACAGATAGACCTGGCAGTTTTATACATCTTTATAGACTTCTACAGAGCACTCTACTTATCCTTACTCATCTTTACCCTACTGTACTCCCTGTATACCCTTTATACACCCGTATCATACTCCACTATACTCTTTCTAAATGCTAAATATTTTCTTCTGTATTTCTCTTCTCTATACTACTCTGTACTCTTCTGTTCCCCTTTATACTTCTCTGCACATCTCTGTTCTTCAGTACTCATTTCTACCCCTTTTTATATACCTTTTCTAGTTGCACTGTATATCTGTACTTTCCTATATGCTTGTATACTCATATATAGAGTATACAGGTACATAGAGTATATTCTTGACACACCTCTGTACTCCTCTACACACCGCTGCACTCCTCTATACACTCCTATACTCCTCTACCCATGTCTGTACTCCTCTGTACTCCTCTACACACCCCTGTATTCTTCTACACACCGCTGCACTCCTCTATACACTCCTACACTCCTCTACACATGTCTGTACTCCTCTACACACCCCTATATTCTTCTACACACCTCTGTACTCCTCTAAACACCTCTGTATACCTCTAAATAAATCTATACTCCTCTACACATCTCTGCACTCCTGGATACTTCTCTGTACACCTCTATACTCTCTAGACACCTCTATACTCATCCACATACCTCTGTACTTCTCTGTACACATCTATACTCCTCTATATACCTCTGTACTCCTCTATACACCCCTATACTCCTTCACACTCCTCTGTACTCTTTAACACACCAGAAGAATATAGAGGTTTTAGAGGAGTATAGAGGTGTCTGGAAGTCTATAGCAGTGTAGACTATATAGAGGTGGGTAGAGCACATCTCTGTACAACTCGACATCTATAGTCTATGCTTTCTCTATACTCTGTGCACCTCAACAGACCTCTGTACTCCTCTTCCAACATCTATACTCCTCTATACATCTTTGTATTCCCCTACATTCCTCTACACACCTCTNTCTACAAAAGTCTGTATACACCTGTATAGTCCTGTGTATACACACTTCTGTACACCCTTACAGCCTGTTCTCTTCTGTATACCTCATTTACGCCTTCTTCCTCTGCCAGGGAGGTTTGTGGCTTTCCCAGGCTTCTTAAAAAGCAGAGTACGGGTAAATATGGGATATTTATAGGGTGCCACATGTGGCTGGCAGAGCAGGAAGCCACAATCATAGGGTTACAAAGAAAAAGGGAGTGTGTTCTGGCAGTGGGAAAGACAAGAGGATGTTAGAATGTTAGAGAGCGTATGCTTGTGAAATGGTAAATAACAGGTGGAAAAGGGTAGGGTTTGAGGAGAGGGTAATGTTAAATACCCCTGCTGTGAGAGAGATGGGTGGGATAGACGAAGAAGGGAAGTGAACAATTATCATCTAGGTAAACAATGGAACAAGGCAGCAACTGACTTCGCAGCACCCAGCATTTGCCACACTGGATACAAGATGGGCGATAACATCATGTGGAATGTCTGTGTGTGTGTGAGAGAGAGAGAGAGAGAAAGAGAGAGAGAGTTAAATTCCCTCATCAGAACAAAACCATGGATACACAGAATACTGATAATGCAATTCACAGGTAATAAAATAGATTTATAATATTTATAATAATAGACAGTGTAGTGAGTAAGCAGCACATCCGCAGTGGACTACTGATGGGTAATGTGCTCTATATAGTGCATGTCATATGGGGCACATCAACAGTGCACTATTCAGGGCAATATATAGGCCACCTTAACACCAGCAAACAGATTATGGATGTGTCCCAAACCGCAGTGCGTATCCACTATACTGTGTATTTTAATCTGTGAATTGCATTATGAGCATTCTGTGTAGCCATAGTTTTGTTCTGTTGAGGGAATTTAACTCTCTCTCACAGACATTCCATATGATGTTATCTCACTTCTTCTAAAGAGTGTAGCAAATGTTGGGTTCAGTAAGGTGAGTTGTTGTCTTTTTCCGTGGACCAGCATGTCCAAAACCGTAGACCTTATTCTCTATGCAAGCCACATAAACCTACAAATACCTCACTGTGGTCAGTCCACTGTGTGTCCCAAATGACACACCTTTTCCACTGTAAAGCCTATAAAAACCATCACATGTGTATTATATATGATTTGTGGCGGTGTTTCTGTGACTGTACTGCCACTCAGAATTATTGTGTGTAAAATCCAAATTTTAAGTTTTTTTTCTGTATTAGTGTTATTTCCAAAAGGAAAGTGCATCAGTTTGCAGTGGCTTCTGGTGCATTCCTGAGGTGTACAGTGATGTAGATTCAATCCCTCACGTAACAGCAGTCTAACAAACTCCGCTTGATCTGATCATGAGTGAGGGTTTATCCGGGGGAAGGACGGGGCAATGTCTCGAGTCAGTGTTAGACAGCACTGCTGTAGCGTCCGCTCTCATCCCTGCTATGAAGCGAGACCAAATGACCCCAAATGTCTGACATGGAATGTTATCATTTCCTGTTTGTGTAAATGTCAGTGATTCCTCACTTTGAACCCGGTCGAGCCGAGTGGCGTCATGGGTGACCCGTTGTCATAGCGATGTTAATTTATCTAGTGAGTCCACTTCCTGTGGAACAGATTGTTTCCCTTTTTTGGTCCACAAGTGCCTACATGTGACCGCAGCAACATGACAGTTAGATGATTTATTGGTTTGTACTAGTTCCCCTGTAGTACCACCACCACCCAGTGTTTTATATAACGTTACTGGTATAAAAGTATATTTGCAGCTTTTACTGGAACATGTTGTGCTTTTAGAGACATGGCTTTCCTCAGTAATTTTCCTATTGACAGAATGATGAAAAATTGTTGCAGTTTTGTTGAATTGATGTCTGATGTGTGTGTGTGTGTGTGTGTGTGTGTGTGTTTGTGTGTGTGTCTGTCTGTCTGTCTGTCTGTCTGTCTGTCTCACTGTCTTTTAGTGAGAATGAACTTCCAGCCTCTAATGCCATGGAGGAAAAGGTGAGCACTATGATCCTGCTACACTTAAAAATCTGAGTTTGGTTTTGTGTCTGTTTGTGTCAACATCTGAATAATAATAATAATAATAATAATAATCATTCTTATTCTTATTATTAGCAGTAGTATTTGTTTGAACAGCTGTGTCATTGGCAGACTTCAAATGACATCTAAAGACCTACCTCTTCCTGAAGTTAGCACTGTAGTCTGTGTGCTTTTCTTGCTATATTACCTCACCAACAGAGTTTTTAGACAGATCGTATTCTTAGTCCATGACCTAGTGAACCCGTATCAGGTACTTATTGATAGAGACTTAAAAGCACTTCTGTAAATCACTCTGGATAAGGCCAAATGCATTAAATATAAATGTAAAGTTATTATTATTATTATTATTATTATTATTATTATTAATACATGTTAATTTTACATTTCCAATGCCATTTGGCATTTACTCAGTTGATGCTTTTTGTGCATAATTACATTTACACAAATTTAAATTTAAAATTTAAAGTAATAAACCCTCTGTTTGACACTAAAATCTGAAAATCTTACTTGTTTCTTCTTCTTCTTCTTCTTCTTCTTCTTATTATTATTATTATAATATTTAATAATTATTCATGTGGTAAAACATGCCATTCTAACACCATGCTAGCTGACGTGGTCCCTTAGCAACGCATGACCTTCAGCTAGAAAGAAGGAATTTATATATGGATTTGTAGAGTTTAAATATGGATTTAAAGAGTTTTACTATGAAATGTTTAAAAAATGCGATCAGATAAATTAAGATAAGAAGTAAAGCTGTGTTGCAGATGGTTCAGTTTTACCTGAAGTAAATTATGTTATGTAAATTATGTTATGGAGTTATGTGATTACCAAAGAGATCGAAGAGATTCGTGTAATAAGGTGTAATAAGTTCCGAGAAACTGAGCTTATGTAATTCTGTGCAAACACAGAGCTCCCTCAGTAATGGTTCTCAGTAATCTGGTAAGTAGGCATGGCCACGTGCTGTTTATTTTGAGGAAGGGAGGGAAACGTGACATTCCGGGTCTGTGCTATCAGGGGTAATTTGGGAAAATTGCACAGATGCTTTATCTTGTCGGGAATATTCAGGTAAATCCCTTAGGAATTCCATCACAGAACGTACTCTGGTCAAATGAATATTTTAACAAGCAATGACCAGAAAATTGCGTTCTCCAGAGACTCCTCAATTGACCAGTTGACGGGATCTGATGTTTCAGATTCAGACTAAGTTGACAGGAAACACTGGCACGCCCTCTGAACTGCTCTGGACCAGACTGCAGTAGTGGTGAATAGCACTGGATTCTGAGCAGTCATCAGCTTTTCATTTGCTGTTTTGATTTGTCGAAATATAATGTCTGTGATTTATACCCTTTTCATACTCTTCAAGCCATTTAGTGACCCCTTGTGCTCTGTGGCTTGAGCTTTGTCATCTTAGAAGAGAGCACTCCCATCAGGATGAAAGTGCTTATCCTGCGAAAAATCGATAAATTCCTTATATTCACTGTGTAGTTTAGTCAAATCTAGTCTAAATGGACAAACTGTTGCTGCATGATTTAATGAATTAAAAAAAAAGTCCATGTTATTGTTCAGTGGGGTTGTGTGTTAATTGTTCAATGATATTTGTATTTTTCACTCAGCAAAAGCAGCTGGAACTGGAGAGGACAGAAAAATGGTTGAAGATGCTGAAAAGCTGGGACAAGTACAAGAACAGCGAGAAGGTGTGTGTGAAAGTGTGTGAGAGAAAGTGCGTCTGTGTGTCCGTCTGCGTGTCCGTCTGTGTGGGCATCTGTGTGTCCGTCTGCGTGTCTGCGTCTGTGTGTCCGCCTGTGTGTCCGCCTGTGTGTCCGTCTGTGTGTCCGTCTGTGTGTCCGTCTGTGTGCGCGTCTGTGTGTCCGTCTGTGTGCCCATCTGTGTGCCGTCTGTGTGCCCGTCTGTGTGCCGTCTGTGTGCGCGTCTGTGTGCGCGTCTGTGTGGCCGTTTGTGTGCGCGTCTGTGTGTCCGTCTGTGTGTCCGTCTGTGTGTCCGTCTGTGTGCGTGTCTGTGTGCGCGTCTGTGTGTCCGTCTGTGTGTTCGTCTGTGTGCGCGTCTGTGTGCGCTTGTGTGTGTCCGTCTGTGTGCGCGTCTGTGTGTCCGTCTGTGTGTCCGTCTGTGTGCGCGTCTGTGTGCCCGTCTGTGTACCTGTTGATCTGCTGCGTTTGAACGCATCTGAAGCTTCCACATGATACATTACAATTTCAGTTCATAAGGCAAAGATTTGATATTTGACCATACCACTATATCTGCTGTGATATGATACAATTTTGAATCTTAGGCCAATTATTGAATATTTGACGATATCACTGGATCAGATGCGATATGAGACGATTCACTTGAATGGCCTCCATTTGAAATCATTCAATTATTACACCCTTAGTATTTACTCACTTCCATTTACATTATGTTTTAAGCTGGTAGATTTGACGCTTTGTTGTATGCCTGTTTAACCTTTTTAGGTCAGAATATTTGTTCACACAAGCCTAGTCTTCTTTGAGTATGTGTACTGAATTTAACAGTAACCGCTCTAGCAGAAAATGAATGTCCTGCTGAATCTATAATGCTTTTGCAGTGTGTGTGTGTGTGTGTGTGTGTGTGTGTGTGTGTCGTGTGAATGGTACAGCACTGCTTTCTGGAACTTGAGGGCGTGACAAGACAGTGTGTTAGTGTGCAAATGTAGCAGTGTGGTATTTCGACACAAGGTGAGAAGGAGAGACAACGAGGGAGAGAAAGACAATCCTCCACACATTGCATCATCGTAGCAAACATCCTCAAGCTCTTTTTACAATTGTTACTAAACAGGTTGATATAAAATCCAGGTCTAGACCCCTAATGAGCAAACCAGAGGCGACAGTGGCAAGGAAACACTCATGAGGAAGAAAGCTCATGAAGAACCAGACTGAAAAATGGAGCTTTGGGTGACACTGGATAGTGGGATTTTGATATGAAACTAATAAACGAAGGTATAATAACACGTGGGTTATACATAGGAAAGGCAAATCAGATTAACTGCCTTGCTAATATACAGGGTCCTATGTATCAACATGTTGTGAAAGTCTTAATATGAGCATAGAATGATGTATAAGCTTATAAACTAATAATCACAGAAGCAGTTTTTGGAAAGTGTCTCTCACTGCTTCGAGAAAAGATTACTCACTGCAGCAGGAGCAGGAATTATACATGCACAATGACCTTGTGAAAAAGCAGCAGGAACCACAGTAGCGGTGGTGTATCAGGTTTATGCACCAGCAACTGCATCATGTCATGCAGGACTGGAGGCAGAGAAAGCCCACGGCAGGAAAAGTGTTTTAGGGTCACACACCGTTATCAGTATTAGGCAGCAGGAGCTGAGAAAGAGTGCAAAAAGAAAGATAGACAGGCTTTATTTTCACATCTAGTACAAGTATAGTACAGTGAAAATCCACTTGCAGTAAACAGTCCACTGTGAGCTCTATTTTAGGGATAGGAATACTTTATCCGGCTTGAACAGACGATGTGTTCTAAACAGATACGAACACCGAGACAGACTGGAGGCTGAGACTAGACATTTAATTGCTTATTGTTTTCTGTGTTCTGTGTAACTATTGTTCCTGCTGCTTTCAGGTCATCCTGCAACTCTTTTCGAGTGACCGCTGGATTCTCTCTTACCTTCCTTATCATCAGCCTGAGAGTGCGTGGTGAAAGCTTGCATGGCATGTGTGTCCAGGGACGATTACTCGCGGTTCCATGAACTTTCCACATCCTTATTAGCGAACCATTTGTACTGACAGGGTTGTACTGTTTACAGCCTTTGCCATGGCTCTGTAGCTTTTTCCATTCAAGTATTGTTTAATAATGCATTATAAAAGATATTTTCAAGGTCACTAGTGCCTTTTTTCTCAATGATAGTGCTTACGGAATGGAATGGGGTTGGAAGTAGGGCTGTAACGGCTTCATGGTATGATAATTTAGTTAAAAAAAAAAATAAAAATCTCACGATTTGACCATATCACCGTTTTAAGTGGATGGTTTGTGTTTGTGTTTACACATGAGAACCACTGGAGTAAGGAATTTGATCGGGTAGACAAACGAACAGGTAGATGGTAATAGACAGAAATGCAGTTTTATCAGTATTTTGTAAAAGTGACACCGTAACAAGCGTAGAACAGCATGGATTGGATGGAAGGTGTCTCTCCAGTATTACCAGCCTGTATTTTAGTATATTAACACAGAGCTTATATACAGTAATAATATTTCAGGAGGATGTGATCTTAACACAGCTATAAATTTTAGTCCAGTTATTCTTGTGTACAGACCTGTCAACTTAACCTCGCCGGGCTAGAAAAGATGCCCCAGCATGGTGCTCAGTTTAGAAACGCCCCAGTTCTGCAGTGACCGGGAGAGCGGACATACTGCAGCGTTTTCAACTAAAAGAGGATGACGGTGATTTGAATTGCGTACAGTAATAACAGTGTGCGTCTTGAAGAGCCATATGCATCCCATATATATCCTGAGCAAAAATATCCCTGATTGTAATGTTCAGTGTTTAATCATATGATGGCTCAGGCAACGTGAGCAGCGTTTCCCGTAAAGCTGAGATGAAACCTAGACATATCTAGTGTGATTTTAGTACAGGAAATGGAGCAATTAGCACAGATCTCCTCATGCTAACCGCTTATAAGGCTTATGTCGTGCTTCAGCAAGGCTTATATTAGACAAGAACATGCACATCGTGATATAAAAATACTCATACAGCTGTTCATCTTATTGTTGACAGATGTGCTGGAGTTCTGACAAATTGGTGTGTGTGTGTGTGTGTGTGTGTGTGTGTGTGTGTGTGTGTGTGTGTGTGTGCGCATGTGCAGCTGGTAAGGAGGATCTATAAAGGAATCCCACTACAGTTTCGAGGACAGGTCTGGTGTCTCCTCCTTGATGTCCCCAAAGTGAAAGAGGAGAAGAAGGACTTCTACGAGGTATCCACACCAACACACACCTTCCTGCATACTTTTTAAAGGAAACCCCCCCCTGCATTTTTTTCTTATTCCTATGAGAAGTTAGCACTTGTGTGGCATTCTGATGTCTCAGAGTCACATTGCTAACAAAGTTACAGTGGTATTTAATAGGAGAAACATTTTCAACAATCTTAAGTATATATGTGTGTGATATTTATCAGGTTTCACTGTTAGCAAAACAAAAGAGCCGAAAGGTTGCCATTTTCTAGCAATGTTCAATTTCATATTAATGAGAAATCCAACAGAGAATTAGTGGAGACAGTAAAAGATGGACTCCAAGTACCAGAATGCAACATGGCTATATGACTGTATGGGTTGCAGCAGGGACCTGGCTCAGCTAGTTAATGTTCTGTTAGAGTTTGATGACAAGGACCCAGTAAAGGACTTAACATGGAAATGGGAAGTCAGAACATTTTCAGCCTCCATGCACTACATAGTGGGGAGGAAAACATGGCCTCCATGTTCATCTTTGTTCTCAAATCTAGCGAGCTAACTGTGATGAGTGGTGTGTATTTACCTCAGAACACTGAACTGCATAGTCAGTATTTCACAAGCAAATATGTCTGTATTTTGATTGATCTAAAGCGAAACCTTGTATTTACAGTAGAACTCATTTAAAGGTAAAAAAAAAGGGCTACTTTGTTTACTGTTGATGCTGAGAGCAGCCATGTTGATTTGATGTCACTTCCTGAACTTGGGGTTGAGGAGACCTTCTCGAGGGGGCATTTTCTTTGGTTTTTCCTAGTCACAAGTCGGAGATTCAGTCGGAGATTTAGTTTTAGTCAAATGTAGCATCTGACTAGCATCCCGCTGATGCCAGTAGCACCAGCTAAGGCGAGTTACACAGCATTGTGCGTAATGTAGGAAACCATTAGCCAAAGAAAAACTGTTGATGAGAGACTGTTGAAAAACAGTCTACACTGAAGTTCATTATAAAACAAATATTCGATGCCACTGAATGTTACATATTATTTTAGATTATTATTATTATTATTATTATTATTATTATTATTATTATTATTATATTGTAAACAACAATGGGCAAATGTCATCCTGGATGTATTTGTTTTAATACACACTTAATGAACCATTATGGAAAGACTCGTTCATGCACCTACTTAGACTCACTGGCTCCTGTATCAGGCTTTACTTACATTTAGGTCACTTTGTAACTGTACAACTACACCTACAGTTGAAAAATGGAGTATATGTAGATGCACCTGATAAGTTTTTGCTTATTAGGACACATCCAGCTGGTACACACACACACACACACACACTGAATTATGAATTCTGGCATTCATAATCAGCCATCCTGAATCTTCCCTCCTGTAGTGTAAAATGCAGTAGTTGTGTGTGTGTGTGTGTGTGTGTGTGTGTGTGTGTGTGTGTGTGTGTGTGTGTGTGTGTGTTTACTAGGCCACAGAGAATACACTCTCCAGTAATTTTCCAAAATGCAACACATGGTGCAGTTGGAAATGAATCGTATATAAATACATTTGCACATATGCATGCGTGTGTGTATGTTGACAGCGCTGTGAACTGCTCCTCTCTCTGCTGTAAGCTTCCTGTTTGAGCTGCAGTGTTGATTTAATTTAGCCAAAATTCATTTTTATTAATGAGATCTCCTTGTCTGTCTCTCTCTCTCTCTCTCTCTCTCTCTGCAGAAGCTGAAGATAAGAGCGAGAGATTTGTCCCCCGATATCCGTCAAATAGATCTGGACGTGAACCGCACATACAGAGACCACATCATGTTTATGCGCCGCTATGACGTCAAGTGCGTGATAAACCTTATAATAAAAGGGAAGAGGGGATAGAAAGGGAAAGACAATGAACTTTATACAGACAGGGGACTCGAGAGTACAGGGGCAGTAGAGTACAGTTTGCTCAGGTTGTGTTACTAATGTGCGATGCCTATTTTTCTAACACGCACCCACACTGATACACACACACACAGGCAAACAAATTAGATGTGTGCACTAACTGAGCTTGTTTCTCATGATTAACGAAGACTATGCTTGATTGTTGAAACGCATGTATGTATGGTTACAGGCAGCAGGACCTGTTCCACGTCCTCACGGCCTACTCCATATACAACAGGGTGAGTCACTGCAACATCTGCAACATCTGCACCATCCTCAGGTTCACCAACTCACTGACTTGATTCAGAGTAGATCTCAATTAAAGCCAGGAGAAAGGTTGTTGTTCTGAAAAGGAATTGCATTCATTTGGTTTATAAGTGCAGAGAGAATGCGAGAAACTGAACTGATGGAATTCTTCATGTGCATGTGAGCACGCTATGGCTGCCTTGCATGCCTTGTGATCGTTTGTCTTTTTCTTTGTGAATGTCTCGAGAAATTAACGCTACATAGGGACAGTAGAGCACTACGTGACATCATTCCTGGAGCAGTTTGAAGGAATTGTTGCATCCACAGCAATGACGAGCTGGTTTGTGTTAGTATAACATCTACAGTGATATTTACATCTTAGCCATAGTTGGCGTGAAATCACTTACAGATCAACAAAATCTACACCGCTAAATGGAAACAGCACTGATCTGCCCTCTAGTGGACATCTGCAAGTTTAAGCATACACCATTCTCTATTTTACTCTAGCTTTTTTTTTTTTCCTTTTTTTTTTTTTAATTCTCTATATAATAACTGAATAACTGCTGATAACCGGCATCCTCATCGTAGAGATGCCTGCTTTATGCATGTTTCTGTTGCTGTGTTAGGCATGATGTGAGCAGGCTTCAGGACAGTCTGTGTGCTGTGTTTGCATGCAAAACAACATCTGTGTCACTTAATATTACACTTCTTCACAGCAAAAATTGGTCTTTTTTTTTAAATCACATTTGCTCACAGTGTTGGTACATCTCTACTTCAGACACACAAAACAGGCATGAAAAATGGTTATGTGAACAGAGCTGCTCATGAACGCGTAGTTCAGATGAAGCATAACCCTGATGTTAGAGATTTACAGGCAGAGATAGATAGATAGATAGATAGATAGATAGATAGATAGATAGATAGATAGATAGATAGACCGTGAGGGAAATTATGTTACAATACCATAAAGAATCACAGTAAAATTAAAAGTAGGATTGCAAGTCTACAAAAATAAACACAGTGAGTATTAAATAAAAATATGTACAACATATTTAATGTGCAAAAATGACAGTGAATAATATATACAACATATGTATGGCATAAACAGTATGTGCAGATGGTTGTGCAGTAGTGTGTTCACCTATCACACACAGACGAGCTGTTGTACAGTGTTGTGCTGAAAGGTAAGAATGATTTCCTAAAATGTTCTTTATGACAATGGAGCTGAATGGGTCTGTTGGAAAAGACAAAAAAGACACACAGAGTCTCATATATATATATATATATATATATATATATATATATATAGATATATAGATGTATAGATAGATAGATATGCAGTATATGTTCGAGAGAGTGCACGAGAGAGAGATATCTGTGACAGATATATGTGTGGTGGTCTGGGAAAATCCTGCACATGGTAAAATTCGGACATTTTCTACAAGTACATCTGCAGCATTCCGGCTGGAGTGCAGCACCACCGACTTTTAGACCGCCAGTATCAGATTACAAACTGAATTGATTAGGCTTATGTCTGTTTTGCTACAGCACACAGCGATCAACAGCTTGATCAAAGCCTGACATTCCTCCTGTGAGGAAATCACACTTACAAGGTTTTAGATATCTTTAGACAGACTGTTTTCACCTCCATGTTTGTTAAACTGGCTGCTTACCCAGCATGATCTCTGCAGGAAGCCTAGGCTAGATTAAAAACTAAACGAACATTTCAACGTCTTTCGGTCGAGTTATATATATGGGTTCTTAAAATTAAGGTGTCAAAGTATGTTTGGACAAAACTAGATTTTTTTTTTTTTGCCTTTTTGCCTTTTTGGCTCGTTGCCAGAATTACGCCACAGTGACATCTGACATGTTTTCTCAGGCTGCCACACATGTAGAGAGAGAGAGAGAGAGAGAGAGAGAGATCTGGTTCTTTAATCTCTTTAAGGAAGGATTTTGAATTCCCTACTGATTGTGTCTGGGTCTCTCAGTGCAAATCATTAGTTCATTTTGAGGCATGGTGGGTGAGCTGCACAGCCTTAATGAAGCAAACTCATTAGCTTGTATTCAGTGAGAGGACGAATTCATGAATGTCAAGCTGCCGCATTAGAATATATAACACACCGGTGCACAGTTCTGGAGCTGCATGTTCTCGCCAGGTCCCAGAACTCATTTGGGTTCATTTCTGACTCATGAATTAGTGTAAAAGCAGCTTAAAATCTCACACAATTCAGGAAACAGATGTATGAGGTGTACTAAGCTAAAAATACGACTATTGAATTTGCTGTCTGTACATAACAATACCCTACAAATGTTTTTTTGTTTGTGTGTGTGTGTGTGTGTGTGTGTAGGAGGTGGGATATTGTCAAGGTATGAGCCAGATCACCGCTCTCCTCCTGATTTATATGAATGAAGAGGACGCATTCTGGGCTCTGGTCAGACTGCTATCTGGACAGAAACATGCGATGCACGGTACACACACACCTCTACACAAACAATTTAGACAGGATACACATACACACACATTATAGACAGCTATATCACAACTAATACAACACTTAGATTAGTGTTTTAAAAAAAATCTTTAGACAGATTTCACAACATTAGAATAAGCTCATGTGGGGAAAATGTGCGCTTGACTCGTTCTAAAATCCTGATGAACCGGTACTATATTTTGTCGGTGGACTTTGAGTTATAGGTGTATTTATATTAATTTTACTGGCAACGTGTTGCACCAGACCTAATTTAGGGGTTTCACAACAACAGGGGTGAATACTTATGCAATCACAATTTCTATGTTTGATATTATGGGTTATGTTGTGTATGACAAATAGTTATTTCTAATTATCTCAAATTTTATTTATAGGTTGTAGCAATACAAAATGTGGGAAAAGTCCAAGGGAGGTGAATACTTATGCAAAGCATTATAAATGCACAAAAATCCTTGTATCCCTGGAGCTACAACTTCCAGATAGATGGCAGTGAAAATATTTCAGGTCAAACAGACTTCTATAAATAATTAACAGCATTAGCCTCATAGCTCTGGCGCAGAAAGAAGCAGCAAATAGCACACCATGTCCTGACTGTTCAGCTACATCTGGGTTAAGTGACACGTTTCATTTAGGCTGAACTGATCCTAAATGACATAATGGCATTAAAGTGTGTGTGTGTGTGTGTGTGTGTGTGTGTGTGTGTGTGTGTGTGTTCAGGATTTTTCGTGCCAGGTTTTCCAAAGCTGCTGCGCTTCCAAGAGCACCATGACCGCATCCTGAAGAAGATGATGCCTAAACTTAAACAGCACCTAGTAAGACACTCGCGCCCGCCCACACACACACACACACACACACACACACACACACACACACACACACACACACTGATGTTAAATCCGGATTTTATACTTGAAGTATTTCCTCAAAGAAACTACTTACAGGTTCATATACAGATCATCATATAGATATAAATCATGTGTTTTAGCATATTACATGCTGCACTAGTAACTGTTTGAATATTGTTAGTGCATCAGATCATAAAACATGCATAATTTAATCAGTATGTTCATATTATGAGCAAGGAATAACCCAACAGGGCGTGTAGTATGAGGAAAATACTCACTGATGGGGTGGTGTGGTGTGTCCCAAAGTTAATTAAAATGTCCCAAAGTGTTTTATTCCTCTTTTATACATTTTTTAAAGAACATGTCATGCCTTTTTATGTATTAATAGTCACATTTAATGTTGTGGAATGTCCACAAAACAAGTTAGTACCTGGTATCACTTATGTTACAGCAGCTGTAAACAGCAATTTCTCTCTTTTAAAATTAATAAAACGAACAAACAAAAACAAAAACTTGATGTTACCAAGAAACCACAAAGCACAAAGCCGCCTGTCCTGAAGACTTTTTTGTGTTCGTGTTACAGCTTTATCTCTGACTGTTACAAAGCATCGACACTGGAGACTCCTTCCAATGTCACTTCACAGAAAAGTTCGCTATGCTGTATATGTGTGTATGATTACACACATTTTTAATATGGAGACAAGTCCCTGTGAATTAGCTGGTAATGTAGAAACGATAAGGTATTAGAATAAGCGCATTAATATCATAACTGAGAATTCATCATAGTAAGTGTAATTCTTAATTTTATAGCACTTTTTAAATTATAAGTCTGAAATCCCAGCATTATTTACGTATGATATTATTCTAGAGAAGACTAAAAGATTAGTAAATAAGGTAGAATAAAGCAGATCAGTGAAATAATCTGCAGTCATTAAGTCGATCACTGAACACCGCAGACGTTCCTGATTGTTACCTCGCTACGGTTACTGCTGTGGATAATCATGAATGACTGTTGTTCATAATTATTTATGAGTTATTATTCTCTTATTTTAATCATTTCATGCATATGTCTGAAAAACACATCTCACTAAGCTAAGCTAAATGTCAGTGGATGATTAATTAATAGGTAAGTTAAGTGATGAAAGGAAACATTAATAATAAATTGGAACTCATTAGTCTCAGGGGGATCGTGTGTGTGTGTGTGTGTGTGTGTGTGTGTGTGTGTGTGTGAGGGAGAGAGAAATAACTGATTCACTTAAGCTAATTATCAAGTCTCTTGTGAGTAGTGTAAGCTTTGCGTGTACAGTATCATGTAACGAACTGCTGATGCAGTGACTGCTATTGTAGCAAAATATATTTATAGTGTTTGGTGGAATTTATTACAATTATTCTTATTTTTATAATTGTAAAATTGTAATGAACCCCAGGAAAATATGAAGCAGCAGAGTTATTTTTTTCTTCCATTTGTACAGTAAGCACGGGTGTATGGGAACTAAGCACAGGGATAAACGTGAAGGTGTGAGAGTAGAGAATTGTAGGGTAGGTCAGAAAATGTCATAACAAACAAATGCTTCTTTAGCATGCTATGCGCTAACTGCGTCTGTGTGCGTTTCCCTCCGCAGGACAGCCAGGAGGTTTTCACCAGCCTCTATACCATGAAGTGGTTCTTTCAGTGCTTTCTGGATCGTGTAAGAGACTCTCACACACTGCATTCTCGATCCAGTCAGAAATTGGTGGGAATGTATTACTTGACATTAGGGCTGGAACTATATAATAACCTATAATAAGTATAATAATTCTTTCTGACATTAAATGACTCCTGAGACTGCAGCAGTGGTGCGAGGATTCAGTTATTCAGTTAGGAAAACCTCTCGAATATCATTTAAGGTAGACTTGGTGAAACAGACCGAGAATGAAAGACAGAGGGATAGATAGATATGGACAGAGAGAGATAGTAACATGGACAGAGAGAGTGAGAGACATAGAGATGGACAACAAAGGGCGAGAGAGAGAGAGAGAGGAGGAAGTAGAAAAGTAGAGGGTGAAACAGAGAGAGAGATGGACAGAGAGAGGAACAGGGAGAGATAGTGACATGGACAGAAGGACAGAGACATAGAGAGAGGAACAGAGACAGAAACAGAGGAAGTGAAGGAGAGAGACAGAAGGATTATGTAGGAAAGCAGAAGATAGACAGACAGGGCAAGAAATAAAGGGAAAGAAAGAGAAAGAGAGAGTGACAGATTGTGATATGGACACAGAGAGACAGATAGACATAGAGACAGACAGAAAGAGAAAGTGAAATTACGAGTTGAGGGGGCGTTCTCTTGCTCGTCAGAGGTTGGAAATTCTGAGTTATGAGTTTTAGTCGAATGCAGCATTACAGACAAAAAAGATAGACAGAGAGGTCATGTGTCATGGACAGAGAAAGACATAGAAATGGACAGGGAAATGGACATAGAGACAGAAAGAGGGAGATGGAGAGACACAAAAAGGAAGAGACAGAGAGAGGTGGCCAGACAAACAAAAAGAGGCAGATAAATAGAGAGGGTGGGAAGAGAAGGTTTGAGAAAAAGAGACTGAGGGGTATAGAGAGAGAGAGAAAAGCATACAGAGTGAGGGAATCAGGTACGGAGAGATAGAGCGACAGACAGAGAGATAGAGAGACATTAAGAGATTGAGACAGAGGACGTTCTGCATTAGTATTTTTGTACCAGTGTAACATTCAGAGAAGACCTATTTTCCATTTCATTATCACAGTATACCATCATGCCAATCTATTAGCATACCAGTCTTACCTCTAAGAAGGTTAAATAATGTGGCTCCGCCTATTGCAACACCTTGTAGGGGCGGGGCTTCTCCACAGCACCTGTTGCTTATGAATAATTAATAAGGACATTGAATGGAGAAGTAGGCCAATGATAAAACAATGACCTTTAACAGATGAAATCACCTCCTGCCACATAGTGCACATTTCCTCTGTCTCTTTGCCCTTCTTTAAGAGAGAGAGAGAGAGAGAGTGTGTGTGTGTGTGTGTGTGTGTGTGTGTGTGTGTGTGCGTGCTCACGTGCTTTCTATTCTGTTTGACAGACCCCTTTCACATTAACCCTCAGGATATGGGACATCTACATACTAGAGGGGGAGAGAGTTCTGCCTGCGATGTCCTACACCATCCTCAAGCTCCACAAAAGTAATGGCACCTCTGTGTGTTTTGTGAAATTCATTTTATGCAAACATTTGGTCACCATAAGTACAGCAATGCCAGAGTGTGTGTGTATGTGTGTGTGTGTCTCCAGAGGCCCTGATGAAGTTCTCTATGGAGGACCTTGTGGAGTTCCTCCAAGCTACTCTCTCGAAGGATTTCTTTTTTGATGATGACTATGTAATCGAGCAGCTCCAGAGCTCCATGTCTGAACTCAGACGCTCCAAACTTGAGCTTCCTCCTCCAGGTAACGCCCACATGCTCACATGTGGTAGGGACCAGAGTGCTTCACGAGCTTACGGCAACTATTATGAGATATTATTGAGTGTCCCTTTTCATTATATAACCTGTCATTGGCATTACACACACACTTACACACACTTACACACACACACCAGAAGTTGCTTTCTACTCATTGCTGAGAAAATAGAACTTTGGAGCGATATTGATGTATTTTGTAGTAGTGATTGAGAGTGTCATATTCGTCACATACACATGCGCACACATGCACAAACACCAAAACCAAAATATATATATAGGTGACTGCTACAGTGCATTATTTGTGTCTAATCTTTTGGGTTCTAATTTAAGTTTCGGCATCTGGTCTAATCTCATTCTTGTCTTATCTACTTTTTTTTCCCCCTTGTCTAATCATCTCACTTACTTTTGTTCTTCTTATCTATTTTTCTTCTTACCTGATCTTCTCATGGAACCACCTTGTTCTCGTTTTTTTCTCATTTGACCTTCTCTCGGATGCTTCTCACTCTTGTTCTTCTCGTCTGATCTTCTTGTCTAAACTTCTCAATCTTATCTAATCTGTCTGACTCTTGATCTTCTTGTTTTCTCCCTCTGAACTGACCTCGGCTCCAGTCAACAATAGTGCAGTTGGGAAAGGGGACAAAACCCCCTCCATCAAACACAACCGGTGGGCAACGGTGTCTGTCTGTCAGTCATCCTCCTGTGTGTCCCACGCCTTGCCCTCTGCACCCTCCAAAATGAACACACTCTCATGCTCGTACACTTCCTACCGTCTGTCCTTTTCTCAGTAACAAAGCCTCTATATGTGTTGTTCTTTTTTCTGTGACATTTGTGTCCCCTGAAGACCCCGGAAATGTTTCATGAACGCTCGGCTGTGTGGTTAAAGAGCATTTTTAAAGCAGACCTTTTCAGAGCAGGATAAGATCATTAGAATCAGGATCTCTGATGAGGTGAGGACAGATGAGGGTAGGTAATTAGTGTGTGTGTGTGTGTGTGTGTGTCCTTACTATTTATACCACATATTATTGCCTGACAGTATAATGGCCTGTCTCATGGGTAGCTCTATGGGGAGGCGCTCAATCTGTCGTGTACTAAAAATAAAATCTATTCAAAGACTTACCAGAACAGAAATATCCAAAATCATCGCTACTAGAGGCAGATGATGATGATGATAATAATAATAATAATAATAATCAAATAAGTAAATAAAAAAATGTTGAAAAAAGTTACACAATATTACAATAAAACCTAAAATTTTGAGAAAAATGGTTCAGATATCATAAAAAAAATGTATACAGTGAAGGGAAATAAGTATTCAGACACTTTTGTTATTTAAGTGAAGTGACTTTGTGGCCAAGTGTGGTGATCCATACTCGGAATTTGTGCTCTGCATTTAACCCATCCAAG
>CM074962.1:11662396-11672613 GCA_037577455.1 Pangasius macronema
TATATATATATATATATATATATATATATATATAAACCCTTATTATTCTGTATTTCTCTCTCCATCTCTCTCTCTCTCCCTTGAATATGTGACAACATGCCATACTGCATACCGGAACTCCATGTGAGATTTGAGAGAAATCCCGTAAGCTATTCTTTTTCCTTCCTGTGGTTTTTCAGCTACAGCTGCAAATGTGCCTGAACTGCCAAAGGATCCTATAATCACATTTGTATAATTGATCCAAGGGGTTCCTTCTGTCTATTTTCTAATGTCATAAATCTTGGCTTGCTTGCTCATTGCTCAGGACATACTGTACATTTCAAAATAATCACTTCTGTGTATTTCGTTCGTTTATTCATTCACCTTGAGTAACTGCTTTATATCCTGTTCAGGGTCTTGATGGATCAGGAGTCCTGGAAACACTGGGTGTGAGTGGGGAATACACACTGGATGGGACAGTAGTCCATTGCAGTGCACCACACACACACACACACACACACACACACACACACACACACACACACACACACACACACACACACACACACTTGTACCTCAGGGCAGTTTAGCATAGTGTAATCAGAGAACCCAGAGGGAACCCACACTGAAATGATGAGAACATGTGTTGTTAGTTGACTGACTAAAATGTCTGTCCACGAACTGTCTATTTTCCTAAACAGAGCAGGCCTTAATGTAACAGAGTATTTATTTTGCTTATTATGTGCAAATACCACAGATGCAAATATTAACAAATGTAACCAAATCATAGACTGCTTGTCTTATTCAATATTAGCACCTCAAATAATATTGTTAAGCTTAGGCCTACATTAAAAATCTACAATTAAAGAGCCTTATTTTCCTCTGAACAAAGTTATCTTATTTTACATAACTGGTTTATGCATTTATATATATATACTGTACTATTTGTACGCATATACTGCCAATCAAACGTTTCTGAACATCCTGTATTTTAGCATTTTTATTTAAATGACCAAATTTTAAAAACTCTAAAATGTGAAAATCTAACCGATGAATAAGTACAAAAGAATCAAGAAATGTTTGTTTTTAACTACTTCATAAATTGAGCATTGTTAGAAATGATCACTCTAATTAGGCACTTGTAACACCACATATTTATCTTTTACAATTAATGCTACAGTAGGTCTGAGAGTGAGCAATTAATATATTCCACAAAGATTTAGTTTTCCTGATTTAACTACGGTTCTGTATTATTTTTTGCTTGGTCTATGGCAGTGATTGTCATTAAACAGTAATAAAACATAAGAAAGTACAGGTTCAAAAATGTTAGGGTTTGACAATAGAAAAGTCCTTAGATAAATCCTTTTTCCTTAAAAATAATAAAATTAAAAAATATATATATACCTTTATTTATTGTTATTTAACATTATTTTATATGATTTAATATTAATGGAACATTGAAATAATGTAGTGTGATTTAACTTATTGTTTATTATTTTTATTATTATTATTATTTTTTGAATATTGTCATACCCAGCCCTACAGACTGTTATATATAATATAGAAACTATTATTACTGTATATTTATATCACAGAGATGATATTCAGGTCATTTTAACCCAAGAGGAACAAGGCAAAATTAAATTTTTATGAGTACTATTTGAGATATATTGACAAATGTTGTTCTTTTGCCCAAAATCCTAATGATATGGCATTCATTCATTCATTCATTCATTCATTCATCCATTCATTCATTCAGTGCACTTCTCCTAGTGAAGGACATGGTGGGACAAAACACTGCTCAGTAATTATAACCGACCAGGAAGATTAACCTAATCGGAAGTGTAGTAACCTTCACAGCTAACACAAGCAGACTGACACACACTCTTGTTAACTAGAGTCTGGGAATGCTTAAAACCTCTCTAAAGGATATGGACAGTAGTCAGAATCATGGGCAGGGTTAGTAGGTTGGTCGGGGAGCCTGACCCCCGACCTCCCAGCAGCAGTGACAGCAATAGTTGCTTAAATAAATTGCAAACAGCTATGATCTAAATATGGACATTAGGCATTTTTTAATGTCCACTTCGCATCTGCGGAGGATGTAAAAAAAAAAAAAAGAAATGTCTACTTCTAAATTAGGTAGAAGCTTAGTTGTTTAATTGTATTCTCAGTAACATGCAATACTGTTACAGGTCTCTCTCTGTCTCTCTCTCAGTCTCCCTCCCTCCCTCTCTGCTTCTCTCTCGCTTTCTTCCATGTGTTATCTAACAAGGTACTCTAGATACTTTGGACAGACACTGAACAGTAAATTGAAATTGAAAACCCTATAAACTTGCATTTTGTTCTATTCAAAATTCAAACTCTAGGGCTCAAATGTCAAACTCTGCTCATCGCTCATGGTCAGAACCTACTTACAGGCTGAGCAAGCTGAGGTCAGAAGTAACATCTGTGGCCTAAACAGAGTTTTCAAGCTTCCTGGAAAGCCTGTGGCTTTTACATTTAGTCATCTAGTTGGAGGTTCATCCAAAACCACGTACACTACCCAAATATGTCCGCAGTCTCTATGGAGCACCGAGACTTTAGTGTTTTGCTATCAGCTGGGTTATGAGTTAAAGGATAAAAATTCATGGATCATCAGACTGCTGAACTTCCACCACCACATCCTTTCAGTTATGGTAAACCCATGAAAGAAATGAATACCCATATTTAGAGTTATGTGAAACTTGTATGTCTCTATGCCCTTCACTAAGGTGTGGGCTAGGACTACTACCAGACTTGCAGCAAAACAGATCTTGGTTTGGCTTGCTTTGGTCAACAAACACTAGTGGGTTTATTAGATGTTCAACTGAAGGAATATAACACTAAAGTTTGGTATTATATGGTACATTTGTAGTTATGTTGCATATTTCAAAAATGGAGAGAAAGGTTTTATTTACAAGTCTTACTCTTGTGATGCTCATTTAGATTGCATTTGATGATCTTAAAACATCATATAGAAAATGATCAATAGAAATAATCTAGGATAAACGGGTAGAAGATACCTCAGTGCATTTGTTTAAGAATACGGTAAATAAAGGAACATGACAGTAAATGCAACAGGGTAGATTCTGACTAAATACGAGTATACTGTCAAAGAGTAGAGTAATCACTGTACCCCTGCCCTCCCCATGCTTTTCAGGGACAAGTGCTGAAATACTGCTGGGAGCAGTTAGAATAGGTATACTCATCTTGCATGAATTATAAAATTTCATGATATTTAGTCAATATTGAGACATGACTGCTGATTGCTGTTTTGACACATGCCTCTGCCTGCCATTTCCTATGTAGCTTTAGAGAAACAACAGCACATACAGTACACTGACAGTATGATAGTGATCTTATATTATAGTGTGGAGTACATTGTGCTATCTTTATGACACTTTATGACACTGAAGGTCACAAACTTCTATATATGAACTATGTCTATAGAAAAATTGATCAAAATAGCATCGTTTTCTGTTTCAGATCTACTTCTCATGGCATATTGTAATAGTACGTTAATTAACACTTCTACTATTAATTAACTATTTACTTACATAATTGACTACCTTAATGTCTACTTAATTAAGACACAAGACCACCAGCTTACAAATGTTCTGATTTAAACTGTTTACAAGAACTTCAGAAAACTTCACATGTAACTTCACATGACTTCTTTGTTTTTCAATTTGTGCCCAGCTTATGGTCAGGAAATGGAAATGTAATTACCCATTATTTTTAACTTGGTCGTTGAGAGATAGCAGTCATGTTTAATTGTTGTTTTGTTTTCCATAAAATATCTGCAAGGAAGTGTTGGACAGGGTGTACAGTTCTCTTCATCCGCTACAGCCAAGTGAAACTGAACTTGTGTGCGGAGATAAAGAGCAAAGCCTCTGTTGTTCAGTCCATTTTTTGTCATCAGGGTTTCATTCTGAACTACAAAATAGTAATGCAGGTGTCTGTATACAGTACTGAAACTCAAGCTTAGAGACTAGATGCAAGTGCTTTATTTATCCAAGAATCTTCTGAGTGGTCAGTTGGGTTCACGTAGTGGACAGATTGGTCAGCCAGGTTCACAGAGAAGGCAGATCCAGCAAGTTCCTTACACACTGACTCTTGCTCCCAATGTAGGAGCTGGTGAATGCCAAAGTGAATGCCTACATTAGGCTTGGAGGAAGACTGCAACCTCCTAGGAATGCAAACGTTTTGCCTGGGTGGTGAAGCAGCTTTCAAAAGCAGCCAGTGTACTGCTTTAACATTAACATCAATTCCAGTCATTTGCACTTGAGCCATTTTATCCACTGGTAGAATCTCTAGTCCTGTGTGACACAAGCTTGAAGTGTGTAAACTGACTGAGTTTTATTCAGGCTAATCCAAGAATCGTAGCTATCATATCTAGTGGAGGTCAAAATACAGGCAGTTAACATAATATAATCCATAAACAAAGGAACAGATAAGGTCAAAACCAGGCAAAAAGTAAGAGAAACCAAAAGAAGAGAAGCCAAGGCTCAGAACTGACACAGCCAAACACTGAGGGTATAACTACTCAACCTAATTAAGGGGAAACAAGGAAAACATCCCTGGTAGAAGGGTGGGATAAGGCAATGATTACATTATTATCATAATAATGTTTTTGTGTTTCTAAATTTATCTAATTTTAGATGTTGGAATTATATTTAGCACAAGGTTTGTTTTCTTAAGAAATTTTGCATGTACCTCAGGAAGGTGTCATGAAACTTAAAACATAAAAGCCCTCTTCTGTACAAGTACAAAAATAGCATTTGTGCCTAAACAGAGTTCTGAGGTTTGCTAGACAATTTAAGTTTTTATGTATCCCAAGTGTTAAAATAACAGGGTGTCCTCCAGGTCATGGGGTTTCAGGTAGAGGCCGTTGATGTCATTCTGCTGCATTTCCACTCGAGCATTCAGAAACAAACAAAGCCTTGCTTCAGAGATGCATCTCCTCGTTTCTGTGTCCCCCTGAAAGAGAGCTTTGATCTGATCTGATCTGATCTGTCTGGCTCGAAACATCAGGCTCGAAAAGTGGTGTGTACGCAGGCTCGAAAAGTGGAGTGTACGCAACCTACACAGAAGCACAGTGCATCTCATTTAATGAAAAAAAAAAGAAATGAAATGCAAGACTCACTATGGGAAAAATTATTCACGATGATGTAACCTCTACATTGAACCTCAAAAGGTTCCTTGGTTTGAGTGCTGTGTAAAACTCCTCAGTTGCCTGTAATATTAAACAGCTGCATTTCATTATTCTATGTAAATCTCATGGTATAAATTTTATAATATAGACTCCAGTAAAGTTTTTTTTTTTTTTTTTTAATTCCAGGATTATAGGTTGTATAATTTATTGCGGACACTGAATTCATTTATGTTTCTATTCCTAGATTAGAAGGTGATAGATGCGTTGGTATATCTGTGGTGACAGTACATGGCATTTTGAGACCCACTGGATCAGGTTGCTTTCCTGGCTCAACACAAAACCAGTATTGAGGGAACAGGGGACTCTGCCAGGCACCCCCACTCCTTGTCCTTTTTTCCCTCTTGCTCTTTTTCTAGCTTTCTACTTTTCTGTCCTTCATTTTTATGTTTATTACTTTGGATGCTAATACTGCTGCACTCAGTCTCTCAGCCTTTGGGTGGTCCTCTGTGTGCAAAAAAACTAAAGACTACTTTAAATAAACACAGGGAGACGTCTGTCTCATGAGTCCGCAGTTTAGCTGATTAAAGCTTATTAAACCTCGGGTGACCTTCTAATTCTAGCCAGTAAGGCTTTTCAACTTGCAGCTCATTCACTTTCAGTGTGTTTTGGAATTTCTGAGGAAGCTTGATTCACTGAAGGTTCTGGGTCTGTCTCTGTCTCTGGCTGTGTGTAGTACATTTGTCTTGATCTGGCCATGTTTGCCTTAAAAGCTTTAACAGATTGTCCTGCTTCCAAGATTAACCTCCAGTGTAACCTCAGGACAGTTGGCAGGAAAGGTGAGTTTCAAGGAGGCCTGGGACATCTGCACTTAATCCAGAAGCCAACTGGACTGGTCCTGCTTTATCACAGGCTCCTAACCTGCAGCACCACAGTCAGGCTACTAATAGACTTAAAGATCAGGATGGTACATCATGAGCCAACCAAGCCTTGGCTACCATCAGAACATCTTAAAAGATGACAACAAACCTAGAATGCAGAATATGGGGTAAATACGATGAAACAATAAACCATGTAATCAGTGGATGTCCATAACTAGAACTACTAGTTTGTAGTGAGTGGAGTTTCACATGTTCCCATTCCAGTTGGGAACATGTGTTTTTCACATGTTCAATGTTTCACATTTCCCAAAAACTTTCTACTCTAAAGATTCCACTCGAAACTGCCACTAGATGAAGATGAAAATGTGAGAGTGTAATGCCGTTCGAAGACGGTTGTTCTGTACAGAGTGTACTCCTACCTTGCACCCAGTGTTCTTGACCAGGTTAAAGCAGTTACTGTAAATGAATAAAAAATAAAACAATAAAACAAGCTACCCCAAATTAAATGTAATATATGGCCCATTATTTATGAGAGGAAATGTAAGTAGCTCCAGGGTGTGGGGTTCAATCTTGAGCTCTGGTTATTGTCTGTGCAGAGGTTTGCATGTTCTTTCTCTGTCCACATGGGCTTTCTTTGCATATTCTTGTTTCCCTCCCATGTCCTAAAAACATGCCCTAGGATTTAGGATTCATTGTAACACTGAATTAATCAGTTTTAGACAGTGTGTGGCCACTTTCTTTTAAACATGAAGTCTTACTGTAATAGAGAATTGTGATTCCATATTAAACAGTTTCATGTATAAATACACAGCATGACCTCTGTGAGATCTTTCCACAGAGCAGAAGAGTTTCTGTTCACTAGGTTCAGTGCATAGTATATAGTATAGTACAGTAAGATTCCAACTTTTATACATGTACAGTTATAAACTTAATCTTATATATAAACTCCATCTCGATAATTATGTCTATTAGAGAGTGAGCCTAGCATACAAATGTCAAACTGTCAAATGTTAAACTCATTATTTGTGCTTTGGAACATCTGGTAAATATTTTATATCTGGGTTGGAGGATTGGAGCACAGAGAGTTAATGAATAGGCTTCCTGTCCTCAGTTCGTCTTGTGGATTTCTAACATGCTCCGACTTGCTGTGTGAATATGAGTGTGTTGAGCGACATGACGTACAGAAAGGAGAACTGATGGAAGAGGCCAAGAGAGTGGTGAGGGAGAGAAAATGAATGGATGTGCTTGTTCAAACCTCACTGAAAAAATTATTTACTCGTCTTACTGAAGAAATTGAAAACAGTGAGACACTAATCATGTCTTCTGCCATTCACCCCATCCACTGTGGGATCTTACCGCTAGATGACAGGCATTTGTTTTGTTTTGCAGGAAGAGAGCTTTGGGTGCTAATACTGGGTCAACATCCTAGAGAGCATCATGTCGGCATTCCTGAATTCAAATACGTTGGCAACATGCATGGTAATGAGGTGAGACACACACTCACACAGATACCCTCTAGTCAAACATCTTGGTCTATATTCATTACTCTTGGAAACCATTGTAGCCAATTTTATGCAGTAGCAAATAAAGTGCTCTTTTTATATAACTAAGGCGACAAAACATTCCAAGAAATGTCCTTGACCCAAAACAAACGGAGCCAGTCTTCCATGTCCATCTTCTTTTAAAGGGATGCTACATTTGCACTGGGTGGGGTGTGTATGCAGGCTTTAAATGGACATGAGTGTTTTTTTTTTCTTGGGGTCCATTTCATATGAGAAGATGAGCATTATAGTCATCAGATATAGCAAGAAGCTCAGAGAGGAGCAGTGGAGTGTGAGAGTAACCAGAGAACAAGGAGAAGGGTGTGTGTGTGTGTGTGTTTGTGTGTGTGTGAGTCAGAGTGTGACTTTGTTCAGTGTCTTTAATATCTTTGTATGTGGGTTTGGTGTTTCTGGGTATTTATCCTTTACCGTTATTGTCTCTATTCCGTGTGATTATAAGCATAATACTAAATACGCACATCAGCGTTTTCTCAGTTTCCTGTTTTCTTTGGAACGGTGCCAACTTTACAGTGTATAACCATTTGAGGTTAATTGCATATTTTATAAAGCATTAAACCTGCAACATATTTTTTGAGTAACATCCGCACCATCTGGACAGAACAAAACACTATGTTGAAGCATAAAGAAGAGCATCAATGTCTCTAACTTGGAATAAATGTAACATTCCTGAACAGAGAGGGTGGATCTCATACACCACCTCTCATCTACTTACATTGTCATTCATGTTAGGCTCATGACACCAGGTGTGTGAATCATACAGTGTTGAAAAGCTGGGGAATCTCCCTTCTTTTCAGTAGAACCTGGAAAAAGATTCAGGTGAGTGGAAAAGTGAAGACTTTCACTTACTACTATTGTTCAAAAAGACGATGTTTAAATCATCTTTCACGAATGCAATGGAATCTCCCCAAATAACCAACTAAATGTGAGCAGTCTACTAAGCAGTCTTATAAAAGATGTTGCTATTGGTTGGCGAGATTTCACATAGCAAGTAGCAATCATGGGGAAACATTATTAAATAGCACTGCAATGAAAAAAGAGCTTAAACATGTCAGTACAATATTTTTGATAATATCCAGGTGGAAAGATAATGGAATCACAGCTAGTCATCCCTGGACAGGTGCGTCACCCAAGATTGACTAATGACAAAGAAGGTAAGACAGAAGCCAGTAATCATTCCAAAAGAGTTGCAGGATGACCTGAAAGCAGCAGGAACAGTAGTTACACAGAGAACAATAAGCAATGGACTGCACCGCAATCATCTCCATTCCTACACCACATGTAAAACTCCTCTGTTAAAAAAGAAGCACAGACATGTGCATCTAAAAGCACTTAGACAAGTCAGAACATAAAATTTGGAACAATATACTCTGGTCAGATGAAACAATAATAGAACTCTTTGGCAATAATTCAGGACCATGTTTGGAGAAAGCATGTGTGTATGATCCAAAAAACTCCATACCCACAGTGAAGTACGGAGGTCGGAGCATCACAAGTCTGCAAACATTAGTCTCAAAGCTATAATTGCCAGTGACAACTTTGCAACAAAGTGCTAATGTTGTTCATTTGTGGTGTCTTAATACATTTTCCCTATCAGTTTGTTTTTCTAAACATTCTAAACACTTTTCGTTCATTTGTATAAGTACAAATTTAAAAGACATTAATTCTGGAGTGGATACATGCACTGGAAGTATATTAAATAAGATATCTTAAATAAGAAAAATGTCTGAATTTCCCCTAACTGTAGCTTCAATGCATTCTTTTTATGTAGCTGCTACAATTCTCTGAAGCTGAGCTTCAGTACAGCAGAGCTACATTTTTCTAGATTACAGTGGCAGTGAGGTGTAGCTGCTGACAAATGGTGATGACAGACAATATCTTGGCAGCTAGAACCACAAAATAAATAAGCCCTGCGTTTGGTGTAGTGTAGTACAGCTAGTGTAGGAATTTGTGCTTATCAGTGTAACAGAAATGTTATTTTTGCCAGTCTGCTTTAGATGGCTCACACTGATTCTAAATGATAAAGTCGCAGAACAGAAATAGGCATATCAAACAAGATTTTAACACGGTAGTAGCGAAGTGAACTTCTCTGCTAAGCTTTAAATGTCTCAAATGAGAGTTTAATCTGATTTCAGCCTGCCAGTTTCCAGCGTCTGAAAAGGCCACACACTTGTCTTGTATTTTCTGTTATTGCTGGCTACTTCTATTGACTTGTATACTTTATAATGCTATCTTTTCATTGTAACCTTAGCCCTTAACCTTAGTAAACCTAACAAGGGCTGTCGTTTGAAAGTTTTTGATACCTTGAATTCAATTGTGACAATAAACAAAGCACATATTCTTGTAATTACTGCTGATCATATAGCCTGTAATGCTAATATACCGTATAACTATATGCAACTATATATACTGTGAGTATATATATATATATATATATATATATATATATATATAATATTATATAATATTATATAATATTATATTATATAGATACACATACACACACACACACACACACAAAGCAATCTACTTTCAGCTGTCTTATAAAGTTAGGTCCGGAAGTATTTGGACAATGACAGAGTTTTTGTGATTTTGCCTTTATACAGCACCACAATGGATTTGAAATAA
>CM074962.1:11674762-11689451 GCA_037577455.1 Pangasius macronema
TCTCTTGATTCTAGATTTTGACAATGATATGCCTATCTTCTCCAGAGTATTCTTGACTTCTGCTGATTTTGCGAAGGGGTTTTTCTTCACCAAGGAAAGGATTCTGCGATCATTCACTTTAGTTGTCTTCTGGGTCTTTTGGTGTTGTTAAGCTCACCAGTGCTTTCTTTCTTTTTATGAATATACCCAACTGTTGATGCCTAAGGTTTTTGCTATCTCTCTTATAGATTTATGTTGTTTTCAGCCTAATGATGGCCTCCTTCACTTGCACTCCTTGGACTTCATATTGGTAGCTCCCGTCGAACTGCCAAATCAATACCAATACCTGCCAAATCAATACCAATATATATATATAGTGTCCACACTTGAAAAACTGTTACTAATATACCAATCAGCATTTATCTCTAATATTAACCTCAGTAACCTTAATTTTAAACTTTGATTACCCTAAAACCCACCAGAGAACACCTTACACCTACCCTAATAATGATGAGCATGTACATAACAACAGTCTAAACACAGATCTTCTGTTAGAAAATGTATGTAATCTCAGCACCCAAAAGGAAATCTTTCAGTTTTTCAACTAAACGCTGCAGATTTTGTAAAATCTAGGTTGCAGACAAATTTCCTCAGAATATTAATAACGTCATGCTTTTGGTCCCCATTCACACAACCTTTACATTGAATCTCCATAAATACATCCATATTTACATAAGTGCTCTTGTCTCAATGTCTCTTTAAATAAAAAAATATACAAACTTTTTTTTTTGTAATTCCAAAAGAGGACAAGAATCTAGGCAAGATCAACATGGAAGACATGTAGTGACGGAGTCAGCCATTTATAAACGTCAGAATATTTTGCTTTTCTAATCTGTTCTAAGCAAGCCTACGGAAAGAAACCATTATGTACGACAGTAATCATTGCTGATAGTCAGGTGAACTTGGTGTCACAGCAAGGTTAGACTTCAGTCAAGGAGTGTATAATGTGTCCGTGAAACAGTATAAACAATCTCTGAAACAAAGCACCTGCAGGCAGGAGACAGCCATCAGGGATGTTTATGTCTTTTTATGTCTCTTATGATGAGGGCTGGGGCCAGGAGAGGCCCTGACGCTGAGGAAGCTGTAATGCGCTAGTCAGTTTAGAGTAGACCAACTACACAACTTGGGTGTACTGTATAATGTTTTTTTTTTTTTCTAGAAGGCTCAATATGGATCTCCTTTTCTATGTCTCTTTTTATTTATCTCTCTCAGATAATCTTCTTCCTTCTGGCCTCACTGTCTGTTTTCCTAGCTTTATCTTTCTGTTTTTCCTTGATCTCTCTCTCTCTCTCTCTCTCTCTCAAATGTTTTTCATTCATTCATTGTTTTCTTTTACTCCTCTATGAGTCTCTCTCTTTCTTTCCACAGTGTGTTCTTTTACTTCTCTACGAGTCTCTCTCTCTCTTTCTTTTCACAGTCCTTCTCTCCATGAGATGCACAGCGGGTGTGTCTAATTGCAGTGTAATTAGAAAGAGTAGTTCTTGGGTGTTACTGCAAGGAGAAGATAACAGTAATCATGTGGACGGGAATCATTGAGACACATGGACACAGACACAAACACAGAGGGACAGATACTTATCTGGTGATTTGAGCTTGCTCTTAATCATAGTTGGGTGCGAGAGCCCTCATTAGTACACGCAGAGGATGTGTATGTGTGTGTGTGTGTGTGTTTCGATGTGCTGAAGTTCTGACACTGAGAATGCACAGTTTCATATGAACTGTTTCACAGGCCAAGAATGGTATTTAATTTTCTTGATATAATTTCCAGTCCTGAGTCCCGACGATGATATAGCCTTCCATGAACAGAGAGCATAAATGGTTTTGCTCTTTAGATGAGGAAAAACAACCTTCATCTCTCTTCTGTCACTCAGAATAATGTTGATCCATCCTGACAAATAGATCATCAAGCTACAAGAAATCACTGTGCATTGTAGTACATTACTGTGAGAAGTGTACGATGGATGTAATGGATAATAGTATCATGAACTATCCAGCAAAATGACTGCAATGTATGATAAATAGGGAATGGATTAAGGCATAGCAAGTGGCAAGTTTTTGGCTACATCTGTGCTTTTTCTCTGAATGTGTATGTGTGTAGGTGGTGGGGCGAGTCTTGCTACTCCAGCTGATCGATTACCTGACCCGCAACTATATGAGCGACCCTTTCGTGACGAAGCTGATGAACACCACTCGTATACACATCCTGCCCTCGATGAACCCAGATGGCTTTGAGTTGTCAGGACGTGACTGCATGTACTCACAGGGCAGGTGAGAGAGAAATAGAGAGAGAGATGATTTGCACCTATTTGCTATTCCTACCTATGACCTATTTCTTACCCACAGCACTGCATTATGGGTTCTATACGAGGGCATGTACACTGTTTGAGTGAGTTGGACATTCTCCATAATTCTTTTCTACATGACTACAAAATGGCAAAACTCCAGCATAATAGTGCACTCCATGGTAAAATGACTGAGGATTTGGACAATGGTTCTCAGAAAAATCATCAATAGAAATTCCAAATAATGGCAAAAAAATTATTGTGCATAAACCTTTAGGGCAATCATGATGAGCATGTACATAGCAACAGTGTAAACACAGATGTTCTGTTAGAATATGACATGATAAGAAAGGGGAGCCGATAGATAATTTGCAGAGATGATGAAATAATTTTTATAATGCACATAGACTGAAGGGTTGACAGCACAAACATGTGGACAAAGAATAACTTAACATCTTACAAAAGAATTCATCATGAAAGCTAAAATCCATCCCAGTTGATGGATTTCAAATTGTTAAGTGAATTTAAATGAAAAAAATTATAATAACATAATTACCCTAATAACTACATTATAATTATTAGAGTCATGACACCTTCAATCATTTTCTAAATTTAAAAACATAATTTAACTGCTTTCAAACAAATAAATCTATATTCAGTTTTGATGAAGTCCAAATGTTACTCAGGGAAAGTTCCTCCTATTCAGTGTTGAGTCACGCATAAGCTTAAGCCAATTTTCTGGGTTCTTTATTCAGATTATGCAAATTACCAGCATGTAGTTCACGTCTCTGAAGTGTCTGCCAGATTTTATTCAGTAGAAATGGCAGATGCAGGTTTTTTAAGAGCAGCCAGACCACCACCTTTAAACACAAGCAACTGCCTTTAAGTCTTAGGCATGTAAAATAATAAAATATAATTTTCCCCTTTTTTAAATGTAGTACTATGTAACATAAAATGAAATAAACATCAAAAAGGAGTCTAGTATATTGTCAGTATACTGCATCGATGCATAAATAGTTGTAATTATTCATTTCAAAATCTGGTTTAACTTAACAGTATGGCTTTTACCCTCTTTATTCAAAATAAAATAGCACTTGATCCAGCACATCTCATGGTTTTTTTGTGTGCTGGCAGTTAATTGTGCACAACTTAATGAAACCATGAGATAAAGTGAGTGTTCATAATTTTATCCATGAAAAATGGGTCCTTGAGATGAGTAATATCTCTAAGATGCTGTCTGCTCTCTCTAAAAAAAGTATAATAATGTTTTTTGAAGGTATTTCCAGCCCAAAACATAAATTTCAGCATATTGTGCTTAAGTCTGTGGTTATGTCTGATGTATGAATACTGATGTGTACAATTTCGGTATTAAGCGCTCAGTGCACATACATAAGTCAGGCCTGAATCTGAATCGCAGGAGTCTTCACCTCTTTTTTCCTTCAGTGTGTCTTCCAATTTTTGAGCTTTTTGATTAGGAGGACTAATTACTCTTTAACTATTTCTAACATTTCTGAAATGACACAAAAGCACTTTTGAAAGCTACAGTCGTCAGAGTCCACCAGAGCAGAACTAGCCCTATTCTGCTGGTGGGACGTAAATGGCAGTTTGAAAACATAAATTAGTCACGAATTCCCCTTTCACAGCGCATGACACTGGTTCCTTACAAAATATCCCTCAGGATAGCTTGCATACATGTAGTTTAATTGGGTGAAGCAAATGGTTAGAAGCACTGGAGTCAAAACAGTCTCCACTTTAAAGGGATAAGAATAGGCTCACTGGCTTGGAGCTGGATAAGGAATGCAAACGCCCAGTGGGCCACTGTTGGTAAGCAGGACTGACACTGAGAGATGATCTTGCAGGCACTGAGGGATAAATACATGAAAGAAAATGCAGCGCCTGTACCAGTAATGGTACATAATTTGGAAACTAAAATCCTGAAATACATTATGACATTTTATAAACATATTAGATTATATAGAGACATAATATGAAATAAAATGTAACGTTCAAGACATGTGACCCAAAGTAGTATTTTTTTAATCACTTGTATGTTATAACCAATGATATAATCCCATAGACAATTAAAGCCATCTTTAGCAAAGCAAATGTTTGCCCCTTAGTACACCTGACACACAGAACAGGTCTATAAAACTCATGCAGAGGCTAAACAAATTTCTCAGATATTTCTCAGAGAGTGTGAAGCAGACAAAGAGAGAAAGGAGAAAAAAAACCAAAACTTTGGACAGGAAGCAAGACAAACAGATGTTTTGGTAGAGAGGGTGGAATTGAGATGAGAATGAAAGATAAAATAGAGTGGGTGGGTGTAATGTACTGCAGTCCTGGTGTGCTTTTCTTCTAGTATTCTTACTATTCTTTCTAGTATAGTTTCTTACACTCCCTTATCTCTCACTGTGAACTTCCTGTCAGAGCTGGCACAGCAACATCAGGCAGTACCAGGCCAGGTCACCCACATCCGCCATCTGTGGCTACCCCCTGACAAGTAACTGCCAGAAAACAACAATCCGTGTATGTCAGTATCAGCAGTTCACATGACTGACAGGTGTTCATAAAATCAGCATGAATATTGAGCTGTATCCTAAATCACATACACATATTTACTATCTGCTGAACATTTATTTTAAAGTTTATTGAAAAATCCCACTTTTAGGTACACGTTCTTCATCTTTTAGCTGGGCTGATGCCTGTTCTGTGTTGGAGTGTTGTGGGGAGTTTCACTCTGTGTCATGCTTGTTCTTGTTTTTGTTACAGCACACCGCTAGTAGCTCCTAGCNCTCTGAACTTAGTGACGGAAATCGGCTGCCGAAAATGATGAATTTGCGACATTGATGATTGCCATATCACACAGCCCTAGTTTGAAGATGTGAGCTCAAAACCCACCACAGCCAGTAATAAGATGAGGGAATCAGTAGTTCAGAAACTTAACAAGTTAACAAGTACTGGCTGTCATAAGTAATAAAATAGTACTGCCATGTGACAATTAATCTCATTTTCTCTTTAACATTTATACTTATACTTCTGTATACACGCAACAAACAAAAAAGTCATGCTTCATATAACAAAAGAAGATGACACACCATGACACGTCAAAAACTGTATTCATTATGAACTAATTTAACTTTTCAGTCTACAACAGGTCTAGTGCTAAATATGTTAAGACTTTCAGTGTAGGCCTCCATTAGGTCCTTTTTAGAGAAGAGAGGAATAAACACTGTACCACTAAAGCTCTGACAAGCACTTTATATCCTTTAGCCTCTACTCCAGTTAATGGAAGCGCAATCCAGAGTTCTCATTACCTCTGAGGGTGTGCATGCACATCAGCCTCGGTTCATAATAACTGTGTCCTTAGTGCACAGAAAGGTCTAATTGACAGCGAACAAACATTCCATTCAAATCAGAGTAGTTGAAACCTCATATTTTCAGTGGCTGAAGGCAACCGTCTATTTTTGGTGACGGTCCATAGTGATGTCAGATTTAATAGTGCAGTAATTCTTCCTGGTAGTTTAAGAAAAGGATGGAAGATTTAGGCATATAGACCTGCCTTAAATAAACACCAAAAGTCTTTTTGTTCTAGAAAAGAGAACACACACACACACACACTCACACACACACACACACACACACACACACACACACACACACACACACACACACACACACGCTAACCACTGGTCAGTTTATGACTCACTCAATCCGAGTATTCCGATGGAAGTACTATAATTTGACAGAGGAACAGCTGGACCAAGCATTGGTCTAGAATAGCCAAGCCACAGCCAAAACAGTCACATCCACACTGATTTTGTTGCATTCGCGTATCAAAATCTTGTATACAGTCTCAATTTGTCCTGTTTTGTCCAGTGCTTTTGTTATATTGTCAGTATTTCCTGTTCTACTTACTCTGGTGCCACTGTTGTTAGTTAGTGTCTCCTGTTGAATTACCCTGTCTCGTTTCTCTATTTAACCCCTCTATGTTTCCCTCTTTCTCACAGTGATATATCATCTCACCATTTTACTCATTTTACTCTTATTATATTTTGCTCAATGCCATAAATATGCACAATATACACATCACACACAATAAATACCTCGAGTATAAAAGCCAAAAAAACAATAACTGTTTACTGTCAGAAATTTAAAAAAAATCTGTTTCTCTGAGAATGCTGCAGTGTAGTTTAATTTTTGTGCCATTTGTATTGCTTTAGCTCAGTGCTGTATTGTTTCCTGAGCTGAAGTATTTGTTGCTATCCTGATTTTAATNTGTTGGTAGGAGTACACATTAAGGGTAACACAATATAGAAGCAGGTAACACAATATAAGGTAATAATCTGAAAACACAAGTAAAACACTAATAAACTGCTAACACTGTAAAATAAGCAGCCAGATTGAAGTTTGGTTGTTGTACAGCAAGGGGAACAATAATAATATCTGTGCAAGTGGAACTATTCTAAAGTCTAATACTGTCCAATTCTAAGGTCTAATGTCCATGTCTAATACTGTATATTCATTCTATACTGTTTACCGAAAATTAATATTAAATCATTATTCATTTACTTATTAACGTAAATATAGAGCCACATATCCAGGAACAAGCAATGATAATAAATGCATTCTTTTCTTTATCATATGAAGTCTAAACACATTTATACTGGCTTTTTGTAGAGGACTATGGAGGTGCTTTAGTGCTGTGTCTTCACAAAAAAAATAAATAAATAAAAATAAAGAAACCGATTTTGTAAAGCAATAAAAAAATGTGCCAAAACCATGTTTTTGTTTTTGCAAAAAGCACTGCGGATTCTTCCTTCAAAGGCTTGGATCCAGAACGTCCCTAGAGAACTCTGTTTCAGAGGCATCTGCATTTTGTCATGTTTATAGAGCTTTCAAACACCACACTCGCAAAGGAAAATGACTATAACAAGTTGCTCTACATACATCATCATAAGAATGCAAAAAAGCAANTTTTGGAGATTAACTGGTTAGACATTTGAAGGTTATTTTCCTTTTGGCTTCCCAAGAATGAGCTGTATTGTGAGTACAATAACAAACCGTTAAAAAAAATTAATTAATTAATTTAAAAAACCAAGGACCACTAGAATGTGCCACACATCCTTACATTATTCCTTTTCCTTGTGTTTATTTTTTTATAAAAAAAAAAAAAGTGACCACCCAAGGAATTCAGTGCCTCTTTAAAAAAACTAACACCTAAAACTGTGTGTGTTTGTGTTTGTGTGTGTGTTAATTTTTCCTCTGTGCATGCTGCATTAATTATGCCTCATCGTTGAGTATCTTAAATGAATTGATATCAACCAGCTGGACTCACAACAGTGAGGGCTGTATAGCAACACATCACATTAGGATGTATTTTCGGAATCTCTGAGCACAGCACTTTTTAAACAGCGCTGCTTAGGAAGATTAGTGGTAAGAATTAAGGGGGATTACCTCACTGTGTCCATCACAGCGCTGCAGTAAATGCCTAATCAGTTGCACATGAGTCAGTTGAGTCAGAGCCTCTAGTGATATTGAATTGTAATTGTGAATCGTTTTTTTTCTTATATGTAGTTTGTATACAAAACACACACACACACACACACACACACACATATATATATATATATATATATATATATATATATATATATATATTGTATATATCACTGGAAGTCTCTACACATCTGAGCCAGGCATTAGGCTCTCTAAAGCCCTTGATTACTTGCTTTAGGTTTTTTGAGCTGGAACAGAACCACAATGACGATGTTCATGAGGACTGGGTTGGGAGCCTCTTGGCTGGTTGTGGCTAATTTGAGTCCATTATCTAGCAATATACAATAATTAAAAAATACCTGACTAACACATATCAGTGTTTCTGCTTGCCATATACTGTTTTTAATCCAATGCATGTATACTCCTAACACACATGAGGTCTCCAGAGATTCTCATGCCCTGTGTCTATGTCTGTTCTATTCACATACATGAACCATTTGGTGTTGAATTCAGATGCTGTATATGAATAGAATAGACATAGACAAAGGGCATGAGAATCTCCGGAGACCCCGTGAACAGGGCTCATAGTCCGGAATGGTGTATTGTTTTCAATATTTTGTCTGCAGTTGAATCTGTGTGCCATTATGTCGCACTAAACAGCCTTCATAATGGACACTTGACCCGAGTACAAGCCCCTGAGCTGAAAGAGACACATTCACCCTCTGTCTTCCAGCAAGAATGGAAACACAAATGTGCTTGGAATATTATGCAGCATTATGCTAATATATTTCCTGACTGCTGTGCACTCACAGGTTCAATAAAAATGGCGTGGACCTGAACCGTAACTTTCCAGATGCGTTCTTGAGTAACAGTGAACAGGTGCGAGAAAAGGAGGTGGAGGCTGTGATAAATTGGCTGAAGATGGAGCCATTCGTCCTCTCTGCTAACCTCCATGGAGGAGCAGTAGTGGCCAGCTACCCCTATGACAACAGCAACGGAGGTCAGTAACAGACAGGGAACATTCTGGTAATTGTCTTTTAAGTCATACTTCAGCACTGTTGAATGCTTGATTCTGATTGGACAGAAGGTGTTGATTAATTTTTATAACAGGATGGCTCAAGTAGTAGCCAGCCAGTATTTCTGGCTACAAGGTTTATATTAATTACTTGTTCTAATATATTATCATTTCTATAGTAAGAACTTGCACAGAGACTGTATTGGGGACGATCCACATGAACAGGTTCAAAAAGTGTGTAATTGTTGATATGGTGAAGTTTTCTGTGAGGAGACATTTATTTAGCACTCTTGGACTGAGTCTTCAGTGTCACTGCTTTGTAACAGAGGTAAAGCTTTAAGTTTAAGTTATCTGACACAGGAAAGTCTGCAAAATGGATGGCTTCTCAGTAACATGACAAGTTATAAAACAGCTTGTGTTTCTTATTGGAAAATAACCAACGTCAAGGTCGGAACAGTAACTCTGCTACATACTGGGTCTCATCACACTTTCCCATTTGTTGATTATTTTCTTAAAACAGCTTGCCCTTCACTTTTAACTGGGTTACAGTAGTGACTCGGAATGATCATGTGTAATATTCAATATTATAAAGAGTACATAAACTTTTATCAGACAGATCTGAAATAGATGGTTAAATGATTGAATTGACTTTCATAATTAAGGGCCAAATGTTAGAATTTGATAATGTGGGAGACATAGCCATGATTTCTTGATCAAGATGCCCCATGTGCAGTATTTCACTGAGCACCAAATGACAAATCTGAGGTCTGTAAACGAATTGAGACGACTAAATTGCTCAGAAATATGGCTTATAGAACATCATGTGCATATCTTGTGTGACTGTAGCTATAGCCCAGAGTTCTGGTTTCTGTTAAATCATTATTTCTGTTTTGAGATGTTGTGATGTGATACAATCTGAATGAACTATCCAGGCAGTGAGCTGCAGGAGGACTCCAGCGTTACTCCAGATAATGATGTGTTTGTCCACCTGGCCAAGACTTACTCAATTAACCATGCAAGCATGCAAAAGGGAAACAAGTGCTATGATTCCAAGGATTTCACTGATGGCATCACTAATGGCTACAGCTGGTATCCACTAGAAGGTACTTTTTTTAAAACATTTTTTAAAAAGCGTGCAAAAACATAATTATATTGAAAGCGGTCTCCTCATATTTCAGCAGCAGTCAGTAAAATGTCAGTTCAGGGGCACCACAGGCTGTTTAATGCTGTACATTTCCTGTGTTTTCCTGCTTGCCCCAAGGCAAACACTGATGTATTTAGCAACATGATTTCCTTAGTCTGTGACCCATCATAGATACTCTGATATACCCTTGAGGAATCCTAGAAGAAACTACTGTAGACACTATAAAAAAGACATGTTTCTTTCCACTGTACCTCCAGTTCTCTTTGCAGAACATACAGGCATTGCTGCCTGCATCTCTCTAATCAATCCTTCTTCAACATTTTTCTCTTATTTCTCTTTTTGTTTCACTACATAATAGTACAGAAACAACCACCACTGGCAGTCACTCAGGTTTCATCTTGACAAAGTCACATAACAGACAGCTCTGGTGTTTATTTTTGTGAGAAAGCAGGATTTACAATGAAAGATTGTGTAGTATGTGAGGATTGTCTCTGATTGCTCATGTAGTGTACTTGCCTAATTTGGAAGTACATTTATGGTCATTTCTTTTGAACCGTGTGTCCAAAATTTAAAAGCATCCCTGGATTCCCTGGGTTGCGATGAGTTCAATGTACAAATCAACACAAAATTTGGCACACATCCTCTTCAGACCAACCTGGACAAAAGTTATCAAAACAGTGTTGATATTCCAAACAGTATGCCTATAGTGTGTCAACAAATCTGACAGCGAAGCCGCCAAACAGGAACTTAGACTGTATTTCAGCAACGACCGTGCATACTGAAACAAATCTTGGTAGGAATCTTCAAGACCATGCCCTGAGGCTATGCAACAAATTTCATAACAGCGCCACTTACTGGTCAAAAGTTACAATAACATGCCGAAAATGCTTCCATTTAAGCGTCATTTTTCTACTCCTCACCAAAATTTTGTCCAGTCTTCACCAAATTTGGCTCACATCATCTTGAGGCCTGTCTAAACAACTGTGTACTGCCATTCTATCCATTCAGTGTGCTATTATACAGACAACACATGACTGACAGAGTTAAATATCAAATAGCAATTTTCAAAAAAAAAAAAAAACACAATATAAGACAGATACAAGTTTGGTGCAGCTTCCCAAAGTGGGGAAAAAAAAAACAGACTGACGAGAAAAAAAAAACATAAATACCTTAGATGTTTTTAAATTGCAAGAAGGAAAAACATTCAGGTCAGAGCAGTAGCAATCACAGCCACAGGTCAAAGTAGCAACAGACAACAACACAGGTCACAGCAGTAGCAGCAGCTGCAGCAGCAATGCCACCTACTGCCTATTTGTTCATCCAGACCTTTCCTCCTACAGGCAAAACGTACACATTATGAGCAAAACTACAAATCACTCTTGAATCCCTTTGCCTAAAGTTATGGCTCTGCTTTTCTGTGATTGCTTAGGTAACAATTTTAGCACATCTGAATGTGCAGCTCACTGAGTCTGGGTGGCCCCCAAAAATGCTGCTTGCAGCTTTTATGTCCACTTGTAATTCTGGCTACGAAAAGCACCTTAAATAATTAAAGAAATCTGTATCTCTTTGAGAGCTGTCATAAAACTACATTTGAGCACTGAATGTCTGCTTAGAGCATGTCTTACATTCTGAACTAAATTTTATAAATAAATTAAAATTTCTAAAATATAAGCCACAATATTGTAATTCTCATCATTTAGATTTTAATAAAATATTTATCAAACATGTGTTTAAATATAATGTATACTATTAGGAAACATTATATATTTAACAAATATATTTATGATAACTTGGAACTCCAACTCCCAGAATCCCCAGTCTGAATCAACACCCACGCTGTCCTGCAAACAGCATTCTGATTGCTCCCACCTGTTGCCCATTCACCACTGTGTATATATGCTCCCCAATTTTAGGTAGGCTAAGCTTTATTTGCTCCACTCTCACCTCTAACAATACCCATTTGGCTCTGAGTTAACTGTTACGATCTGTATTTCCCAGAATACACATGCAAAATTAAAAATCTGCCATGAAAAACAATTTAAATTCGTGTCTTTGTGGCACAATGGTAGCTTTCCAAAAAAGGTTATTAGCAAATAATATAAATAGAATATGAAGCTACAGTTTGCTACATGCAAACCATGTAGCAAACTGTAGCTTCATTTTGTGGTCAGAATCTGCAAAGTAATTGAATATATATAATGTGTATGCATGCTGTCTCTCTTTGTTTCTCACAGGTGGGATGCAGGACTACAATTATGTTTGGGCTCAGTGTTTAGAGATCACTCTTGAGCTGTCCTGCTGTAAGTTCCCTCCGGAACGTGACCTGCCAGGTCTGTGGGAGGCCAACAAGCCTGCATTGCTGGCCTACATGCAACAAGTACATCTAGGTACTACACATGCCCAACAAAACACACAACACAGACAATGACACCCACATATAGTATCCATGACCTGTAATCATGGTTGTCATGAGAAAGCCTTTGTTTCAACATGACCTAGTTGTCTCCACCTATTTGTAACATCTGCAAGATGACCCAGTAAGCCCATCACACATCTAAGCACCCAGCTAAAGGTCTAATGCATATAATGCCACAAGAGCTGCTGTCAGTAACATTACACCTGTAGAAGTCCTCTGATGAGTAATTCAATTCACCGTCTGAGCTGGCAAGCGACTAAACTGATCACTAAAAACCGAAACAACATGGAGTGCGAGTGCTGCTACCCCCAAAGTGTTATTCTGCTTATACCACAGCGATTTGCCAATTTTTGCAATGTTTCATTTATTAATGAACAACACATCACACATTTAATGTTAGATTTAATGTTGTCGAATGCTTACACTATAGTGGTGATACAGTCATTCTTTCACCAGCCTCTCTCTCCCTCTCTCTCCCTCTCCCTCAAACAACGCAGCCTGTCATTTTACCCAGAAACTGGAAAGTGTTTACTGTCCTGAACACTGTCCTGTGCTGGGAAACGTTACACCGTGCTTATTACAAACTGAGACTCCTTCCATAAAAGTTAAATAAACGTGACCACAACAACGATTATACATTTTAATTTGTTAAACAACACGTTTTTAAATCTGTTGTTTAAACTTACATTATGAGCATCTGCTGTGCAAGTCCCTGTGTATGAGCTGTGACTACAGAAACAGTAACATTAGAACAAGCGCATTAATATAAACCTATTATTCATGTTACAGCCGGAACAACTGTCCGAGCTGTGCTGTTATATGAAAATAATGTACACCTTCTAACCAGCTGGATTTGAGAACTCAGCCACACTGTGGTATAAAATATTATGAATCATATTCTTAGAAAGTGCAAAATGAATGATTATAAGAAGTGTTTGGAGCTAGATTAGGAAGTTTGAAGCACACATATTTCCACATCTGGAAAGACAAACACAGTCCTGGGAACATTGCATTAAACCCAATGTCTAGACAAAAGCACCATATCGGCTCCACATATCCAGTCCTAAATTAAGCTTATGAAAGTGGAAAGATTACATCTTACCTCATCAGCTAAAATGCATAACTTAAGCAGTAATGAATAGTAAAGCTATGCAAGTGGAACAAGTCTTCTTTGATTGTCACATTATAGCCTTCCCAACTTTCTACTTTTGACCATCACCAATTGCGACATATCATTTAATCTCTGTGCTCTAGCATAAGTAAGTAATTCTTTCTATCCTAATAGGATCACCAAGCCTTCACAATGCTTATTTGCTTCATCTGTGCTGGAAAATTCCTTAAGGAATTGAGAATTTCTTAAATCTGTTTTCCCTGTTAGGTGTAAAAGGTCAAGTGCTCGACTCAAATAGGACTCCAGTCCAAAATGCCTCAGTGGAAGTACAGGGGAGGAGGAACCTTTGTCCATTCAAGACAGATCGCAACGGAGAGTATTACAGACTACTGCTGCCAGGAAACTACACCATCATGGTGAGAACAGCCCTCTGGTGAGAGCTAAATTGGCTCCACACACACACACACACACACACACACACACACACACACACACACACACACACACACACACACACAAACTCCTGAACAAAATCTTAAGACCGGGGGAAACATTCCAAGTATGCGCATTTCGCGGTGGTGGATCATAACCAGGTTGTAAGAACTGTTTCAAAATGTCAAAAAAAGAAAAAAGGAGCAAGAGACAAAAAACAGAGATTGGCTATTTATTAAAAACTGCATTTAAACTCAAATAGGCTGTTCATCAGCTGATCAAAATTTAAGACCGTCAGTAGTGAGTAGCTCCACCGTTCTTTGTGATAACTTCAAACACTCGTTTCAGCATGCTTGATGCAACTGTTGCTAGGAGGCTGGTGGGAACATTGCTCCATGTGGTGAAGATGGCTTCACGAAGGGCATCCACAGTCTGGAACTGACGCCCGTTTTGTAAACTTCCCTTGCCATCCATCCCCAAATATTCTCAAGGGGATTTAGATCAGGGGAACACGCAGGATGGTTCAGATCGGCAATGTTATTGTCCTGGAAGAAGTCCTTCCTCAGGCGGGCGTTGTGACCTGCAGCGCTGTCCTGTTGAAAGACCCAGTCATTACCACACAGACGAGGGCCCTCAGTCAAGCAGTTGCCTGCTGCAACATGTCCACATAGCCAGCCGCCATTTGACGCCCCTGCACAACCTGAAGCTCCATTTTCTCATTGAAGGAAAAAGCACCCCAGATCATGATGGAGCC
>CM074962.1:11740792-11751387 GCA_037577455.1 Pangasius macronema
TGCCCCCTGGGTAGTGGGTCATGGAAGTTCATTTACTTCTTTATTTTAAATAAACATTATTGTTTATAATGCGCTATTCTATTAATTTCAAAGTGTATGGAGCACGGCACTGAAAGATCTGCGTCCCACCAGCAGACCCACCAGTGAGGTGTAAGTATGCATGAACTCAGGAGGATGTCTACTAAGGATAAGAGCTGGGATGTGGTTTCATTAGACTTGTGTGTGTGTGTGTGTGTGTGTGTGTGTGTGTGACGACTGATTCATGCATATTTACTGACTGGCCTTTTGGCTTGACGTCCTGCAAACAATAAATGATGAGCAGGGTGCTTCAACCGCAGCTCTCTCATTTATCCTGCAATAATTACAATACTGACCTTTACTATTCAATTAAACTATATGGCCTTTATAATGAGCAGTGTGTGTGTATGTGTGTGTGTGTGTGTGTGTGTGTGTGTGTGTGTACGTATGTGTGTGTGTGTGTACGTATGTGTGTATGTGTCTATTAGAAAGTCATTTCAATTAATGTAAAACAGATGATGTGGCGTTTTGAAAAGCCTGATTTATAAAACCAGTAACCTGTCTGAAAGGTCATTTTGGGAAAATGCAGACATCCAGGTCAGGTCATCCACACACACACACACACACACACACACACACACACACACACACACACACACACACACACACACACACACACACACTTACTTCAGCCTACCAATTTAAAAAGTAACATATGAGGCCCTTAGCTATTGTGCTCTGAATTACAGACACTAATCACACAGCTGAATGGGCTCCAACGGAGACGTCAACATATCCTCCTTTCTGGATAAGTGCTGCACACAACACCACAAACACACACTCACAAAGCTAACAATCTTACAACGGTGAAACAATCACAAGCCTAGAGAAACAGAGAGAGAGAGCAATGGATTTGCCGGGCGTCTGGTTTGTGAAGGTGTGTGGAGACAGGGCGAAGAGGAGTTTGCTAAATGTGTATACACACACACACACACACACACACACACACACACACACACACACACACACACACAGTAAGTCTCTAATTCTATCTTTATGGGGTATTTCTATGAACTTGTAGGTTACTGTAGATGAATAATTCCACAACTACAACTAGCACTAAACCTAACCTCAGTCTACATCTTTCCATTTCCTTTCTCTTTTTTAATAAATACCTTTTTTTTTTGTAAAATAGCAATTAGGGACCAGCCGAAACATTACATTTTTTTACTGCTACAGACAGAGCGAATGTTAACAGTAGCACTTCTCCATGATGAGCTGAAAATGATGATCATCATTTTATCATAAACTTCAAACATAATATGGTAATTGAAAATATAACATTAATGAAATTACAACTGTGGTGTGTTGCAGGATATCAGGGTTATCAGATGTAGCTAGTTAAATGTTTAGCATAGGTGAGATTTTCCTACATCAGGCAACACAAAGAGCCATTTGGCCACAACATTTAAAAAACATTTTGATGCAAGTACATCAGGAGAGTTAATCTAGGGATCTAAAGCATTTCTTGTGTTGTTTTTTTTTTACTTTAAGCTACAGAAATATTATTAAAAACCCGCTCATATTTGAAGAGTGAAATCTGCTCTGGCAGCATTAACACAAATAATCCCCGTAAATACAGACTGACCGATGATAAACTGATCATTCATATCCTGAATAAGACACACAAATACACATACTAAACAAAAACGCACACATATAGACGCTAGACATATACAAACAGCAAACTCCTACTGTACCCAGAGAGATGCCCTTCTTATGTTCGATTGTTAGGTTTATTGTGTGTGTGCGTGTGTGTGTGAGAGAGAGAGGGAGAGAGAGAGAGAGAGCGGGCGTCTCTCCGGGCGTGTGTATGCGTGGGATGGGATGGGTGCGGCAGATGAGGTTTATACTCACTGTTGACGCTACCTGCTAGTGCATTAATGTTGTTGAGGCCCACGGTGGCCCCGGCCAGGCCTTGCAGGGTTCCCAAAGAGCCGAGAGAACCCATCGCTCCGGCACTTGAGTTAGCAGTGGAGCCTGCTGCTGAGAGAGAGAGGGATAGAGAGGGATAGAGAGAGAGAGAGAGAGAGAGAGAGAATATGCAGAGAAAGAGAGAGGTATAGAGAAAGTGGTAGAAAAAAGAGGCAAAGATGAAGAAGAATGCAAGAGAAAGAAATAGAGAGAGAGAGAGAGCGAGAGAGAGAGAGAGAGAGAGTGTGTTACACCATTGAGTGTACTAAGTATGGTACAGAAATGTTCACACATTTAATGTTCAAAAATGTCTCACACACATGTGGAGGAAAGGAGGGAGACAGCAGAAGATCAGGAAAATGATGATGATGATGATGATGATGAAGTGAAACCGTGTTATGTGCACACTTTCTTACTTTAATGCTGTTCTGTAGAAAGTTGGATTTAGAAAGAGAGAGCGAGGGAGGGTTACGAGAAGGCTGCCAGCGTGAGAGATGAAATGAGAATCATGTAAAAAAGCAATACACTCTGTGAATATGACTCCAACGCTCCACTCTCCGCGCTACACTCGCACCTCTCCCAGGAAGCATTTCCAAAAATACTCCTGCCCTTTTCTAAGAGTTTCGGCAGCGACGACAGACGCAGTAATAGCTACAAATCCTGACAAAGTGCCTAAACGGGGATATACAAGGACAAAACGGAAGGACAGACTTGCGCCCCTGACGCAGGCTTTCTGATGCAGTGACTAAATACGAGGATGTGGATGAAGGCGACTCGATGGAGGAAGAGGAAGAAGCGTGACGGCTGTAGTGCTGATGCTACAACAGTGAGAATGATGACGATGACGATGAAGGCTAGGCGGCCGCCGGTTACCTGGGCTGGCCAGGGCTCCCAGGGAGCCTGTGCTGGAGGTCAGGGCACTAGCGGTGGACGGGCTGGCCGAGCTCTGAGCTGCCGCGGCGGCCGCTGCTAGAGTGGCCAGATTCTGTAACTGCAGAGCGTTCATACCTGAAGAGAGAGAGAGAGTCAGCCATCGTGGGAGTGTGTGTGGCTGCACAACAACATGGACAGTGGCGTGTTAACACACACTGATCTCAACGAGGGGGTCCTGAGTGCTACAGAGGGTGAACGAGTAGGCACTGTAGTGTGTGATGTTAATTGACTAATGGAAAAAGAAATGGCCATGACTGACTAGGTGTGTGTCTGTGTGTGTGTGTGTGTGTGTGTGTGTGTTTGTAGAACATGTTTTGTCGTGCATGTGTCAACTAATCTTAAAAGGAGGGTGATAAATTGCAGAGTGTGTGTGCGAGAGAGGAAGTGAGTATTTGAGTGTGTATGCAAATTGAGACATCCAGGTAAGTGTGTCAACTAATTACAAAAACTGTGTGTGTGTGTGTGTGTGTGTGTGTGTGTGTGTACTTGGGGCAGGGGGGAGAGTGTCAAACAGAATGCACACGATGCTTTATATATATGCTGATACACACTCTCAATGATTATATTGTATTTTATAAGTTAGCAAACAGAAACACACACACAGAGCATACACACACATGTTAACACACCCCAACTACACTACATGTAGGAGTAAGAGCCCAGAAACTCCAAGCCAGGGCTAAAGCGCCAACAATCGTCTTCTAATGGCTCACAAGAAGCACGGATAAACCCTGTGCCCCAGATTCAATTCAGATCAATTCAATTTTATCTGTATAGTGCTTTTAACAGTGGACATTGTCACAAAGCAGCTTTATAAAAATAAATGGATTCACAAAAATATATTGTAAATATTTGAATTTATCACTGTGAATTTATCCCTAATGAGCGAGCCAGNTATTTGAATTTATCACTGTGAATTTATCCCTAATGAGCAAGCCAGTGGCAACAGTGGCAAGGAAAAACTCCCTGAGACGATATGAGGAAGAAACCTTGAGAGCAACCAGGCTCAAAAGGGAACCCATCCTCATCTGGGTGCAATGGATAGTGCGATTATAAATAATTCCCTTCTATTACTGTGTACTATACCGACAAATAGTGCAACTGTGCAACCAATAAGTTCATCACAGTTTTTGCAAGAAGTCCGGTTGGCTAAAATCTATCCACTGTCCACTGATGGAGTCCTGAGTACGAAGCTGCTCGTGGCAACCGCAGCCCCAAAGCCAATACAGCAATCGCAGTCCCAAGCCATTACAGTACAGCTCCCCATATGAGATCCCCAAGCCATCTCCACAGCCCCCAGGTGGCACTATTCCCAGAAATCCAAATGGTTCTTCAGGCCGTCCTGTCATAGGGCCACCCCCAGCAGCAGCGAGCGAACTCAACCACACAAATTCTCTTTCTCTGACTTTCTATCACTCTTAAACTGCACCTTTCCTTCCTCACATCCCTTTGTTCCTCAATTATTTCATGTTTCTCTCACCACTACATTTGTACTCCGTGCCAGAGAAGGGGCACTTTGACAATATCACTCTTCTTTTTTTTTCCCAGAGTTGTGGAAACTAGGAAGGAGTCCATATTTTTGACTAATTGATTCGAGATCATCATATACAACCAAATTTAATAATGTATTACCTCTCATTGTTTCCCTTGTTCTCCTTTGTAAAAAAAAAAAAAAAATCATTTTTAAAAAAATGCACATAGTGGTATGTAAGGAGTTATTTATTAAATAGTTAAATAGATACCCTGGCCTATGACTCAAATTTCTCTCTCTCTCTCTCTCTCTCTCTCTCTCTCTCTCTCTCTCTCCCCCCCCCTCTGTCTCTCTCCACCTCCCTCTCACACACACACACACATTACTGTCTATCTTCCCCTGTCTTCCTGTTATTTCTCATCCTCTGTTGTCTGTTTCACTTCCAATTTCATATTTCCTTAGGTTGAATTCCAGAATTTTTGCACATTGTGTGTGAGATTTATGTGTTGTGTCCTACAGGTGGTGCTGCTGGGCAAGTTTAATGCTCAGGGCCTGGGGTCGGATCATGAGCTGCTGGTGCGCTGCACCAAGGGCCTGGAGTACGTGAAGGTGGTGTTGAGCCGAGGACGCATGGTTGGGGCAGTCCTTATTGGAGACACCGATCTGGAAGAGACCTTTGAGAACCTCATCCTCAACCAGATGGATCTGTCCTCATATGGGGAGGAGTTGCTTAACCCTGACATTGACATTGAGGACTACTTTGACTGAAATAATATGCTTAGGATCCTGATTAGGAATTGTGCATTTGTTAGTAGTTAGTTTACTTCATTGACCTGCAGCTCGTTTGGATCCCGCCTTGCTATAACTTTGCACTGGAGCAATGGTCATCAGCTCGCAGACCATGGTCTGGACAAGATAATGTATTTCACCTGACCAAATAAAGCAAGCGAAAATACAGTCACAGAGCATATCAGTGTAACCAATGAAAAAAAATGACCATAGTTCAGCAACTCGGTTGGCTATAGTTAAGGTTTATAATCATCAACCAGCTTGGCTTCTGTAGCAGATCCTCTGTTGTGGCCATAGGGAGCTAGAGTGGTCAGAAAGGGAAGTTTTAATTAAAGTGTTTAAAGATGAATGGGCAGAGATATATGCAATATTTTCCCCCTACTTCAAGTTAAAACATCTGTGACTCAGAGCAGAGGTGTGCACCAGGACAAAAAAAAGTCTTATTTACTAATCATTAGTATTAAAGCATTAAAAAGTAATTGCTGTTGCCATTCACGTAAGTAGACTTCATGTAAGTAGACCTTCATAAATTTTAGTTGATAACCCCTGCACTACACTGTGCAATTATCTAGACTATTAAACTTACTTCTTTATGAAACCAATAGATAAAGCTAAATGACCAAAATTTGTTCCTACCTTCTATATCCCAAAATCAGCAGATCAATAATGTTTCCCTGTCTTCCACAATCATTTTATCACCCTGTTACCCACCATACTCCAGCACATACTCAGGATATATCTGGTTAGAATTAAAGACAACAAAAATCCTAGGATATAAAGTATTGTCAACACAGCTATCATGTATATTTTCAATTTGGTCACCATCAGGTTTGCAGAGATTTTGTTGTCCAGTTGTGTACTTCCCAACAATCACACGAGCAAGGAACATTATTCGTGTGTTGTTTTTTCCCTGGCTTCGAGTCGTACTGTACTTGTCTGCATAGGCTGCATGTATTGCAAAGTATGTACCTAGAAGAGAATGTATAACTTTTGTAATCATAACTGAATGTAGTATGAGGACAACAAAATATCAAACCCAACTAACCTTTGCCGTGGACGTGACCATTTCTTCTTGACTCGGATATTCTGCAGTCAAAATTGTACAAGCAAATATTTTCCACATTGTTTTTTCCTGTGCCATGGAAGAGCCATCGTTCTTCAATGTCTGGCTGACCTTTTATCCTCATCAGCTGGGATTTTTTCCTACAAAAAAGGGATGAATACATTGACGATAATCACAGAAAATAGATTACGAGTAAAATGTTACACTAGACATAATAGCTATTTTTCTTTGTCCCATAGTGCATCCTGTTGCCATCTCTTCCCCAGGAACGCAATGCACATGTGCCCGGCCATCCACATGAAGTAAAAGAAAATGTGATTCATCAGACCTGGCCACCTTCTTCCGTCGCGCCATGGTCCAGCTCTGATGCTCACGTGCCCATTGTAGGGGTCAGTATGGGCACTCTGAATGATCTGCGGCTACACAGCCCCGTATGCAGCAAGCTGTGATGCACTGTGTGTTCTGACATCTTTCTATCAAACCCAGCAATGACTTTTTCAGCAATTTGTGCTACAGTAGCTCTTCTGTGGGATCAGACCAGATGGGCTAGTTTTCGCTCCCCACACGCATGTGCATCAGTGAGCCTTGGGCACCCATGACCCTGTCACCAGTTCACTGATTTTCCTTCCTTGGACCACTTTTGGTAGGTACTAACCACTGCATACCAGGAACACCCCACAAGACCTGCAATTTTGAAGATGCTCTGACCCAGGCGTCTAGCCATCACAATATGGCCCTTGTCGCTCAGGTCCTTAGGCTTGCCCAATTTCCTGCTTCCAGCACATCAACTTCAAGAACTGACTGTTCACTTGCTGCCTAATATGTTCGACCCCTTGACAGGTGCCACTGGGATAATGTTATTCACTTGTTATTTAAATGTAAATAGAGAAGTTAATGCCCTAGTACAACTTTATTTCTGAATCAAAATTAATTTCTATTAAAAAATGGATTTTTAATCATTTTTATTAACTTTTACTGAAATTAAATAGTTTCCACAAACAAGTAGTTTTCATTTAGATCTTAGGAGAAGGAGCCAACAAGTGCTCGACTGTTGCCCTTAAGAAAGTGAAGAAGTAAAGCTTGCTCATCAATCTGGTTAAAAAGAGGTTGTTTCTTTGTAATTGCAATTCTGTATGTTTTTTGTTTTTTTTTAGTCTTAATGTCAATTATTATTCTAAAACAGTGTTTCTAAACCCTGGTCCTGGAGTACCATTACCCTATTTTGCTGTTTTCTCTCCACTAACTCACACAGTTAGTTAAATGCTTGTTTATTCGAGTTCAGCTGAGTGAATTGAGAGCATGCAATGTGCAGGGTGTTTGTACTCCAGGACCTGGACCGAGAAACACTGTTCTAAAATAGTAGAAAATAATAAAAATGAAGAAATATGTCACAACTGATATTGTACCTACCTGCAGTACAGCTCCCAGAGGTCGGAATTCTGTATTCTGTAGATAACTTTCAGGGGTTCTTGCAGTAGACCAATTTCTCGCACATATCTCTCCACTTCCTTATACTCACTTGTTTGCCAGTTCAGAGTAAAAGCCTGAAAAAGATGGGAGATTTTATTTGAAGGTTTATAAAACCTGTGTTAAAGTACACATTACAAACCCACAGCATTTAAATACTATCATTGGTTAATCAGTAGACAATTTAAAGGGTAATGACCAAAAACATTGCCAAAACATATTTGGTTATGGAGAGTAATCAGTGTTGTATGGCTGCACAGGTGGCAGGTGGCAACTGGTAATATGTAAGTAACTGTGGTTCTATGAACCCAGGATAACCTCCAGGGGTGGAATAAATTACCTGGATACCTCTTTTTGTTGAGTGAAGTCACTAAGTGATATATGATGCTGTCATACAGCCATCTTTCTCTGGAATCTTATTGCAAAGTTTGCACTGGTTCCAAATAAAGAAACGTGCCATCTTCTGGGTTTCACAGAACCACAGATACATATGTAATTAACGTTGTATTTCACGCCTCCTAACTACAATAGGCAGTGAGAATTCCCTGGCAAAAGTATGCCAACAATGTGTTGAGGAGCTTGACTAACAAAGGCAACCAAAGGTGCTCAAAAATGGCTGCGACACTCGCATGAGTCTTAGCATTCTCAACAGAAGCCAGTACCACACATGGCAGCCTGACTGAATCTGACTGTCAAGCATAATACAGTATATGGCCAAAGGTTTGTGGACACTTTACTATAACACTCATTTGCTTTTTGAACATCCCATTCCAGATTTAGTCCCCCTACACCTCCAATCATCTGGGAAGGCTTTCTACTAGATTTTGGTGTATGGCTGTGGGGATTTGTGCTCATTCAGCCACAAGAGCATTAGTGAAGTCAGGTACTGATTTTGGGCATGTGAGGTCTGGGGCGCAGTCTGTGTTCCAGTTCATCCCAAAGGTGTTCAGTGGGGTTGAAGTCAGGGCTTTGTGCAGGACAATCAAGTTCTTCCACACCAACCTTGCCAAACCATGTCTTCATAGACCTCACTTTGTGCACAGGAGCATTGTCATACTGGAACAGGTTTGGGCCCCTTAGTTCCATCCATCCATTTTCTGTATCCTACACAGGGTCGCGAGGAACCTGAATCCCAGGGGACTCGGGACACAAGGCAGGGGACACCCTGGATGGGTACAAACCCATGCCAGGGCACAATCACACACACACACACACACATATTCACACACCCATTCACTCATTACGGACAATTTAGAGATGCCAATCAGCCTACAACTCATGTCTTTGGACTGGGGGAGAAAAATGGAGTACCCGGAGGAAATCCCTGAAGCACGGGGAGAACATGCAAATTCCACAACAGACAGGGTGGAGGCAGGAATCCAAGCGTGAGCCAAACACCAACTGAATCATCAGTTTTAGCTGAGCCATGTCTGCCACCAGGTTGTTATTTTCCTAGAAAGTAACTTTATTTTCTGGGCCTCTTGCTATGTTGGCTTGACAGGTGTTTTATGTGACTAGCAAGCTGTTTAGACTGTGGGGTTGGGTAGGACTCTGAATCAGCTAGTAAATCTACCGGCTGAGTGCACCCTGTTGGACCCAGCATTGTCACCACTGTACAGTCAGCACACGGGATGTCTGAGCCTGCACAAGTACAATTCTTGTATAACGATGCCAAGTGAAGAGAATTGAGGGGTCTGATGTGTTTGAGAGGAAGCTGCCTCCAAACACAGAGCTGCATATTAGTGGAAATCCAGCTACTAGTTGGCTATATGACAAGTTTTATAGATTACTCACAGGAGATAACACTCTAGGGAAAAAAATGCATGTAATATATAAAAATCCACTCAGCAAGGTGGATTTTTTTTTAATATTTAATATTTTTAATTAATGCCTTTATGAATCGATTGAGTTTTAAAAAATATTAATAACATTTGTGTAACATAAGATATTTAAACTTGACAGCGTCATCCATATATAAAAGTGCAGTAACTTATTGCAATTTACAATGGCTATAAAAAGGCTAGTACCCCTAACACGCCCCTGTTAAAATGGTAGGTTTTTGTGATGTAAAAAAATGAAACCAAGGTAAATAATGTCAGAACTTTTCCCACCCTCAGTGTGAAATTACAACATATAAAAATTAAGTGAAACCAATCAAAAACATTTTAGGGAAAAATAAGAAAAATAAAAAAGTTACAATGACCTGGCTGCATAAGTGCACACCCTTTTATAATTGGGGATGTGGTTGTGTTTATCACACAGCTGTCATCAATCAAATTATTCTGATTAACCCAAATAAAGACCAGCTGTTTCTGTAGGATTTTCTTCACATCTTCTTGGTTTCATCCGACTGCTGAAGCCATGGCTCTTTAGCTTACAAAGCACACATGGTATCTCACTTGTTTCGATCAGGAGAAGGGTGTAAAGAATTTCCAAAACATTAGATGTACCACAGAATACCGTAAAAACCATCATTAACAGGACATTCCTCCAAAATTTATAAAAGGGCAAGACAAAAACTTAACAGGGAGGCAGCAAAGAGACCTACAGCAATATTAAAGGACTATATGACAAGTACTGATTACTCTCTGAATGTGACAACAATCTCTTGTATTCTTCACATGTCTGGGCTATGGGCTAGGGTGGCTAGGCAGAAGCTCTTTCTCACAAAAAAACATCCAAACCCAACTAAATCACCCCAAACCATGTGGCAAAACGTGTTATGGTGTGATGAAACCAATTCTAAAAGGTATAATAATTCCATAATTCCAAAAGGTATGATTGGTGCAAAAAAAGCACATCACATACCCACAGTGCAGCATGGTAGTGGCAGCATCATGCTTTAGGGCTGCTTTTCTTCATCCAGAACTGGGACTTTTA
>CM074962.1:11751487-11767885 GCA_037577455.1 Pangasius macronema
CCATCTTCCAAAGCCTCTCACACTCCATAATACTCGTGTTGCTTGTCCTCCTTAAATTTGCCCCATTTTTATTGTAAAACAACACTGAGTGGAGAAAAGGCACTTGTTACGTCCCCAATTAGTCTAGGGGATGTGTGGGGAATAATACTTATGTGATGATTATTAATAATAATAATAATAATAATAATAATAGGTGTGTGTAATCAGTGACCAAAGAGAAGTATTGCGTGTATCCAAGTGNTTAAATTTGCCCCATTTTTATTGTAAAACAACACTGAGTGGGGGAAAGGCACTATATAAAGAAAATAAATTATTATTATTCAGCACACAGCTAGAATAGACACAAAATGATTGTGCAGATGAATCTGGGTAGGCAATGCAGGGCTTATCCTCCTATTATCACAGATGCAGAAAGCTATTTGACCAGGGTTATCCAAAATCCACAGGTGGACAAAGTCCTATTTAAACTTTGTATCCTTTCAGACAGATGAAAAGGCATTGTAGAGCTTGCTAACTCACACACTCTGGTATCTATTAATTCTTTGCAATCTTTGCAATTTTTGTAATCTCCCTTTCCTCATTATTCCCTTTTCTTTAATCACGTAATATCGCAGATGAGAATGCCAAGCTGTTGCTATGGAAACAATGTGATTTCAGGAGTTCCCTCATCCTAAGCACAGAGTGAAGCAAGTGATAAAGGGAAAAAAAATCTGTGGTTTAGGAGGAATGGGAGACATTAAATTACATTTAGATTCCATTAATCACCATTCAGATAGTGCTGTATAGCAGGTTTCCCTCAGAGTTTTACATGGGTGTGTGATGATGCTAAATGTTGAAGAATAAAAAATAAAATGTTTTTATTAACACTTTCTAAGCTTTTCCCATCATTTACTGATGTTGGCAAGATAGAGAGAGCTCGACAATGAGAACAATTACAACTGGTGACATTGTAAGGCCACAGAAAGGTTTATTAAATTCATATCAAATGTGCCAAAGGCCGTATACACTTCTGAATTAGTAAATAAGGTTAGTTAAAACACATACCACTGGTTTCTCTCCTGGATAGCTAATCATTTCAATCAAACACTGTCATCATTATAGCAATATGCTTTAGATGGTCCAGGTTAAATGTTATATTCCACCTCTATGCTAACATTTACAAATATTTAATAAGGGTGCTATGTGCTGAATGAGTCCATAATTGATTTTATATGGAAAATTACAAAGTAATGCATTGCAGGTTACTGATTGCTTGCTTATTGCTGCTAAACAGTAATTCAATATATTACATACATTCATGTTCCAAGTACATTCCAATACACAGTACAGAACTAATTATCACATTATAATTAGCATGAGAATTGCAATTCATTTAGCAGTATATGAAAAGAAAATGGTATTTAAATGAGAAAATAAATAATTCCATTTATTTTCAAGACAAATTGAACCTGTGAGTGCTGAATGTGAAAGACAATGGAGAACATATATCTATATTTAAACCCAAAGAATAAAATCAAAAGTACATCAAACAAAGTCTGAATGCTGTCTAGACTTCAGACAAACACTGTTCTCATTTATTTATTTTTTACCAGGCCATGAAGACATTCTTAATGTTCACTACATTAGCTTAGACCAAAGTTTCACTAGAAAGGCAATGCTAATAATTTATCTAAACCATCTCCAGACCTGCATAGAACTCATCTATTTTTTTTTCAGTAGGGTAAGGTCTAAGCATTTGCACATAAACCCATCCAAAAGAATGGATACATCAGAAACTGATATATCCATCAGTTTCTAAGAAAGCTACACTATATGGCCAAAAGAATGTGGACATTCGATCATCACACACGCATGTGGGTCTTCCTCAAACTGTTGCCCCAAAGTTGGAGGCACAGAGTTGTCTGGACTGCCTTTGTATGTATAGCATTAAGATCTCACTTCACTGGAACTAAGGGCCCGAAATCTGTTCCAGCATAACAATGTCCCTTTTCAAAAATGGCAAATTCATATTAATACCCATGGTTTTGGAATGATATGTTTAACGAGTAATACCTTTTATAAATGTTGTTATAAAAATGTTTTTAGACTTCAGAGCATCCATAAAAAAAGAAGCAACATTTCCTAGAACTGTAATGTTGTCACAAAGCCAGGGAGTCAGAAGCACATGCAGACAGTATTTTAATGATAAAACAACTAATAAACAAGCAAAAGACAGGAAAAGAATCAAAATAGGGTAGGGTTAGTATTAACCCTAACCCTAACCCTAGAACTTAAATAGGGTAACCAACCAAGGGAACACAAAACACAGGGTGTGCACAAACACAGGAAGTGATGCAGACAACAGAGGAAGAAATTCAAAAAGGAGGGTGTCCTCTGGCAGTCTGGGGGGAACTGTTCATGGTGAACATGACAAATGTTCAGAAAGCCCTCTGTAAAAAGAATTGTTAGATGGAAGAAATGTTGGTTTGTTAGTGAATTAACCATATCTCTGTTATTCATGTTGAATGTACTCATTCCCCCTCAACACCAGGAAAAGTTTTTCATCAGACATAAATCTTAAGGCTCATTAAATGTCACTAACTGCTTCAATATATAGCAATGAACATGAATACGAATGTGCACTTAATTAAGCCTTTTTTCCACAAAAGGGAATAGGTGCCCCGAGGCCTTGCACTTTCCAAGTAGACGAATTCTTTTGAACTTTACTGATGATTTTTTCACTTCCTCCTCAGTATTGTGATGATGTTAGCAGAAATAAAAATGTTAGATATGGGCATATATGTCTGCTTCTAGCTGTTCTCCCTCTGTTCTCAGGAAAAATGCGCCAGTAGTTGTCAGGTACAGGAATTTGCTTTGGCATTAGGAACTGTTCTACAGGGAGTCACACAATACAAATATGCATATGGAATGTGGGACTACACAAAGGTATACATAAATTACAGCACAGGGGAGAACACTAATCACACTAAATAAACAAGAGATAAATTACATTATATGTGCAAGTATTATTATAGATAATGCCTCATCTTTAGTATTCTGTGTATAATTAAGTAATTTAAATTGCATGGCATGAAATATGAAGTTCAGACATGAGGAAGTAGACAGTAGCTCAGTAATGCAGCTGACAGTTCACTGTGTACCAGAGAGTAATGAATCCAGGAAAGAAAGGACATGTCCTATGAAACTGCACAGGTGCTTGTTGGTATTGGTCTAGACTGCTTTAAAGCATTTTCCAGAGGGAGTCGCTTGAAAAATGTGAAATCCAGGGTGTGTGGGATCAGTGGCAAGCCTTGTGGTCTGATTCACTGCACTGGAGAGGTGTAGCTCAGTGTGGGATGGAAGGTTGCAACCAGTGGTTTTCTTTGCAGATGAGAAAGAAAGGGAGTTCCTATGTGAAAAAGCTGTGATCAGGGTATGCATCTGATTGCTTTGAAGCAGCAAAAAAGCAGACACATGGCAATGAGTTTTATACTTTTCTTGTCACCCAATGTGACTCAGGAGTAATTCTCCATTACGGTGTGTCGACTACAGTAAACACAGAGAGCCCCCCCCCCATCTAAATGTTGATGGATAGGAATTTTCAGGTCATGTCACAAATTTTCCGATGGATTTAAGTCTGGGTTTTGACTTGGTCATTCTGAAACACAAACCACCCTTTTTTAACCCCCAAGTCAATCCTTTGTAGTTTTTGCCCTGTGCTTTGGTGGCTCTCCTCCATATTTAGCTTATATGTGGCTCCATCCATTTTGCCAGTGATGGCCACAAGCTTTCCACTGAAAAGCAGCCCTGGAGTATGATGCTACCACCAATGTGCTTGACTGTAGGAATTGCAATTTTATGGGTGTTAGGCTGTATTTGGTTTCTTTGGGAGTGACAAGGTTGGACAGGATTAGGAATAAGTACATCAGAGAGACAGCTCATGTTGGACATTTGGGGGACAAAGTTAGGGAGGCCAGATTAAGATGGTTTGGACANTATGGAGGTAATAAATGAGGATATGAAGCTAGTGGGTGCAAGTGTTGAGGATGCAGAAGATAGAGATAGGTGGAGAGCCCTAAAGGGAAAAGCCAAAAGAAGAAGAAGCAGGCTGTATTTGGTTTGGTCCAAACATTATTTTTTGGCTTTAGTCTCATCAGACCACACAATCTTTTTCCAAAAGCTCTCCAATGTTCTTGCCTGAGCAGTTGGTTTGGCCTTATCTTGGCAGTGTCTGTGCCATATTTTTTTCCACTTTGTTATAATGGATTTCAGAGTGCTCCTAAGAAAGTTCAAAGTTCGATGATGATTTAGTATACTTCTAAACATCATATTTCATCTTAACAACTTCATCTCAAAGCTTCATGGGTTGTTTGGTCTTCATGACAGCAGAACTGATCTCATTTGCCATTTTAGCTGTGAGAAGTCAGAGCTATTTATTGTGCAAGCAAATGATTAGATGCAGTTGGAATTAAAACGAACACAGGTGTACCCTGTATAACACATTTACTGTGAGCTATTGAAAAGTAAATATTAGTCCTTTTTTTAGAAGAGGTTGGTGAATTCTTATTAATTAATTAATTTTTAGCCTTTTTTATATTTCTGAGGACATGTAAATACTTGATTTACATGTAAAACACACTGTTTTTTCCCCAAAATACATCCTGTTTTTGAAACTTATTCTATTTGTTTATTAGGTTTCCAATTCAGTTTTATTTGTATAGCACTAGACAATGTCACAAAGCATCTGGATGTAGATTTAGAACAGATTGTTAGGGATAATCTTATCCTACACTGGTTCTAGGTATAAGGGTGTAGATTAGGGCTCGTCAACTGATGGACCATTGTCCAGATGCAGACCAAGCAAAATGTATTTCAACAGACCAAACCAAGTACTTGACAAAAATACTACAGCAGAGATGAACAAACCTGGCCATCATTCAGTGATTCTAGTTTTCACAACATGAACTATTTTGGCTTCTATAACAGATCTTCTGTTGTGGTTTTCCCATCACGTGCATTTATGTATAAATTATTTAGCTGAAAGCAGCTTGGCAGACCAGAGACTAGCTCCAGGTCTATAGAGATTAGCTCAGAAAGGGCACAGTTTTCAGACTTTCATAGATTTTTCATTTTATCTACCCTGTCATGTCTCAATAGAAGAATGACAATGACTTCAATAACTGCTTTCTCCTGATCAGGGTTGGCAACACTGGGTGCAAAGGTGAATTCACCCTGGGATGAAATGATTACATGACAAAATTGGAAAAGACAGAGAAGTATGCATTTGGTCTCCTTGCTTCATATTCAAAATGTGTCAGTTGAGTCCATGGCACTAGTAAAAAGTGGTAATGTGAAGCACAACTAGGAAACATTTGTAGCCATAAACTAAATATTAATGGTTAACCATTAAAAGTAGCTTTTGTCTGCATTCGGTTAGTTGTTTATCTGGACCTTTGTAAACAAGGAATATTATGTAATTAATTTTTTTTAGTTGCATACCTTGGTGGAGGTTTTTAGTAATGAATTAAAATATGAATATGAACTCTTTGGCTTTCCATATTGGTCCCCCTGTCAACTGAACAAAATGCAACAATCTTTTGTTGCTTCAGATTGCAGAAGTTAACTTGAAAGTGTAGTTGTAGCCTAATTCTGAACTGTAGTTCTCAGGTATCCACTGCAGGCATTTGCATTATGAGTACATGGCGAGAATGAAAGGCAGAGAGGTGACTCCATATTGACATATTGCTGATAAGTAAAAATGAGGGAGTGGATGAGGTTAAGTGTTGAGAGTCCACACGCTATACTGTGGTTGGCCACAGAGCTGAGCATCCTCCCCCACCTCCTACTACAGCTCCTCCTCTTCCTCCTGATGCTCTGAGACTGATCCTCCGCATCAGCACAGGCATCCGCATCCTCACACAGCCTGAGCAAAGGACTCGCAGAGAGAGGGCACGGGCTAGTTCTCACGATCTCCCCGACCCTCTCAACAAACACACCAAAAACACTCAATTCAGACACGAACGGTCAGCGATGGAGAGTTTGCTGGACAACCCCATGAAAGCCGTGCTTTATCTCAAAGAGCTGACGACCATCGTGCAAAACCAACAGAGCCTCATACAGACACAGCGGCAGAGAATCGACGATCTCGAAAGGAAGGTGCAGGATCTGATAGGAGAAAACCGGCGCCTGAGAGATCCGCATCAGCACCACCAGCATCAGCAGCCGCAGCATCAGCATCCACCTCCTCCTCCTCCTCCTCCACCGAGGAGCAGCAGCCCAGCGCCAGCATCCGGGCCGCATCCTCCACCGGCCGGAACTCTGGGCCAGGCTCCGCAGCATCACCCTCCTCCGCCGGTCCATCATCACCACCACCCCCATCATCATCATCCGTCTCCGCCGCGACAGCTGCAGCTAGTGCCCGCTGCCCCTCCGTGCAGCGCCGGTACTCCGCCTGAGGAGCGCGAGGAGCGCGCGAGGAGCCCGCGGTGCAGATCGCTGGTGCCGCAGCCGCCTGTGAGCCTCTGCCGCTCGACCGGACTCTCCAGAAAAGCCGAGTAAGTCCAAAAGTCACAGTTATTTTTATTATTATTTTTATTTATTTATTTATTTTTTACATTTCTTCACCCGTTTTCTCCATTCCTCCCTTCCGCCTCTCGTTTTCTTGTCGGCTTTGCAGAATTTCTGCTCATTCAAACCTGTTTTGAAGCAGCTCCACTGCTGAATATCTGCAGCGTGCACACGTACTTCTCTTGTTTCTTCATTTGAATTCACAGAAACACTAAATTCAGCACTGTGCGCGTTAATTCCACGCAAGGGGATCTTGCTGTATGAAGCAGAAGTCATTAATGCTTTTTAATGACTCCTGTAAGCTCCAGCACAGTAGGACTCCAGCACACACTCTGCTCAGAAGACGTGTTCAGGTGTCAAAGCATATCTGCTAACACTTTCTCCAACAGCACAAAAAGGAACAACACGCAGCTGCATCAAGCAGTGATGGTGTGCTTATTGTTATTGTTATTAATAGGCTATTAGTTGCATTTAAGATGAGATAAATAGATACAGTTTAATGTGCTCAATCCAGAACAACAGTTAGATAAGCAGATTTAGAATAGCATACATACAGTATATCTGGTGAACTGAGTGGCTGGAACCAAATTTACTGTATGTATATTCCATGCAAAGTTGATAGTTACTAATAATTAGATAAAGCCAGTCTAAATGCTATGCTTTAAAGGTCTTTAATGAGTTCGAGCTGTATATATCGATTATCAGTCAGTAACTGCTCATTCTGAATTCTGTGACTCGTCATTGATCACAGGCTTTCCTCCCTGTCCTTTGAAAGGCTTTCCAAAGGCTTGTCCTTTGACCTTCAGTGATGTTACCTTCATCTCTAACTGGGAGGTTTTGCTCTGACAGTAATCAGCTGCTCTTAATTTATTTGTCATTGTAGAACTGCTATAGAATTTTGCATTTATTTGGAGCATAAATTGTTTTTATAATGAGATCATTCAGAAATGAAGTGGGGGAAAAGTAAAAGGACTGGTTTGGTCTCTTTTTTTTTTTGGAAAGAAGGCTTTTAAAATAGAACAATGCATTTTATATTGTTAGTTGATTTCCTAAAGACTTACCATGATGATTGGATGAGTGGAGATAACCTTCTAGTACTAAAGTCGTGATGTTTTATTTCCTAGTTCTGTACTAAAATGATTTTCAGTGAAGAATTATAGTTTACAGTTTAGCGGAGACCACATTACTCTCACTGAAAAATCTGGAAATCCTATTATGAATATATTAGGTTTTGTTATACATTATATTATTTATATTATATATTATATGAAGATTCTGAGACCTAGCAAAAAAGCATAATATCTGATTTTGTATTTTTGCCAGTTCTCATGGAGACGATTCTGATCCAGGGCACAAACCATTCACACAGGCTAAATACAATACACAACCAATACTGTTGTGCATTTGTAACATGGATAATACGCAGCACTGAAAAGCAAAATCTTCACTGTTCTCAAGCTACTTGATCTCTTAAAAGGAATACAATCAGCAGGGCTTGCTTTTTAAGAATTAAATGCTGAAGTTGTGCCAGAAGTGATTGGGTTCTACTTTTAAAAGCAGTAAATGCCTCTGCATTGCATTGTGATTCTATTTAAAATATAAAAGCAATCATACCAGTGGAGGAATGTGAAATGAAATACACAAATGGTTATATAATAAACAAGCGATTCCTGACTTTGCTGTCAGAAGTGAAGGTACTTCCTTGTTGTATTCCACTTAACTTCCATCAGTGCGTTGCATTAGTACCACACTGAAATGCAATCACTCTCCAATCGCAGCCCTGAGCCGTACAGAGTGGTTCATTGCAATCAGAGACCGAGTTTTATTGTATACTACTAAAACATGCTAAAAGTTTCAATATGACTAAGTTTGAATAAGTTTTTGATAAAATACATACAGCTCACAGCAGAACCTAGGACTAGGGTTTTAAATTTCTTAGACTTATCTGGTCTGTGTAACAGTTAACATATTGAATTTTGTTTATTTTGTAAGTTTTAAAATTGAAAAATTGTGCAAAATCTCTCTCTCTCTCTCTCTCTCTCTCTCTCTCTCTCTCTCTCTCTCTCTCTTTTGAACCGAACAATGAGGGAACTGTTTTTTTTTTTTGGACAGTCAAATTCTGATTTGTCCTCTTTTTGGTGAGCTGTACCATTTATGCTGTCAGGGAGGGGTGAAAGCATTGTTGCCCTCACTGTTATAGCTGCTTGATCTAAACTCGCTAAAATAAGTGCAGAACATTTTCATCAAACTACACATTTCCCCCTAATTTTCAACATTTTATGTTGCCTTATGCTAAAATGATTTTTTTAAAATATTTTTTCCCACATCAATCTGCACTCTATATCCCAGAATGACAAAGCAAAACCAGATTTGTGAAAACTTTGCAAATTTATTAAAATGAAAAAAAAAAAAAAAAAACCCTGAAATATCACATTGACATAGGTATTCAGACCCTTTGCCATGACACTTTTAGTTTGCCATGACAAATTTAGTTCAGATGCATCCCATTTCTTTGGATCATCTTTGAGATATTTCAACACTTTGTTTGGAGTCTACCTGTGCCAAATTCAATTGATTGGACATGATTTGGAAAGGCACACATCTGTCTATATAAGGTCTGAAAGTGCAAAAACCAAGCCATGAGGTCAAAGGAACTGACTGCAGAGCTCGGAGACAGGATTGTGTTGAGGCACAGATCTGGGGAAGACTACAAAAAAAATTTCTGCTGCATTGAAGGTTCCCTGGCCAAACCGAGCAATCGGGGGAGAAGAGCCTTGGTAAGAGAGGTGACCAGGAACCCGATGATCACTCTGAGTTCCAGAGATCATGTATGGAGATGGTTGACCTTCTGCAAGTTTCTCCCATCGCTGCAACACTCTACCGAGCTGGGCTTTATGGCAGAGTGGCCAGACGGAAGCCTCTCTGCTTGTAATTTGTAAAAAGCACCTAAAGGACTCAGACTGTGAGAAACAAGAATATCTAGTCTAACAAAACAAAGATAGAACTGTTTGGCTTCAATTCCAAGTGCCATATCCGGAGGAATCCAGGTACCACTCATAACCTGCGCAATACCATCCCAACAGTGAAGCATGGTGGTGGTAGAGACAGGGACCTGGGGGCACTCAGAAAAATGCAGAGATATCCTTAATGAAATCCTGTTTCAGAGCACTTAGTATCTCAGACTGGGCCAAAGGTTCACCTTCCAACAGGAAAATGACCCTAAGCACACCAATACAATGCAAGAGTGGCTTAGGGACAATGATTGTCCTTGAGTGGCCCAGCCAGAGTCCGGACTTGAACCCAATCAGACATCTTTGGAGAGACCTGAAAATGGCTGTCCGTTTATGGTCCCCATCCAAAGAAATCTCCAAATCCAGAAGTTGCATCATACCCAAAAAGAGTTGAGGCTAACTAAGTACTGAGTTAGGGGTCTGAATACTTATGTCAATGTGACCTTTCAGTTTGCAAAGTTATCACAAATCTTGTTTTCGCTTTGTTATTAAGAGTATAGAATGATGTGAAAAAAGGCATTTTGGCATAAGGCTACAGTATAACAAAATGTGAAAAAAAAATGAAGGGGTCTGAATACTTTCTGAATGCACTGTATATTTAACTTTTATGTATTTTTAACTTTTATGGTGAGAATGTCACATCTGTCTTATGCAGTTTTGAAGCATCAGTAGAACATGTCTATTTTGAGTGCTTACCAGTGAGGTGAAGTGAATCAGCAGCCTTGCTCAATTTTAAAATGTTTTTCTTTTGTACTGTGCTGTATTTTTAAATCATGATTTGGATTGTGCAATGTAGCTGTGTTCAGGTGCTTTCTTCTCTGAAAACAGTGCCAGATGTTGTGGTCTCATGCTACATATTCACTGCCAGATGGTACACATCTTCAGTATGAGACTGACACACATACACACACACACACAACAGCAGCAGAACCACATCAGGTTCCACTCACGTCAGCCAAGAACAGGAACTGGACAGTTAAAGATTAGGGGAAAAAAATCACCTGGTCTTTTTCCAGTCTTCAGCTGTCTAGTTTAGGTGAGCCTGGGCCTATGATAGCCTCAGGTTCTTGCTCTTGGCTGATCAGCAGTATCTAAAATACTCAAACCAGCCTATCTGGTACCAACAACCATGCCAGAGTCACAGAGATCAAACTTTTTCTTCATACTGCTGTTTGATGTGAATATTAACTGAAGCTCTTGACCTGTATCTGCATTAATTTATGAATTGTGCTGCTGCCACATGATTGGCTGATTGTATAAATGAGCAGGTGTACAGGTGTTCCTATTAAAATGGATGGTGCATGTATGTATGTATGTATATATATATATATATATATATATATATATATATATATGTGTGTGTGTGTGTGTGTGTGTGTGTGTGTGTGTGTGTATAATGTGTGCATGTGTATGTATGTGGTATGAAATACTGTATATATTGGTAGTGTCACTTCTGTCACATGACAAGTCTGAAAAAAAATTCATATACCATCAAAACATCTGTTGGCATCTGTATATATTTTTTAAATATCTATTTTGTTGTTCTGTGGTGAAGAGTACTTGTAAATTGTAGACACAAAGATATGACACTTTTTGTAGTATAGCATAATCACCAGTGTGATTCAGATCCATGTGCATATGTAGGCATGTGGTCTCTTGGTTAGGATGGACAGCACAAGAGAGGTTTTCTCTGTCACTGGAAGGGCACTGCATCAGAAAACCTTGAACCCTACCTCTCCTGGGATCCTTCATTTTCATACATTACAATATGGGGCTTGGCCAATAACCCTCCTCAGAGGCAAGCAGAGTTATTTCTGGCCAGATCTGACTGGAAGCCCATACACAACAACTGCAGTGGAGCTCCATGGACTTTGAGAAAAAGGCAAGATGAGAATTTCCTGTTCCTCAAAGTCCATGGAGCCCCACTGCAGTTGTTGTGTATGGGCTTGCAAAGAACTGACTGCAGTTTATGCATCTATGTTAGATCTATGCTTTGTGCAAGTCTTCTGAAACAGGACGCACTCAATGGGGGTACTAAGGAGTTACTCAGGAGTCTAACTGCATAACAGTCCAGGACTAAAAACGCAAATTCAAAAATAAAGTCAAATGCATTTGATTTTACACCAAAACAACTCCAGCAAACACAATTCAAAGGGAAATGTGAGGCAAAAGAAACAGTCTAACAGTTGAGCAGCAGGAAAAACTTGGCTCCGTGATATCAGATCAATTGGCAAGACTGCAGTGAGTATCAGTGGCATTTTAATAGGCTGGTACTTAATGAGCTGCATGTGGGCAATTAGTTAATATGGCAATGATCAGTATTCTGGAGTACCTGGTGGGCAGGTGAGGCATTGTAGTGTGCATTGTAGATGTATATGCTTTTTATATGCTCTCAGATAAAGTTGTCGTTCCTTTATTAATTACTGAATTAAATCATTATAAAAGCACCAATTATTGGCAATTAAGGGGTAATTTAATATAGTCAGAACACCTACTGGCATGTTCTGGGGAGCTGGGAGGAAACCAGAGAACCCAGCAGTGTGCACAGATAAACTATATGGCCAAAAGTATGTGGACACCTGACCATCACATCCATATGTGGTTCTTCCCCAAACTGTTATCACAAAGTACACAATTGTACAAAATGGAAGCACACAAATGTACAGCATGTCTTTGTATGCTGTAGCATTACAATTTCCCTTCAATGGAACTGAGAGCATGACAGTGCCCCTGTGCACGAGGCAAGCTCCATGAAACATGGTGTGTTAAGGTTGAAGTGGAAGAACTCGAGTGTCCTGCACAGAGCACTCACCTCAACTGGAACACTGACTGCACCCCAGACCTCCTCACCCAACATCAGTGCCTCATCTCACTAAAGCTCTTGTGGCTGAATGAACACAAATCCCCACAGCCACACTCCAAAATCTAGTGGAAATCCTTCCCAGAAGAGTGGAGATTATTATAACAGCAAAGGGGGAATAAATCTGCAATAGGATGTTCAACAAGCACATATGGACGTGATGGTCAGGGGTCAACAAACTTTTAGTGTATTATGTCTGGAATTCAGAACGACTGTTAGTTTTCTATTGACATATTCCTGAGAGCCACAGTCATTCAGGACCATAGTAGGGTCCTCCTGGAATTATTGCTAATTAGCATTTAGACTAAACCTATGCACCATCTCCTGAACTGTGAACTGCTTGCTTGTACAGAAGCTCAGACATATCCCTGAATTTGATACAGCTTTTACCAAAGTTTCAGCTTTTACCATAGTTTAAGGAGAAATCTTTGCTCTCTACTAGGTGCTGCAGCACATAAAAGTGATGTTATATGTTTACAAATGCATGTTATATATTTTTGACTTAATTGAAACATGCACATTTATTAGTATTTTTATGTTAGGCATTCTACTCCAGCTATTGAGGGGAGGTTATAATAAAGTACACTACTGCTACCCTAATACTAATATAACATTTAAAGTAGCGCAGCAGCTGTGATCAAATAAAGCTGTTTATGAAATGAAATACTGGGGTATGTTTTTTTTTAATTAAATCCTACTATTATGTAGTGCCATCTTTAGAAGCACGAATATAGGTCTGAGGGAGGGATTAATGTAAAGTCTGTTGCAAAGGTTTCATCAGGAGCCAAGGCAACACTAATTGGTTAACAGCTAAATTAAACTCCATTAGATAAAAAGAAATAAAATACATTGAAACTTATTGAACTGACATTTTTCTCTTTAAGCAGATAAAATTTGGGCATCTTGCTGTCTGGTAAGCATGATACCGGTATTTTCTGAGATGCATCATGGTGAGAGGTTGCAACTGAATCTGACTAAACTCCAGCTATGGAGGTGTTTTCATTTTGCTCTGGGAAAGCATGGTTATGCCTGTTTCACTATGTCACACAGAGGGCACACAGATGTTTCATTCTCTACTCAGTGCACTAGCTAGAATTAATGGATGTGTCTAGCTTACGTTGAGAGACACACACTGTGATCAAAGTTGAACAGAGGTGAGATGGAGAAGTCACACGAAAGCTTGGGTCAGCTCCATGTCTGGTTTTGTGGTGTGTTCCAGAAGAGAGTAAGTGAATCTGGCATATGTTAATGGGGTTGTAAAACCTATTATTGCCACTTGTTACAATATTTATTATAGGGTCATCATTGGTAAGACTGCTAGATTATGGTAATTTTGAATGGTTTAATGAATAGTTTGGAATGTGAATTGCTTCCTTTTATCTGTATCTGTGTTCATTTAAGCTACCTTGGTCATGGGGATTAGTTTTTGCCTTTAGCCCTCTTCCTTCCTTCCTTCCTTCCTTTTTATCACTCTTTTAATCAGGACCGGCTCCTTATGCTTGGCCTTTCTCCATCTACACCAGGAGTTCATTAGATGCTGTTTAAGTTATTTGTGTATGTATAAGTGTGCAGAAAAAAGTGGGTGTTGGCATTGTTATATATTTATGTATAACATGAATAATGCATGCAATTAGTGATATTACTGACATTATCACACACACACACACACACACACACACACACACACACACACACACACACAGATTTCACAAGTCTCCAGGGGTGCGTCTGACAACATCAAGACACTTGTAATTTCCCAACAATACAATATTCTAAAAAAAAATAAATAATAATTCAAGCCATATGTACACATGCTGCCATGAATTTAAATAGAACATTTTGCAGAAAACACCTTTAAAATAAGAAAATGTTTCATATAGTCTTTTAAAGCCAACTATTTAAGCTACTGTACTTATTAATTTTCTTTGTTGATAACATTGGGACCGATTCCAACCTTACTGACTGAAAATTGCCCTTTGGCCATTTCATCAAGTTAAACAATTGACTTGTGATGTTGCATTACTACCAATCACAAAGCACATATTAAACAATGCTTGTGGTGAGATCATGAAAACTGATTTTCTTTCACAAAACCTACAGGAACATTGTTTTTTCATTGAATATATATGCGGAAAATACATACTGTACATTACTGGCAAACTAATTCTATACTAAGAAATGTATGTATATGGTTATTTTCTGTTTCTCTCTTCCTGTCTTCCTCAGTCTATTCTGCCCATGAAAGGATTATCAGTCTGCTTGCCATGTGAATGCTAGACACGTCTGTCTGGTTATAACAGGGCTACTGGCTTCAGCTTGCATGCTGCAGAAATTCAAATCATGAATATCCCATTTTGTGCAGAGTGGTTTTAGATTGCTTCATTTCTCTTCTTTTTTCCCCCCCACAGCATCTGTGAATCCCTTGCACATCATTAGCCAAGCCTTGCATGGAGTCACATATCAGCTCACTGCTGGGTGTATGCATGTATGTGTATGTGTGTTTTTGGCTATGATTTTTTTCATACTTTGTGTAAAGGTGAGTGTGCAAAGGTGACTTACAAATCCTGGCAGCATGCCTTGCTGCTTTGTATGGACAAAAGGAGGGAGAGAAATAGAGAGAGAGATTGAGGCATGAGCGAGAGTAATGTATCCTAAGAGCCGCTATGATTGCACAAATGAATGTACGTGACACTCAACACAATGATTTAATGAGAGAAAAAGAGAGAGATTAAGGGAACAGAGGCTGGATTTGGAGTGACTTGACATTTGGCATGACACTGCTTTGATAACAGTTTATACTGTGTTTATCTGTTTATTATCTTGGGAAATATTGCAGCACCACATTTTAAAATTTTCATTTTCTGGAATGCACACCATTTAGATGCATAAGTGCTGGCTGGGCTAGCTTGTCCTTGGTGAGCTGAGCTGCCACCAACGATTAAATCACAACTTGTATAATAATGATGTCGGATGAAAAAGTTGCATCTCTAAAATAGTTATTCATTAATTCATTGTTCCTGGTGGGAGTCACGGTGGCAGCAGGCTGAGGAGGTCAGCCCAGATTTAACCTGGGGGAATTCACAGATTCCAGACATTCCCAAGTCAGCAGAGAGATAACCTCTCCAAAGACTCCAGGGTCGGCCACAGGGTCTCTATCTGTAATGTGCCTGTTACAGCTCTAGCGGGAGTCGACCAGGAGGTATCCATTTAAGTTATCCAAACCACTTTTTCTGGCTCTCCCTGACTGCCAAACTCGTAGGCATGCAGACTGCTTCTACAAACATTTGTGAAAGAATGGGTCGCTCTCAGGAGCTCAGTGAACTCAACCATGGTACCGTGATATTGCATAGGTGGCAACCTAAGTTCATTCATGAAATTTCCTCACCACTAAATATTCCACGGTCAATTGTTAGTGGTATTATACCAAAGTGGAAGTGATTGGGATCAACAGCAACTCAAAAAAATCAAATAATCATGTAAAAAAATCACAGAGCGGGGTCAGCGCATGCAGAGTCAATTGCTACAGACCTCCAAACTTTATGTGGCCTTCAGATTAGCTCAAGAACAGTGCGTAAAGAGCTTCATGGAATGGGTTTCCATGGCCGAGCAGCTGAATCCAAGCCTTACATCACCAAGTGCAATGCAAAGCTTCGGATGCAGTGGTGTAAAGCATGGCACCACTGGACTCTAGAGCAGTAGAGACGTGTTCTCTGGAGTGACCGAATCACGCTTCTCTGTCTGGCAATCCGATGGACGAGTCTGGGTTTGGCGGTTGCCAGGAGAATGGTACTTACCTGACTGCACTGTGCCAGGTGTAAAGTTTGGTGGAGGGGGATTATGGTGTGGGGTTGATTTTCAGAGGTTGGGCTTGGCCCCTTAGTTCCAGTGAAAGAAACTCTTAATTCTTCAGCATACCAAGGCATTTTGGACAATTTCATGCTCCCAACTTTGTGGGAACAGTTTGGGGATGGCCCCTTCCTG
>CM074962.1:11767985-11786026 GCA_037577455.1 Pangasius macronema
TGGTCAAAAATTCCCATAAACACACTCCTAAACCTTGTGGAAAGCCTTCCCAGAAGAGTTGAAGCTGTTATAGCTGTAAAGGGTGGGCTCCATATTAAACCCTACGGATTAAGAATGGGATGTCATTAAAGTTCATGTGCACGTAAAGGCAGACGTCCCAAAACCTTTGGCAATATAGTGTATATATCAGCCATAACATTATGACAATGACAGGTGAAGTTAATAATATTGATTATCTCGTTACAATAGCACCTGTCAAGGATTGAGATATATTAGGCAGCAAGTGACCAGTCGGTTCTTGAAGTTGATGTATTGTAAACAGGAAAAATGGGCAAGCGTAAGGATTAGAGAGACTTTGACAAAGGCCAAATTGTGATGGCTAGATGACTGGGTCAGAGCATCTTTAAAACGGCAGGCCTTGTGGGGTGTTCCCGGTATAGTTAGTACCTATCAAAAGTGGTCCAAGGAAGGTCAACCGGTGAACTAGCACCCAAGGCTCACTGATGCACGTGGGGAGTGAAGGCTAGTCCATCTGCTCTATGATAGAAAGGTGTCAGGACACACAGTGCATTGCAGCTTGCTGCGTATGGGGCTGGGTAGCCACAGACCCGACAGAGTGCCCATGCTAACCTCTGTCCACTGCCAAAAGTGCCTACAATGGACAGGTGAGCATCAGAACTGGACCATCGAGCAATGGAAGAACATGACCTGGTCCAATAAATCACATTTTCTTTTATATCATGTGGAAGGCCAAGTGCGTGTGCATCATTTACCTGGGGAAGAGATGGCACCAGCATGCACTATGGGAAGAACGTAAGCTGGCCAAGGCAGTGTGATGCTCTGGGCAATGTTCAGCTGGGAAACCTTGGGTCCTGGCATTCATGTGGATGCTATTCTGACACATACCACCTACCTAAACATTGTTGCAGACCAGGTACACCCCTTCATGGCAACGGTATTCCCTAACGGAAGTGACCTCTTTCAGCAGAATAATGCGCCCCGTGTTGCATGGCCTCCAAATTCCCCAGATCTCAATCCAATCAAACATTTGAGGGGTGTGCTGGCCATCAAGTCCGATCCATGGAGGCCCCACCTCACAACTTACAGGACTTAAAAGATCTGCTGTTAATGTCTTTGTGCCAGATACCCCAGCACACCTTCAGGGATCTAGTGGAGTCCATGCCTCGACGGGTCAGGGCTGTTTTGGCAGCAAAAGTGGGACCAGCACAATATTAGGCAAGTGGTCATAATGTTATGGCTGATTCGTGTGTGTATTTATGTGTGTAACCATTTTAGAAAACTATTTCTCCATATTTCCTCCTTTTCCTTATTTTTTCCTTCTCTATCCTCTTTCCTCCTTGAGCGTTCAGAGAGTGCAGCATCATCTATTCACTTACATTTAACCACAATAGGTGTGTGCACACACGTGCATGTGTGTGTTAATGTGCATGCTCTCCTCATGGGAAAATCAAATTACGTATAAATAAAGTCACCTTACATTCTTTAGTAAATTTCAGCAACCAGCATGTGTTACAGGATTTCACTTGACGAATGAGAGTATTGTCAATAGGATGACTGTAATTTACTTCTCTGTCACCAGCCCACGTGGACTAGCTCTCTCTATCAAACTGATTTAGTTGCAAATCCACCAGTAAGACCAAATAGCTTTTGAAATCATATTTAGAAATCTTGACTTCAAGATTTGTGTTCCAGGTGGTCTTTCAGTGTAGGTCAATCTGTCATTCTCCTTAGATTCCCCAGTATTTCTCTCTGTTTCTCTCTCTTTCCCTACCTCTCTCTCTGTAAATGTAGAGGAAGATCGGAGCTGCTTGTGACAGAACTAACCTTTCAAGGAGGCTTGGTTTATTGATACAGAATGAATGTATGTGTGTGTGTGTGTGTTATGGGAGGGGAAGGTTGAACAAAGATGATGAACTTCAAAGACTTAAAATAGATACAGAGAGGCATTTAAAGCATAGGTATTTTAGAAGGCCAAACTAAAAGTAGTAAAATACTGTAGCAACAAGTTCACTGTATGAAAATGACTAGCTGTAGTTCAGCGACTCTAGTTTTATAAACATGAACCAGCACAGCTTCTGTAGCAGATCCTCTTTTGTAGCACTTATCCAATCAAACGCATTGCATTATTAACTAAAGGCAGCTAATCACACCAGAGACGAGCTATAGGGTTAAAGATACTACATCACAAAGGGAAGGGTTTTCACAGATATTTCAGCCCGATTAACCCCCAGCCTGAATAGTGAAGCGATGACATGGAAAGTCAGTGAAAAAATCAGAATGTTAAAGATGCCTGACTCAGTTTATTAGAGTACTGAAAATTAGTGGCTTTATTCCCTAATAAGGAGACATCAAACTACATTTAACAAAATAATTTTTATATCTGCACTGCTTTGTTATGCAGTGTATTGGAGGTACTGGAGATGTTATAACTAGCAGTTATGCTTTTTGCCATTGTTACTGATCTCAATTTGGGCATTATTTGGAAATGTACAAACATTTTTTAAGAATTTTACATAAGCAAATGAATCAGCATTGTCAGTGTAAGATTGTTTTTGTTGGAGAATGTCCTTGTCCAAAAAACAACCCCATAGTTCATATATGCAAGCATCTACAACCTACACTCTAAAAAAAAATAAAATTGGCGCTAAATAGCACTAAAAGTGGTCTTTGGCTCGTAATCATAGGGGAACCACTTTAAGTGCAATATAGCACCTATATCTTTAAAGATGGTGCTATGTAGAACCATAACCACCCTAAAGAACCGCTAAAGAACAGCTCCATTACTGGGCTTAACAGGTTCTTTATAGGAGCTATATGGCACTTAAAGTGGTTCCCCTATTATTAACCACTTTTAGTGCTATTTAGCGCCTTTTTTTTTTTTTTTTTTAAATTGTATGGTTACATTTTAAACTTAAGTGCCCTCTACCTGGCGTAAAAAATGTTTTTTGTTGTGTCTGTCGTCATGTCAGTTTTGTGTTGCATCTGTCGTCATGTCATTCACTTAGACGGTCCCTTGTCCTGTTTCCATTTAGCAAAACTCATTTACATTTATGCATTTGGCAGACACTTTGTGTAGTGGATGCTTATGGCTTATTAAAGTACATTTCATAAAATCAATTAAAAATTGAAAAAAAAAAGACTTGATAAATTTTTTCACGTCAAAGCAAGGGTGTAATATCTCTTCAGTACAAGAATTTAGTATAAACTGCAACACTTTAATGTTTGCAGTCATTCAGTCCAAAGTCCTGTTATGTTACAAAGATAAACACAGCACAAAAAGCACACTGCATTCAAAAGACAATCACAGATAAGACCAAACTTTTTCATGGTAAGTATCATTTTTACACATTTGGGTCGACAAACAGACTTTTACATTTAAATAAGAATACAAGATGGTGGCTCTTATTATTATTATTATTATTATTATTATTATTATTATTATTATAAAGTTACCTATTGACTAGTTATGGAAGCTTGTTTCCACCACTAAATAAAAAATAAAAAAAGGTAGTTGTGAATTTTTATCTCAGAAGATTTTTTTCATGCAATTGCAAGTTTTTATCTCACAATTCTGACTTTATAACTTGTAATTCTGACTTTTATTCTCAGAACTGCAATATATAAACTGACAGTTGCAAGTTATAAAGTCAGAATTGTGTGAGATAAACCGTCGTAATTACCTTTTTTTATTTTTATTCCATGGCGGAAACAAGCTTCCATAACTAGTCGATTCAGACAGTTTTAAATTCAAGAGAATGTAAGAATGTGGACATAAAACTCTTATAGAGTTTGAGTCTCAATTGTTTAACCAGAACCTCTTTATTTCTTACATCTGGTTATGAAATAAATTATAAGTATGAAAAGAAAAATGAACTTACCTACAGACAAGTTACTGTTTACAAGTATGTGCCAGACGTAGGGGATCAGGAAACATGTTAAAATAAAGCACTACCTTTCATATTTTACCAGGTTTTTATTAGGCATGAATTGCCCCATGAAGAACCTTGGCATTGCACAAAAGTTTTTCTTTTTCTCTACTTTATTTCAGTTTTTGTTCATATAAACTGCATTTGTTGTGCATATCTGTGTGTCTAAATGACAAGGAGTACATGGAATATGATGTATACAGATGATTTATAAATGTTTTATAGCTTAAATAATCATCTCCGCCCACTTAAAACTAGTCCTGAAAACCGCTGCTCATGTCAGATTATACAACTACCAATACATGTAAAAATGGATGCGCTCAAGAAAACTTGTCCAGAGATTTTTACATCGTAAACCCATACACTCTCAGTGACTGTGAGTTGCATTACATGTGTGACTGAAATGGTGGCTAACAAAGAAAAATCTAGCATTTATTTTGATTACGGCTTGTTTTGAAAAAGGAAGGCAATTTTATGGTTGTTGTAGAAGTAACACTGCAGGACTATGAACTAATCAGCTGTCGGTGAACATTCCAAATATATATTCCAAATATATATGTCGGTGAACATTCCATATACATAAATCATGCTAGCAACATGGTAAATCATGCAAACATGGTAATCATGCTAGCAATGTGCTAAATCATGCTAACAATATGCTAGCAATGTGCAAATCATGATAGCAACATGTTAAACAATCATGATAGTTAAATCATGCTAACAACATGCTAATCATGCTAGCAGTGTGCTAATCATGTTAGCAACATGCCAACAACGTGCTAATTCACGTTAGCACTGTGTTAGCATTGTGGTAACCATGTTAACATTAAATCATGTTAGCATCGTGTTAAACCATGCTAGCAACATGTAAAATCATGCTAGCCAACATGCTGAATCATGTGAACAATCATGCCAAAAACATGGTAATCATGCTAGCAACATGCTAAATCATGTTAACAACATGCTAATCATGTGAACAATGTGATAAATCATGCTAACAACATGTTACTCATGCTAGCAACATGTTAACAAATGCTAAATGTTAAATGTTAGCATCATGTTAAATCATGCTAACACAACCCGCTATCACGCCATAGTAATAGACACGCTGGTCCACGAGACGAGACTATCAAGATTTGCCTCCTCTACACGTGAAATTGGCACACGTATGAAGGTAAAGTAGCAGCAGAGAGTGACAGTTTCCTTCAGCGCTAACAACTCCCCATGGACCAAATAGAAGCGATATAGTGCATTCTCCAGAAATCCCAGCGTAAGCCTAACGTTTACGTGTGTCGACTGTGGAGCTTTTTATCTATGGTGCTGTTAATGTTATGGTGGCCAATAACATTACTGGAGGACTGTTTGATAATTGGCACATTAATTAATCACAGAAAGCTGCAGTGACTGCATATTATATTATATTATGTTATGTTGATAAACAGGTGTTTTAGTAGATGGGAAGCAGTATTAGATAAACCCTGCTGCAAGTTTTTTTTTTTTTTTCTGCTAGTTGATGATGGTATGCTATGTGCACTTGCGCAGTGACGTAACATCCTTTCTCTGTGTCTGGTGTACTTTCTGTTGTGTGGTATCGCCCCCTGCTGGTCCTCCACCTTCATACACACGTCATTTTCACACGTAGAGCAGGCAAATCGTGATGCTGACATGCATTGTCTAGTGGATCAGCATGTTTATTACAAGCTTTACCATGATACCAGGTTGACTAACAACATGATAGCAACATTGTTAAATATGCTAGCAGCATGTTAATCATACGAGCAACATGTTAAATCAGGCTAACATCATGTTAGCAATGTGCTAAATCATGCTAGCAACATGCTAATTATACTAAAAACATTCTAGAAATGTGTTAATCATGTTAACATGCTAACTATGTGCTAAATCATGCTAACAACATGATAATCATACTAGCAACATGTTAAATGGAGGTGGAGGAAGAAAGCTGCAGCAAGATGGTCAGCATGTGCAAACCAGGAGCTTGGACCAGATGGGAGCATGTAGAACCTCACAAAACCACCTGGTCAGAGCTCTGGAGAGCCAAACCATTACACATTAAGTATTTCATCCAATCAGTTTATGACATTCTCCCCAGCCCAGCCAATCTGCATTGTTGGGGAATGGCAAACACCCCAGTGTGCCAGCTGTGCCAGAAGAGGGGCCCCTTGGAGCACATCCCGAGTGCCTGCCCAAAGGCATTGGGAGAAGGGAAGTATCACTGGGACCATGATCCAAGTGTTAAGGTCTTTGGCAGATATGATCAGCACAGCAATTCAAAAAAGTAAGAATCAACATGCCCCCAGACAATACATCCCCTTCATCAAAGCTGGAGAGAAGGTACATCAGCGGTCTGGTTCAGCGGGAGGGCTTCTTGCCAATGCACGGGAATGGCAGCTCCAGTTCAAACTAGGAAGGCAGCTAAAGTTCCCAGCAACCACTGCAACCACTACGCTCCGCCCAGACATGGTGTTAACATCGGAGTCTACAAAGCAAGTGGTCTTGCTAGAACTGACTGTCCCCTGGGGAGGCCAGATTGAGGAAGCCAATGAACGCAAGAAGGCTAAATATGCAGACCTTGTCGCAGAGTGCTGAGCAATGGCTGGAGAGCACATTGTGAGCCAGTTGGAGTTGGGTGTTGTGGCTTCACTGGCAGATCAATACAGTGAACTCTTAACCTTCTTGGTGTAAAAGGACTGCAGCGCAGGCAGGCCATTAGGAACATCCTGGAGGCCACTGAAAAGGCCTTGCAATGGCTGTGGATCTGGAGGGGGGATCCGTGGCTGAATGTGCCACTTGGACACAAGTCGGTGGCTGATCTCCCTCGGCTGGGTCACCCGGGCGAGGGTATATGATGATTAAAGACCCGAAACACCCAATGGGTTCATCACTGAAGACATGTCCAAGTAGCATCAGAAGATGTTTGTTCCAACAATCATGCTAACATGTTAACCATACTAGCAACATGTTAGCAATGTGCTAAATCATGCTAGCAACATGCTAATTATGCTAAAAACATAAAAACATACAAATGTGTTAATCATGTTAACATGCTAGCTATGTGCTAAACCATGCTAGTAATATGCTATCAACAGCTAATCATGCTAGCAACATGCTAAATCATGCTAGCAACATGCTACATCATGTTTTCAACATTCTAAACCACATGTTAAGTCATGTTAGCAACATAAATAATGTTAACACCATGCTAATCACTAAATCATATTAACATGTTAACAGTGTGCTAAATCATCTATCTATCTGTTTTTCTGATAGACTTTATTGCCTTCAAAACATTCAAACTGAATACCTTAAAACTTCAAGCTTTTAAAACTTTCTCAAGCCAACTTCAAAGTTCGTATTGATTAACTTTTTTAGTCTACTTATGGAATAAAAGGCTGTGAACAAATTCTTTGCATCAGTTTTTTCATTAACAAAATTAACACCAGTTTGGATACATGCCCTTCATAGCCATTTCTACTTGTGTAAACCTGAGTGGATATTATCAGCCCAAACATTCAAGGGGATATATATTTTTGCCATGCACTTAAGGGTTAACTGATTATGTTAATAGAGCATGTCCTTTTACTCTTCACATAATTCTTTTCTTCACAGAAAGAATGGAACATCTACACACCTCTCTCATTTTTCTCCTCCTCTTGTGTTCACCGTGGCCAAGTGCAGGGACAGCTTACTGGACCTATCATGGAACGCAGTGTATGGAAGACTGCCAGCCCCATGGTAATGAGTACAAGTGCAAGACGATTGATAAAGATGGAAGATACCAGACAATATACTGTTCACCTAAGGAAAACATTGACTACTGGGGTAGGAAGTGCATCAATGCGTGTGAGAAGCATGAAGAAGGCTACTATTGGTGCAAAACTGGCACCTTTGCTTGGGGATACTGTGGGCTGGTGATGGAAGACAAGAACCATTATGGATCTAGCACAGGTAATCTGTGTTACGACCACTGTGAAAAAAGACATGAAGACTACCATTGGTGCCATACCGCGACGCAATGGGACTACTGCTCGCCATCTGAAAACGTAGATTACAAGAACAAGGACTGCAAAGAAGACAGTCCATGTGAGAAGCGTGGAATGGACTACTACTGGTGCTACCTGAAGGAGGGCAAGTGGGATGTCTGTGGGCTTGTGGAACCAAAGATGTTGCTCCACCGGACTAAATATCATGATGTTTGCATTGATGAGTGCCAGTATTATGAGAGTGGCGATTACTACTGGTGCCACACTTTCAAAGGCTGGGACTACTGCTCCCCAGATGTGGATGTAACCTATAAAGACAAGCCCTGTCGCTCAAACCACAAGTGTGGCTTACATGATTACCATTACAACTGGTGCTGGACCTCAGAGTCAGAATATGATTACTGTGGGCCCATCGAGTCTGGAGAGTGCTCTTACATCACCTTTATGTATCGCAAAAGGAGAGCCCCAGAAAACAGAATACTGTTTTGCACCCGGAATGACAAGGGTAACAAGAAAATTACCATCTTTACTGCCGAGCCGGCTCCTGATGACATCATTAAAAACAAAAAATGGACAAACGAGGCAAGCAACCTCATCAGTCGCTGGAACAACGAGTACCTGGTGGACCAGGCGCGTTCCAATCTGATCACCTCTGATAATCTCCGTATCGACATGCAGGGGCTCATCAAACGCAAAAATCAGCACTACTACAACCTGCAGATCCAGGTGAACGTGAGGCGAGGGCATGGTGAAAGCACCACGTTGTCTCAGATCATCGTACCCGCCGGGATTCCAGACAGCTACATCCGCAAAGCCTTCTGGGAGAGCTTCATCCGCCAAGCTCGAGTTTTTGTAGACGTTTCAACATACAATCAGTGTTAGAGCTGTGTGTTGGAAATGTCCAATACAGTTGTAATTCCTTCAGCTTTTTACTGTACATCACAAATACTGAGCAGAATGAACATAATACGTGTTTTGTGGAGTCAAGCCAATGTGTACTTTTGTGTGGGAGCTCATTCATTGCATTGAAGGACATGTTAATGTGCATATTTAACGTAATCCAAAATGAGTATCTTAATAATACTAAATCATTAGCTACTATTGATATTAAAAAGATACCTATTATGCAAAATTCACTTACATGGTGTTTGAACATAACCAGGGCCGGAGTGGGGCATATTTTCAGCCTGGGACTTTACTGCAAGACCAGCCCCCACAAGCGCACCCCCCCCCCTTTTTTTTTTTTAAATAATATGTTTCAAAGGAATATACAGATATATGCCAAATAGCATAGCCTACTAAACGTCTACTAAAGCAAACATTCTACTAAAATATGATGCACATACAAATTAAAAAGTAAATCAAATTTAAATCAATATCATAGCAGCAGTATGGATTAGATTATGTTCATCTAAAAATGTCATTACACTACTCTATAAAAACCTTGATAGTGTATTGATGCGTACACTCTGGCAAATTACATGAGAAAGCGATGCTTTAATGCATAGTGTAAACTGGTGTGGGATTAAATAGTTCTTCAATTATCAGTCACACAATAATGTAACACACATGCATTTTCCACGTGTAAAATTGGTGGGGAAGTCATGTGGCTTGCATTACTGCGTCCCTAACATAGCCTATAAGCCATATTATCAGAACATTTATCCCGATACAAAGCACTGTGCACTCACAGGTGGCGGGATTTTGCGTGCATCTCTTGCACACCATCTTCGCTAAAACCGTCTGCGATTTGCCTCTCTGTGCGTCTCTCATTGAAAATGAATTACAGACGTGCGTTCCACGTCCCATGTGGAACTGCCTTTTTGACAAAGTGGTGCTGGCCCAATTTATGAGCGGCCCACCAGGAATTCTCTCGGTTCTCCCTATGGCCACTCTGGGCCTGAACATAACTCAACAATCTATCTATTTAGAAAAAGCCTTTTCATTTTTTGAGCAGTATGACATCTCATACATCATAGGTCCCGACCATGACCACTGACGGTCTGTCCCATATTAGCATAGTTTCCATAACTAGGCTTGTAAGTCTGTGGCACAGGCAGAGTAATGACTGACCAAGGTGGGGCCAGTGGGTTGAGTGAACCTGGTGGAGCTATAAGGCCGAGGGTCTCTGGTGGGGCTGAGGGTGGGAGGAGCCAAGACAGAGCGAGGTGGAGTGAAGGGTTAACATGCCAGAGGCGGAGCCAAGGTATCATCTTGCTCAGGCAAGGCTGGTGATTGCATGACCTGAGTCTTCACGGGGAAGATGAGGGGCTGCAAGCACCCAACTGAGGTGGGGCCAGAGGACTGGCTGAGATTTGCAGTAGAGGTAAGAGAAGGAAGCTGGATGGGATCAACGACAGTAATTCATACAGATTAACAATACAGACTTGAACCAGCAGTGATGAAGAAACAAATGATTCATGGTGGGATAGGGTAGAAGTCAGTACCTCAGTGTCCCATTCTATCAGCCAGTCCTCCTTGTCCAAATCCACCTGTATTCCCTCTGCCACAGATGTTGCTAGCTCACACCCAAACAAACAAACAAAGACATCAACAATCAGCATATGAATCTCAACAATGGTGATAATCTACAAAAAGCTTTGTGCCACAATATGGAGAAAAAAGTATTACGTTAAATCTATCCCACTGGTGTCAAACTCAAGATCAAGGTCAGGCCCACAGATCACACCTGATCCAGCTAATCAAGGTCTTCGGGATTATAAGAAACTTCCAAGGAGGTGTGAGTTGGAGCTAAACTGTCCAGAGCTGTGACCCTCCAGGAATTGAGGCCATGTTTACACAGAAAGGTTTTTCTCTTGCGTTTTCAAAAAGTTTCATGTATACACGACATCGGTTTCAAAACGATTCGCGTTTACACATATCTGCGATAACGGCCAAAAACCCTGTATTACGTATGCCAGGCCAGTAGTTGGCGCTGTCACCTTGTTAGTTGGTTGTAATATTGGTGAAGTAAATCCACACTTTGCTGAAGAAGCAAAGTGTTTACATGGAAACGATAATGGCGGCATTTTCAAAAACTTGCACTTTGAAACCCGTTTTCAAAAATATGCATTTTCAGTCCCCAAAATGTCGTTGTCGTGTAAACAAACAGGCAAAACTCATAAAAAGTTTCCCCTTTTTATGGCTGAAAGCGTTGTCGTGTAAACGGCCCCTCAGTTTGACACCACTGATCTATCCCATGAAGAATTAAGGCAGTTCTAAAGGCAAAAGGGGGTCTTAAAAGTAAACTTTTTTTTTTTGACATACTAGAGTTGATCCAGTCTGCAGTTTAGATTGTTGATCAGATTGACTCCTGAATCTCCTGGATGACTGTAGCTCAGATCCAGCTCTCTCAGGTGTGAGGGGTTTGAACACAGCGCTGAAGACACATAACCACAGCCTTCCTTTGTCACCATACAGCCAGATAATCTACAAACACACAGGAACATTTCACATGATATTAGTTTGCTGTTCATTTCTGCTGTTTCAGTAACAATTGGTTATAGAAATGTATTGAAGCAAACGTATTTATTTACCTAAATATAGTGAAGAATTATTAGCATTTATGTTACATAAAGTGAAATCTATTTAAGATGGACCTTTTATGCCCCATTTGAAAAGATGTAATACAACTCTCAGGTGTCCTCATTATGTATCTTAGAAAATTTCAGCTCAAAATACCCCACAGATCTATTATTCCGTGCTGTAACTGCAAAAATGCTTTCTGTGTAACCCGCCCTAACAAGTTATGAAAATAGAATGACACTTACATATAGCCTGACATCATTTTATCTGACAGAAGATACTCTATAGACACATTTTTTTAAAACACTGCCAAAGAAGCAAGACGGTCAGTCTAGCGTGTTTAAATATCTAGAAAGACAATGGAAAAGCAGCACAATTGCAGAAGAGTAAACACCTTTCATGCAGCCTTACTTCAGAAAAACAATTGTTTTCTTTTCTTGTCATGTTTTTGTTGCTCTCTGACTACACACTCCATGACTTTTTGGTTGTCCTGGCAGCAGCTCCTTCAGGTAGGTCTGATTGGATTCCAGTGAGAGACCCAGAAGGAACCGGAGGAAAAGGTCCAGGTGTCTGTTCTCGCTTTCTAAAGCCTTCTCGACTGCAGCCCTATGAAACTGAAACAATGTCTTTTTGGACAGTTTCCATGTCAAGTTTTCTCTCCAGGATTGAAGAAATAGGTTTTTTTTCCATATCGAAAACACATAGAGAGCAGCAAGGAATTCCTGGACACTGAGATGTACAAAGCTGTAAATGTTTCTTGCTGAAACAGCCCTTTCCTTATGAAACATCTGTGTGCATAACCCAGAGTACACCAATCCTTCACTGACATCTAGTCCAGATTCCTCAAAATCTTCTTTGTAGAAAATCAGATTTCCTTTCTCCAGCTGTTGACAGGCCAGTTTCCCAAGCTTTAGAATAATCTTATCAAAAAACTCGGCTTTGGCTTTAAGTTTAGGATCATCACTGTATTTTATTTTCATCTGCTGCTTCTGAGAAAGTAAGACATTTATGTACATTGCTGTAAGAGTTGTGGCCATTTTGTCATTGCCCTTTTGAGCCAACAGAGGCTGAAGAAGTGTGAGAGAGATCCAGCAGAAGATGGGGATGTGGCACATGATGTACAGGCTCCTGGATTTCCTAATGTGATGGATAATGTTTCCAGCAACCTCTGGACTGCAGTTTTTGATGAAGAATTGCTCTTTTTGTTCATTGTTGAATCCTCACACCTCTGTCACCTGATCAATGTAGTCACAGGGTATCAGACTGGCTACTGCTGGTCTGGATGTGATCCAGATGAAAGCAGAGGGAACCAGGTGTTTCTTGATTAGGATTGTAACTCTTACGTACCGTTGTTTTTTTGTGAACATCTGCAAATCTGTCACCCTCTTTAAAGCTCAAAGGGAAGCGACATTCATCCAGCCCATCAAAGATGAATATGACTTTACCGTCACCTTCAGGAAGAGAGGGCAGTTCTTCAGGACTACTGAAGAAGTATTCATGAAGCAGCTCCATGAGACTGAAGTTCTTTGTGATCAAATTTATTTGACGGAATGGCAAAGGAAATATGAAGGATATATCCTGTTTTTTTTTTTTTTTTTTTTTTTTTTAGTTTTAATTTGTTCTTTAGTCTGAGGCTGGTCTCTGTGTGATCATGTAGAGCAGCTTTACTGTCCTCTGCAGCTGAGAAAATAACAGCAAAGAGGAAGTGATCCCTTTTTTAAGATTTATTTTTGGCATTTTAGCCTATATTATGATAAGACAATGACGTGTGGACAGAAAGTGAAGTGAGAGACATGGGAAGGAACTGGGATAAATCCACATGCCAGGATTCAAACTTGGGATGCCCAAAGCGCAATGGTGCTATATGACGGTGCACTGCCCACAAGGCTATCAGCACCGACATGATTATTTTTTATAAAATAATAAAAAGCTATAATAAAAATGTAAATTCTAACATTGCCTGTGATTCATATTACAAAAATAAATATAGCTTCAAGCAGCTAAGGGGCCAAGCACAAAAAGATGATGAGACATGCAAGCGTGGCTGGGAGCATCAGACCAACTGCAAGAATGAGTAGTTAAAGACTTTTAGAATAGGTCTATCATGACTACATACATAAGAGTTGTTTTATTAATATTATGTAGACGATGTGGATGAATATATATATATATATATATCACAAGATTTAGTGCATCAAGTTGAAGAGCAGGAAAAAACTCACTTTGATATAAAGAATGGCCAAAAGACTTTAAACTTCTGAGACTTCTTAACAGAGAGCGGATTGTCTGTATGTGAGCTTTACACCCCAGCCAAACCCCAGCAACCGCCCAAAATATCCTACTGTAACAACCACAAAGCAACCATCTAGAAACACTTCAGCAACCACCCAGAGCACCCTAGCAACTATTTGTGTCTGCCTGCCTGTCTGTCTATCTGTCTATCCTGACTTTCGAATTATTTTAAATGTGATAAAAACACCTGGTCAAGCAAACATAAAATTTGTATCTCAAAAATGTCAATCTAGTTAACTGGTATTTTACCTAACTCTGCTATTAGTTTCCATGGTTGGGATGATTTCATTTTATTTTTTGCCTGATGGCAAATGTTTACAGCCATGATGAAAGTGAGGAATAAGAAGCGTTGTGGGGGGCGCTAGTGCGCATGTCTGAGACTTAGAGTGCTCCTCTCCAAGACCTCGATAAAGTTATTATTTTACCGTGTTTTATTTCGCTTTGGACCATTAAAGTGTGTTTACTTTATTCATTCAATGTGAACTCTTGGCTCGACTCGATAATGCCGAAGCCGAGCGCCTCTAAGAAAGTTAAGGTCGCCGACGATCAAGTTACCGGAGCTAACGCTAAACCTAGCTCGCCTGACACGTGAGGAAAAATACAGGACACCGCTTACGGTATGTGCAACGAGGTTGTTTTTTTCCCTCACGCTAAATTACTTTTAATATTGTACCTGCTAATATTTATACATGTACAGATAGTGTGTGCAGACATATACATTTATATTTTTAACAAAATAGCAAATACAAGCTTCTTTAGCTAGCATATACTAACTAGCCAGCTAAGCTAACTTGACTAAGCTTTTTATTTTATTTTATTTTTTTTTTAATTTTGCATATGAACAATAACATAACAGGCCAACTTAATTGAAATTATAACTTCAAAGACTGAGATATAACAAATTGTAATACATAATGTCACAAAAATAATTAAATAAATAAAATATTCAAATACAAAAACACTGTAGGAGATTAGGAAGAACGTGGTAATTAACTAGTCTTCTTTGCGCCTCTGGGATGTAAAGCCACAGTCAGGATTTCTGTTTGGATGGCTTTCATTTTTATCCTTTTTCAAGGATCAACACTTTCTCAAAATCTAGCCTTTCTCTTGGCCGAGTCTTTTGCTAATTTGTCTCATTGATTCTCTTGAACTACCCAAACTTAGTGACGTCACTAGGGCTGTCCTAGACTCTGATTTTATGTTGAAAGTGATCGTCTCTGCCATCAAGTCATTTCCAACTGGGAAGGATTTTGTGATATTCTTGCCCCGCTTCTCCTTAGAATGATAATCAGTTCTAAGAAAGATAACGTTTTGCCTAATACATTATATAAAGCTAATATATATGAAAATGACCCGGCCAGTTATAGACCAATATCGCTTCAGAACTCTGATAGAAAAGTAATGGCTACAGCTTTGGCTATTCGACTTAACAAACATCTACCTTCTATCATTCATCCCGACCAGACCGGGTTTATCCCTGGCAGATTCTCTTTCTTTAATGTGTGTCGTCTCCGCAACACAATATATGCTAATCACACGAAAGCTAATGGGGCAGCAATTCTGTGCTTGGACGCGCAGAAAGCTTTCGATCAGGTCGAGTAGTCTTACATGCTTGAAACGTTACAAAAATTTGGGTTTTTGGCGAGACATTTGTTTCATGGGTTAGAATAATATATTCCAAACCAATGTGTTCAGCTTTAATTAACGCAGACAGGTCGCTTGAGTTCCTCTTGCACCGCTCAGTGCAACAGGGTTGTCCCCTTTCCCCCGCCCTCTTTGCCATTGCGATACATTGCCATTGCAGTCAGTTTATCAGAGAGTAACTTCATGCCTCTCTCTGACACTTACAGACCTGCTTTCTTGGAGAATATTCCATTTAAGGTGGTCAGGGATCATTTTGTGTATCTCGGTTTAACAATCCCCAAAGATCCAAAGTTATTATACAAGTTGAATTTTGTAGAGTTTCTTTCAAAACTTGAATGCAATATAGAGAATTGGAATTTTTTTTTTTTTATTTTTGTCTATGATTGGGCATATAAATTCAATTAAAATGGTTTCTCTTCCCAGATTCCTATATCTTTGTCAAAATCTCCCTGTTTTTCTTACCTCTGCTTTCTTTAAGGAACTGGACTCTATAATCTTCTCTTATGTTTGGAACTATAAGGCACACAGGATTTCTAAAATTCATTTACAAAAACCCAAATCTGTAGGTGGTCTGGGTATGCCAGTGTTTAAACATTATTATTGGGCCGCCAGCATTAGGGCTTTAATGTACTGGGTGAAGGAGACACTGGCCAGTTTGACCCCTGAAGTCCCCTTGTGGGTACATATGGAGACTAACCTGGCTGTTGGCACCTGCTTAGCGGCCTTGTTGTTCTCCAAGTTGGATAGGCCTACGGCGATTGAATAAATTAAGCTTTGTTTTAATTCAGTTAAAATTTTAAATCAGGTGAGAAAAGTCTTGTCCCTGCCAGAGACCTCTGTTCATATGCCAATTTGTTACAGTCACTCTTTTTTTACCCCCCTGGTCCGATAGAGCTTTGTCTGGAGGGAGAAGGGTTTAGACTCCATTAAGGACCTTTATGTTGAGGTTTATTTACAAATTAGGCAAAATTCCAAAATTAGTCATTTCGAACAACTCCCTGAAAAGCACAGTTTTTTCTCTGCGCATCTTGTTTCCAAATTTGTTTGTTTATTTGAAAGCTGCATTGCAGCCCCTACTGAGAGATATAAAGTGGCCAACATGACAAAGTGGCTAACAGCAAACATGACGTAAATACAGTAAGAGATCTGATGTGCAGAGTAGACAGTACCATTGACTGCTGGCTGAAGTCCAGACCTCAGTTCCAGTGATTATAAAGGGAAAATTCTTTGATTGCTTTCTGCATATAATTTAATCACAATTAAAACAGTAGATTATTTTTATGCTACTAAGAGAAACGATGTGTAGTTGATCGTTTAGTCATTGGTTTGATTTACTGATGCATGAACAGCATTAAACTTGAAAATTCAATGAATAATTACACATTAGAAATCACAGATCAGGCATTAGAATAAATTTGTCCAATGTACAGATGTTCATAACTGATTTATCTGATGTACAGATGTTCATAACTGGCCTCTTCAAACTTAGACAAAGGGTACCTTTGTCCTTCCTTGAGTAGGTAATTAAAAAACAAATTAATCATCCCTTTATTCATTGTGAAAATTAAAAAAAAAAGAGAAAAAACAATTACCGAGCCCACAATGAAGAGTGAGGAGCAGATAGAGAGAGTGTGTGTGTGTGTGTGTGTGTGTGTGTGTGTGTGTGTGTGTGTTGGTGGGGGGGTTGAGTGGGCGGTAATGCCAGGGAAAAATGCCACACTGAATGCAAAAGCAGATCACGATTCATTTCAGAAAAATACAGCATCATTTGGGTATTTAGAGATTTGGAGACCTCTCTGGAATATACATGCTAAAACAGGGATAAATATTGGAAGGTGCTGTAATTGTAGTTAAGTAGATAGAAGGCAACACAAGGCATCAACTTCTGAAACGAAAGTGAAGTTAAGTGACCCATACTTGGAAGTTGTGCATTTAACCCATCCAAGTGCACACACACAGTAGTGAACACACAGTGGGCAGCCATTTTAACTGTGGCGCCCAGGGAGCAGTTGGGGGATCAGTGCCTTGCTCAAGGGTCTCACCTCAGTCATGGTATTGAGGGTGGCAGAGAGTGCTGGTCATTCACTCCCCCACCTGCAATCCCTGCCGGACCCGAGACCCGAACCCACAACCTTTGGGTTCACCTTCGGGTTACAAGTACGATTTTCAGACCATTAGGTCATGACTGCCCCCAATAAGCCAGCCAGAGCTTGCACTAACCTACTCCTACTTTTTAGTTATTAAAGACAGCTTAAAGCTCATACTGGGTGTCACAGGACACGTGACACTTGAAGAAATTTCTAACAGAAAAAACGAAATTCAGTATGTTCTGGACCCGAGAATGGATAAAGACAATGCACTTCAAATATGAGACTTTAACCTCCTGAATCTGTGGACAGAGGCAGTTCCTGAGGCTCTGTAATGATGGTTCCAAAGAGGGAGGAGCTGGGACCTGAGGAAAGTCTAAAAAGTGTGACCCTATTCATCCCAGTCCCCTGGAGGAGCACCTCTCTCCATCCCAGACAGCACAGGTTGGCAGGTTGCAAAAGGAATTTTCTGATGTGTTTTTGCCTCCACCTTGTTGCACAGACATCATAGACCACCACATTGAGGCTCCTCCAGGTTTGTT
>CM074962.1:11787264-11798935 GCA_037577455.1 Pangasius macronema
AACCTCAACATCTTCAGCTCTGCTACCTCTAGCTCTGACTCCTGTCTCTTCCTCAGTGACACTGTCTCTAAACCATAATTAACATAATGACATGAATGCTAAATATCTAATGAGTCATTCCTATCCTGGCAGTCCTGTTGGACTTGCACATCTGCACCTTTCTGTCCCTCGGGGTTCCTGGCAAATGTCACCCACCATTACACAACAGTCAACCATTTGTGTATGGTGAATGTCTGGGCAGATCCTTTTGCTAATTTTCAAAACGCATAACCCTAAATTGCTACTGGTGGCTAAAATGCAAATGTAAATGTTAATTTGCTGCTGGTGTGTTTTCAAGGTCGTTTAAGTTTAATGCTGAGTTAATCAGTTGTGTGAGGAGAGCTTTTCATCAGCTCATTGATCAATGACTGTTATATTTCCAGGTTTATTTTACACCACTATCAAAACACAGACACATGCACAGACACACACATTATCCAACAGAGAGTCCCATGTTGATCTAGTAATGCACTCCCTTTGGAGGTTGTGTGAACAGCCTATTAAAAGCTGTCTCGGGTCACGGCCATTAAGGAAAGCGTAATTAGAAAAGCCGTTTACAATAATGATTAATTAGGCATTGCCATTTCCACATTGGTATTATGTAAAGTCACTGGAGAATCAGCCACAGATGTGTGGGTGTGGATAAGCCAACTCTCTCTGAATCTGTCTCTGGCTCTCTGACCCTGTTTACATCTGGTTGTTTCATGTGCCTTCTAGCTGGATTATGTAAGATTTAAAATCTGTGCTTGTACACGTGTAGTCAAATGCAACTCTGGTTTGCTGAATGGAAATCTGATTGACGTGTCATCCATTGTATGTATGTCGGATCATGAAATTTTATATATATTTATATATATATATATATATATCTTTCTGGAATATGGGAACAGAATCAGGTGTTTGCACCATAGACTGCACCTGGTCCTGTAAAATCTTCTCATGTTTGTTGGCTATTGTATGTCAATTCAGAGCAATCTGTTCTTCCTGTAGCTCAAGGGTCTAGGTTTTGTGCTTCTTACTTTGTGCCTTGGCCTTTGATGCAAAGGTTTCTGAATGTCAGCCCAGCCATGAATTCTAACTTTCTGAAATTCACAACATATGAGTCATAGAGGTGTTTATTCAATTCTGTGGGGACTTTTGTGGCTTTTAGCAACTACACTGTACCTCCCTGTCAGTGAGCATCAACCTGTTCTTCTTTGCTGATGCTGTTTGTCCATGTTTGACATACTGTATGCTCCAATGATGATTTTTTCCCCCCTTAAAACAAATACTTTTCCAGTTTCTGTGACTGGTGCACTTAAATCAAGAATCCACTATTTGGTCTCTTTTGACTCCATGTTTGTTACCTCGTTGCTTTCAAATCTCTCATATCAAGTGCTCAATGTCTTTTATAGCTGATGCATGCTATTCAAAGTCAAGGTCCATTTGTATATTGTGTTTTTGTTATTTTGTCCACCCCTGGCTTGGGCAAGTTGTCGAATGTAGCTTGAATAAACGGCTGTCTACGTGATTAAAATGTGGCTAAAAGTAATCTCAGACCTCCACAGTGATTTTAAATCTGTTTAAATCATCTATGATGCATTTTCAATTTCTGGATAATTCCTGTGCGGATACAATCCTTCTACTCGGTACACATGTAATGACCAGGTATAATAGTATATCTCTTTCTTGTTCTTTTTTTCCCTACATGCTCGTAGGTGTTTGGCTCATGACATTGTGGCCTACTTGGAGTTGCCATTATTCCTGCTTTAATACAGAGGGAGTTGAGTTTTCATATACATACATACATACATACATACATACAATTATGGTTCTTGATAATATGGTATAGCTTATATATATATATACATACATACATACATATATACATACATATATGTGTGTGTGTGTGTGTTGGCTACACCATATTATCAATAACCATAATTGTATGCATAATTGTAAACTATGCTTTACTGAATTTATAAAATGAATGCAGGGCTGAAATGGGAAAAAAAAATGAAATAGAAGATATAAAGGAAACAGGACATGCACTCTGTGCAATAGCCTGGACTCGGAGAGAAAACAAATGTGTTTTGACATGCTGTTATTGTTGGCTCTGAAGAAGCCATCCCCTATTTCACTGAAATGGCAAGGGGAAAGGGATTGAGTACCCTCTCTCTCTCTCTCTCTCTCTCTCTCTCTCTCTCTCTCTCTCTCTCTCTCTCTCTCCCTGTCTCTCTGTCTCTTTCAGCAGACAGTGCCCATCTGCTCTGTCTGTCCTCATACATATTTGGAGCCTCCTAGCCACAGTGAAATATTAGCAATTTGTAAGATAACACACAGCCTTATGCCCGCCTACCCAATAGCTGTCATTTTCTTTTTCTACACTATAGATCGAGTTCTTACCTCCCCTCTCTCTTGCAGGAACCAGACGGTGCTGCACCAGTTCTGCTGCCCTGCACCAGACGCTCCGGACGCCCCTGAGGCCGACTCTCAGGCCTGCGTACCCAGGTAAGAGCTGGTACCCACCTCCTCACCAATGCTCACTGGTCTTTTCTGGTATATGGTGGTACCAGGCAACACAACTGCCCTAGTTCTGTCTGTCTTGAAGTGGTTGTTAGCCTTTTTCCTTGCCTGTTAACGTGATTCCTCACTCTGCCTGCCTGCCGCCTATGTCCAATATGACATTCATTTGAGACAAGTCCACACGTATGTTTTCCAGAAAATGTGAGATCTCTGAAAGCAGTTAAATTGAAAATAGATTTTCTTTTGCAGTCCAAAAAAAAAAAAAAAATTGCCATTAAATCCCTTGGCTGAAGTAATTTCCCACTCTCTGAGCACATTGATGTACTGCCTTTAGACAAAGGACATGATGGTCCAAGGGACTTGCTATGAATCTTATGCCTTGGCTATCATCCAAACTACATTGTGCTGGCATGGCTTACAGTAGATTTTGTTAAAAAAATGACAGAAATTATTGTTTAATCCTCTGTGATAAGCATAAATAATAATTAAGCCAATATTAATAAAGTATTTAACATAGCGTAATTTGTCGATAAAATAGTGATCTTGTCTAATTTCTGGTACTTGATCTCTTTAAACATCTTCATGGCTCACCACAAAAAAGTACAGAAAGTATAATTGACATTTACTCATTATGGCTAATGCATACACTCATCGTTTGTTTTGGAGTACTAATGAGTTTTCACCTCTCCTATAGATGTAGGTTTAGCAAATTGTATAAAGAGGCAAAAACATGTCAATACTAATTAAGCAAAGCACTTTCGATGCTTGTTGTGGATCCTAGATGTTTACAGAGTCTGTGGTTTGTCTAAACAATGAATATAAGAGGGAAAAAAAGGAGTTCAAGCTAAAACGCACAACAAAGCCAAAGCTTTATTGATGGCCTTGTGCCCTCCTGGGGAGCTGGTCACAATAAGCAGTGGTTTGAACGCAGTGGTCGGCAGAGACGCAGCCTCTAAATCACGGTGTAAATGCTGCAGAGGCTCGCCGTTATCGAATTACTCGTGGAGAGAAAGCCACAGAGGAGTGTAGAGAGAGAGAGAGCTATAATATCAAAATTCCAATGCCGTTGTCTTGGTCTTGTGTACCATAGTGGAAATTAATTGGTGCTGGTCAAAGTGGGGTGTGGTTGAATAAGCAAAATGCTGCAGGGGTTAAGGTGACCCTAAACACCATAGGCAGTTGCGATTGTCAGTTTAGTCAAATTGTCACAACTGTCAGATTAACAAACTGATATGGTGACTTACACATTTGAGGGATAGTATTATACAAGTGGAAAGGGGGTCAAATAATGGCACCAGTTTTATAGTCTTTGTACTAGATGCATTGGGTACCACACAATGTATCTATGGAGTATTTGCAATAGGTTTGTTAGCTTTTCTGTCAGTACAGTGTCCTTCCTAACTTTTACACCATTGAGATAATTCCTCATATAGCAAACTATTACCAAGTACCAAGCAGTTTTATATAAAAAACTTATGAGTTACAATAAAATTCAATAAAACAAAGAGTTTGATCTAACAATTTCTCAACATTCACAGAAAAAAAACAATACTAAACTGTACCTTTTGTTGTCACTGTGGTGATACCCTCAAGGCACATACCATGTGTGTGTCTGTTCAAGCTCAAATTCTGAGAATAGAAGAGAACCAAAGGAGCAAAACTGGCCATCAATCACAGCAACACTTGCAAATCATGGGCACCTGTGAGTTCATGTATGTGGAAGAGGGTAGATAGCGCATTCCTGCAAGTGTCTTATGCTACCCTGTGATGCAGCAGTTTGAAAAGATTCAGCTGGCTGGCTTCATGTGTCTCGTGGGAAGACACCCACCCATCCAGCTGGTAGCTGTTGTATGATGACAAGAGATGGCTGGTGGGTGGGTGACCAAAATGGGGTGAAAATTGGAAAATCTGACTTATTGTAAATAACTGGACCTTACGAAAGACCTTTAGTTAGTTAGTTTAATTAATCATTTAAAGGTACACTACATGCACAGTTCCATGTAAAAGATTGACATTAAAGGTACAAATGATCACCACCATGACCAAGAAGGTTACAGTTTAATACCCTATTTTTTCTGAGACTGATATTCAATATTACATAATGAATATGAGTGTGTGTTGATTTCAAGTCAGGGGCGTGACTTGGACTATCCCTGGATGAAAACTTGCTTTTTTAAATTCAATCACACCCCATGCACCTATGAGTCACAAGAAAAAAAAATAGGTCTATGAATGCGGGCAATATTGTATTACATAGAATCTAATGCTAGGATATGTATTACAACAGTGGCTGTCTGGCATCTAAAATCAAAAAGAAGAGAACAAACATCAGTGTCCAGATTCATGTCATGCCAGAGGAGACATGATTCATTTCATAGACAAAAGTAGTATTAATGGTGAAATGAAAGGAATTTTATGGAAACCACTTCAGACATGAAGCTTAAGGCAGGCTGTGTTTTGCTCATTATAAAATGTTTTTTTTTTTTTGTTAATTAGCAAAAAAAAAGCTCTTGTTTTCTGTTCTTACTTTGATGTTTGTAAATAAATTGCTCTTCATCTGTTTCTCACCATATCATATGCTCACTGCTTTCACAAACCTGCCATTTTTCATTCTTGTCAACGTTGTCTACATTAGTCCTGCTAGAGCTGGGTTTCAGCGCTGCTTCTGTAGTTTCCATTATGCAGTGCTGCATTAGATACATCAGTCATCGCTGCTTATTAATCTCGTAGACATACACCATGCGACATGAAATTCCCTCTGTAATCAATCTGTACATGTACGACATCTCGCTGTGGTTCATGACCAGCTTTAGGAGGTAGATGGTGATTGTTGTGCTACATCATGCATGCTGGTAGCTGTGTAGAGTAGTGACTCCTTGTGTGTGTTTCTGTGTAATGCTCACACTTCCCAAAAACAAGCACATAACACACTCCAGGAAACAGTCAAACAGCTAATATTGGGTGTATTTTTATTTTTATTTATTTATTTTTGGGGGGAGGGGTGATTAAACACAACAGCAAATTTTTGAGATCTTAAAGGATTTAGCTTGCTGTTTTAAGAACGCCGAATGGGTCAGAAGTCTGAAAATAGCACTGAGTGGGTAATGTCACTGAGAAAGGTGCAGGTAGCCACCTCAACAAGGCCTCATTACCATATACTTTTTAGAAACTAATGATGGTGCTTCATATGTGAACTGACTAGTGGCCCATTACAAGCCACAGCTGTTTGGCTGTTTTGATTTGCTGTGGATGATCATTTCCTCTTTATTGGTAGCAAGGGAAGTCTCAAAACACCTCTCGTATGAGGTTCCCAAGTCGTGGAATTTGAAGCATTCCGCCATTTAACTTGTAAAATTTCTAGCAACATTCATCTCACAAACACTTCATAGTTTGACTCTAATGCTTTTATAACTTATAGCATGACAATATAACTTAAACTTGTATTAATGCAAAATTTGGCTTCTTTATTCCTCATTGTTTTTTTGAATAAGACTATCTGCACTTTGGTATCTTGTAGCTCTAATGTGTTACTATCACACTGGACTATCCTCTCTTGTCTTGTGCTTTTTCCAAAATGCAAGCACACTTGCATTGCACTGGCATCAGCATTGAAATAGCTGTATGTTTGGCCTGTACTTGTAAGATACTTTGAATAAACAAATCTGAACTTATATGTAGTGAGCTTGCACATCAGGTAATTAGTTTGTTAAGGGATTTGTGTTTAGTTGTCCATCTGTATCCACGCAGTCCCTTCACTGATGTTGCTACCAGGCTGATCATCACTTGATCTCATCAGCTCCCTCATTCACTGAGGCTGTAGAGTTCCAGACCACAAGCCTCAAATTACAGACTCATCTAAGTGATCCACAGCTGGGGTTCCTTGATCTTCAAATACTGTGTTGTCAATAGAAATATTTTAGATTTGATTAAATATATAAATATAAAGGTCTTGGTGGCAGTAGTTGGAAAAATGGAGGAGATTGACCAAAAAACTACTTAACGTAAATAAAGTGGATAGGTCATAACTACTTTGTATGGATGACTAAAAGACTATGCTTCAGTTATGTAAATGCTACAGTTACGTAAAGTACACTATATGGCCAAAGTTTGTGAACACCTAACCATGACACATGTGTGCTTTTTGAACATCCCAGTTCAGACTTAGCCCCCTTTGCTGTTATAATAAGCTCCACTCTTCTGCGAAGGCTTTCCACTAGATTTTGGAGCGTGGCTGTGGGGATTTGTGCCCATTAAACAGCAAGAGTATTAGTGAGATCAGGCACTGATGTTGGGTGAGGAGGCAGTCGGTGTTCCACTTCATCCCAATTATGTTCAGTGGGGTTGAGGTCAGGGCTCTGTGCAGGCCACTCGAGTTCCTCCACTCTAACTTTGCACACCATGTCTTTATGGACTGGGGACATTGCCATGCTGGAACATGTTTGGGCCTGGTAGTTCCAGTGAAGCAAATGTTAATGCTACAGCATACAAAGCCATGCTACATAACAGTGTGCTGCCATCTTTGTGACAACAGTTTGGAGAAGACTCACATATGTGATGTGATGGTCTGTTGTCCACATACTTTTGGCCATTTAGAGTATTATGCAATGTTATGTAAAATTAAAAACCACAAAAAAAACATTATGGAAAAAAAATTCCCAGCACAGTAATGCACTGGTAGTATTTTATATTAAGGTTGACGTTATTTAACACATTAACATGTTAACCATGTGCTTAATCATTATTACACCAGACGAAACAGTAACTTATTTTAACAAAACGATAACATATAAACCAAATTATCAACACCAATGCTCATATCGCCAATTATCAACATAAGGCTGCAGTGACCAATTCTGAATTTTGCTGATACGTGGCACAATACAGAACTGAGTCTGAAAAAGTTTCTATATTTACACTCAGAGACCACAGTTCAGTAACTTATCAGCATTTAGCAACATTTAGGCTTAAACTTTTTGCTAATTTATGTTGACTTATTTTCGCAGGTGCATTTTCTTAACATTTATAAGCAAAGATCAATTCATATTTGAGTTATTTACTTCGTTAATTTGTTAACATTTCTTATTGTTTAATAATGCTGCAGTTCAGGCTTTGTTAATATTGTGTAATACAGTAAATAATGCTAATTAAGGGGCCCTTAATATAAAGTGTTACTGGTGCAACTGTAATTAATATTAGTGAAACAATAGAAGGCAACTGTGAAACACAGGAAATGTGGTTTTCATTTATATACTTAGGAAAGGGTTAAAAGGCAATGGTGAGTGGTAAGTGTGTACTCTGACAGCCTGAGGGGGTGTGTGTGTGTGTGTGTGTGTGTGTGTGNGCACCCCGTTTCATGCTCCGTCAACACCCATGGGGGGAATCAGTGAGCGAGAGACTAAAAATACTCTATTTAGCTAGGTAAAGTGTGGAAAGTCAGCCAGCTGTCAGCATGGCAGGAGTGGGATCACCAGATGATTTTATTGAACAGTCTGTACTGCATTTTCCTTTGGGAGTGTTTTCTATTAAGAGATTACATAAAGATTGAGATAAGAGCTGTCGTCCCTTCTTTGCTATGAGATTTCAAAATAATTTAATAACACTATACCCTGAGGGCACAATGTTAACACAAGGTGTAAATGGGGCTGTAAAAACATCTGCTGGAGGAGGGGAAAGACACAGCAGTTGCTTAAACACATTTCTCAGTTTTTATTTTTAAAATTTCAACTGCCTTACGGTTCGTTTTTAATGAGTCATGGCTAATATCCCATGCTGGGGTACAAATGACATACATTAAGACTTGTTCTTTTACCCAGTATTGAATATAAGGGTCAGCTGAGATTGCTGCCATTTTCACTAACATGTATTTGTCACAGCTCAGCTGGTGGAAGAATTTTATTTATTTCTTTTCTTTTCTTTTCTTACATTGCCCTTAAACTTTAGAATAATATACCAGAGATTAATAGAGTTCAATATCTGTTTTTAAATAAAGATAAAATCGGCTTGTTTTTGGCTTGGCTTGTTCTCAAGACTTGGAAGTTTGTTAAAAATGTTGATGATTTGTAATCATTCTCATAGATTTAGATTCTTTACTTAACTGCTTTATCTTAAAAACTTTGTTTTGATCTTCTAATCTTTTCCATGTTAAGTACTTTGAGATTTTTGATCTCGGATATAAATAAAGATCACTATTATATTAAAACTCAGTGGCAGTTCCAGTTGATAAGCTCGGGTAATTCACCATGATGCATGCCTGAATCTCTCACTAACATTCTTCTCAATTAAGCACAGTTTCCTTTAACACATTAAACGTCACAGCCAGTTTCCATGAGCACAGAAGTTCACACAGATTAAACGAATGACCTGGTTGGTCATATTAAAGTTTTTTTTTTTTTTCATCAGTGGGGTGTGATGGCAGGATTATATGTCTTTATTAGATTGCAGTTTTATACATTGACAGATGTAGATTTAGCGTGTCATATTAGTGAGTAGATTGAGTGTGCGCCATATGATCCAGTAAAGAAAGAATTGAAAGTGAATTCGAGCACTAGTTTTGGTTGTGCATATTAACAGACAGGGACGGCAGTCCAGATTCTGGATTATTTTTTCTGGTGTGTGCGCAAGACTGTTTCTTTAATCCCATTTCCACCTGCTCCCATTGTTTTCTAAATGCCCACAGAAATTTCTAATGAACTTAGTGGGTTCTATTTCCTCCAAAATATAAAGCAATAATATAAAGTCATTTATATTGTCTCATGGGAGTTAAAACCGCCTGCTCTCTTCTTTTTGGGTCCACACAAGATCCCTGTTCCATCACGAGTTGACTGGCATGGATTATTTCTGCATCATCTGCTACGTTTTTCCTCTAATTAGGAACCCAAATGTAGATTGCTTCATTTCTCTATTGCTAGTTCTTTTTTTGTCTTACATATACACAGTATGTCTGTTTTTCTGTCTTTGCCCCAATCTCTGTCTCTCTCTCTGTCTCTCTCTCTGTCTCTCTCTCTCTCTCTCTCTCTCTGTCTCTCTCTCTCTGTCTCCATCTCTCTCTCTCTCTCTCTCTCTCTCTGTGTCTCTCTCTCTCTCTCTCTCTCTAACACTCTCTCTCTCTCTCTCTCTCTCTCTCTCTCTCTCTCTCTAACTCTCTCTCTCTCTCTCTCTCTCTGTGTGGTACAGATGGGCTTGTTGTTCCGGAGGCTACCATGTCATGTTGATTCGTTTACGGTCTTGTTTTTTTGAGTGGATTCCAGTGCACAGAAATCAGTGTGATCCTTGAATGTGTCCGATTTCACTTCTGCTGCCTCGTTGTGTTAAGTCTGGAACCAATCCCAGAATCATCCTTTACTTTCCTCTCTTTGTACTTTTTTTTCTGAATGGAATTCTGTTTTTTTTTCCTTCCCTTGATGACACTAGTGTTTTATGAGTCTATATTGGAATTGATTCTAACAAATCATCATCTTCACTTGAACACTGATACTTCAGAAAGCACATGAATGCTAAACTGCTGTCCACAGAACTCTAGCTATATGTAGCCAGTTTTACACTTTATTCTATAAAACAGTACTTTACAGTTACAGGATGTTACGGTAATTGCAATCCAACCTGTTTTCTGCATTTCTCTGTATTATTTCTGATGTTTGCTTTCAGTGCATTATAGGAATTAATGGCTAACATGAATAATTATAAGATCTATATGAATAAGATCTAAAATCTGTATACACATGTATCTAAAAAAAAAAAAAACCCAAAAAACAAACAAACAAAAAAACTAATTTATATGTGAATGTAAGTTGCACCATATGTTGCTATTATGCCAATGCTATATGGCCAGTTTTATTGTTTAACTCTTGCCTACATTATTCATAATCAACAATTATTCTCAGTTTTAATTGATAAACTCATGGTACCTTCCACTAATTTAATAATTTAAGTTGACTTTACTTAGAAAAAGTGAGGAAACCAAATGCCTTAAAATTTCCAAGTAGTGTATTCATTTTTAGCTGGCAAAACTTATCGAAAACCTTTTCATCAAGCATACTTAAGCACTGATGACCCAAAATCATTACTTAGGTTAACTTCCTATTAGTGCTCACATGACTAGGAAAGCATTAGGAAACTGATTGCCTTAAAACTTTCAAGTTAGCTAAACAAACAAAAAAAAGTGTAACTCAGGCAAAACATTATTTATTTCTCTTTTTGTCATTTGCCTTCAGGCACTACAATGTACCAAACAATTCCATTCAGTCATTCCTAAATGCCAAACATTGTTCTTCAGTGTAACATTAACAATTTCTGAAGCACAAAAAGCACACTGTCATTGTCGTTGATCTTAAAGCAGCTCAGATGTGCAGTGCAACTGAAAACAGTCTTGGTTTTACAGTACAGTAATGCGCTGCGACTAGGGCTGTCACGATATTAGATTTTTCACACCACGGTTATTGTGGCCAAAAGAATTCACGATATCGATATATCGCAATATCTATAGAAACCTTTGGGGAAAAACTCAGTCAAATGATTTTTTACTTTATTTAGTTTTTTTTTTAACCCATGCAACGAACAAGGATACAGATAAACAGGGCACTTACATTTTTCACTTCTTACATTCGCAATCTATGGCACCGGGGAGGTCAACCAGGTACTGGCACTGGAGAATTTACATGTCGTGTTATCAGAGTCCTGTTCATTTTAAATATTGTGGTTATCACCAATACCGGTATATCATCACACCCTAAATTAACACGATGTCGATATTTCATGCTTTGAATATCACGGTTATCGTCAATACCGGTATATTGTGACTAATCACGACTGATGAGTGACTGTTTCAAACATAACACCCAAGAATCCTGACTTTTGTTCCATCACAATCTTTGACCTGAAACTAAGTGAATAGTTGACCTTGTAAAATATTAACTTTAACTTACTGTAACACTTTACCATTTCTAAACACTTTTTAAACATGTTTTTCACAATATAACATATAATGTGTTCTAAAACTACAAAAACGTTTTTAACAAAGGATGGCAAATGACCAATTAAAAGCGTAGCACCCGAGAATCTTGACTTTCGTGCAACCACAAGCTTAACACAACCTCACACAGCACTGGCTTACATCAGCAGCAGGTTTTTA
>CM074962.1:11799035-11830252 GCA_037577455.1 Pangasius macronema
TAAGTTTCTCTGGTTTCAAACTGGAGTGAAACACTGTCTGAATGTTTCCTGAAGAACTGAAAAGTCTTTCTGATGCAACACTGGTGGCGGGAATGTTAACCGCTGTTAACAGGTTAATGTAACATTTCCCATTTCATGATTAGTAAAATAATCGCTTTTAGTAAAATAAACTTACTCTCTGTAAAAGGGCGTGATCCGCAGGGTGAAGGATCCGCAGGGTGAAGGATCCGCAGGGTGAAGGTGAAGGATCCGCAGGGTGAAGGATCCGCAGGGTGAAGGATCCGCAGGGCAGGGTGAAGGATCCGCAGGGCAGGGTGAAGGATCCGCAGGGCAGGGTGACGGATCCGCGGGGTGACGGATCCGCGGGGTGGGGAAAGGTTGGTGTTGCTGCCCCCCTTTGCACTGACCGTAGCCCAACAGATTCTGCAGATTGGGTTGTCTAAGGAGCTGTTTTCTTTGAAGCCAAAAAGCTCCCATACTGGCAAACTTATTTTTTTCGGGTGTGGACAAAGCCTCTCACTCTTGCGCTTGGAAGACATGATTCCTCTCGGAGTAGCTGCGCGCGCTGGGTCGTCTTCTTGTTTGACAGGTGTCAGCGTTAAAGCGCAGTACTGACACCGGGGAGGTCAACCAGGTACTGGCGCTGGAGAATTTACATGTCGTGTTATCAGAGTCCTGTTCATTTTAAATATTGGGGTTATCGCCAATACCGGTATATCATCACACCCTAAATTAACACGATGTCGATATTTCATGCTTTGAATATCATGGTTATCGTCAATACCGGTATATTGCGACACCCCTAATTGTGACTAATCACGACTGATGAGTGACTGTTTCAAACATAACACCCAAGAATCCTGACTTTTGTTCCACCACAATCTTTGACCTGAAACTAAGTGAATAGTTGACCTTGTAAAATATTAACTTTAACTTACTGTAACACTTAACCATTTCTAAACACTTTTTAAACATGTTTTTCACAATATAACATATAATGTGTTCTAAAACTACAAAAAACGTTTTTAACAAATGACCAATGATGGCAAATGACCAATTAAAAGCGTAGCACCCAAGAATCTTGACTTTCGTGCAACCACAAGCTTAACACAACCTCACACAGCACTGGCTTACATCAGCAGCAGGTTTTTAAGCAGCGACTGTAGTGTTGGTTTCAGGGATTTGTGTCCAAGGGAAAGAAACACTCTTTGAATAAAATGAAAGTTGTTCCTTCGCTGCAGAGGGCTCTCCAATTTTAGCACACATATCAGCCCAAAAAGTAGGCACGTGGCATGTGGAAGGTTTTCGAGACCATCCATCACTGTGGCTCCTTGAATAATTGCTGTATGCCAAGCCTCCGAATGCTGTGCTTGTGGAGAATCCTGGCTGTCTTCAGGTATCATGGTCAGAATCCTGATGGAAATCTGGGGTGTGTCACGATCACAGTCCTAATAAAAATACAGAAATATTACAATCCTACTCGCAATAAAAAACTCACAAATGTAAGTCACTTAAATATCCAGGACCATGACTTTCTTTATGTACAGCTAACAGAGATGAGTAAAGGCTGTGTGCAATATTGTGTTGCAATATCACAGTCAAAAACACAATACTTACATTTCCACTGCATGTCGTTCCACAGAAGAACCTCTGCAAATGAAGAAAGTGAAATTAACCTACATAATTCTTACTATATAGATTAATAATTTTCAAATAACTTCGTAGTGTTCAAACATTTTAATCTAATGTAATCTAAAAAATGAAGTTATATAAGCTATAGCTTTCCCTGTATAATGCACATAATCTAACAATCGAATGTAAATCAGCAATTTAAGTAGTGTTAATGTTTTTGCTCAGTCTACATTATACACACGACAAAAATAAATAAAACACAAAAACGTTCCTTGATTGAAAACATGTCTCCAAAGATATGTGACTAGCAAATGTTACTGTTCATTTTGATTCCTGAACACAGTCCAAAAATTTGACTACAATACCGCCACATCCAGTGTCAGTGTAACGCTAACTCATTTCATCTGATTGTTACAATTAAAAAAATATGACCCAAGTGCCAACTCACCTCACCATGTGCTTTTTCCCTCTGCATGCAAACCGACTCCACCTACAGGTAGAACTGCGTATGACCATTCGCAAAAAGCTGGAAATACTCGTTATTTTGAGTAGCGGTTAATTGAATCTGTTGAGTTGAACAGCTTTCCATGCCAAAAAGTTGCCAGTGCTTAGTTAAACTCAGCAAGATCAGCAAACTTATTCAAAATTAGTTAGTCACTTAATTTTATTAGGAAGATCATCAGTTAAATGTTACAGTGAATGTGAATGAAAGGGTTAAAGCTACTTTAATTCCCATTTGCAATACTAAAAAGACGAGTCTGTAAAGGTCACCTCTTGAAGGTCATCCTAGCAGACAGATGTACATACACACCCACAGGCACACAGGCTGTAACCTCTTCCGAAACATACTGTCATCAATTTCTCTTTCTATCTCTGCCTGTCTTTCTGTCATTGACTGACTAATACTCCCTCTCTCTCTCTCTCTCTCTCTCTCTCTCTCTCTCTCTCTCAGCATCATGGTCACCAATGTTCAGCAAAATGACCTTGTAGCCCTACTGTTCTGTTGTCATGGGAACATGAAGGAAAAGGCATTCTCACAGCTGGACACCTTTCCAACAAAATAAATGTTTGTGTTTGTGTGGATGAGATGGCTAGAGCTGGAAGCATATCATTTTGGTGGAGTCACATGATTCATTAAGGCATCTGCTCACTTTTCTGCCCTTCTTCCCTTGCCGTCGTCAGTATAAACAAGGCAGGGTGTCAGCTATTCAGTTGTGGCCTTTTCACAAATGACTTGCTGCTTGGCCAATAGCGCAAGATGTTGCTTATATCATCCAAGAACCGCAGCCAATTAGTCTTGGCCTTTGCACAAGTAAAGTGATTCAAACCAGAAGGACGTGACAGCTGATTTTAACAGCTGAATTTAACACATTTGTCGCTCCGAGCCCTTTCGGTTATCCGGCCCAAAGCTTTTAATCATTCTCTCAACGTGTTTCGCATCCAAATGAGTCTCAGTGCATACATTACCAATCATTACATAACAAATCTAAAGAAACGTCTTTTTTGGAATTTGATATTTCTAAACGTTGATCAATCTAAGATTAATTCTAAACACAGAAATATGACGGATTTGATCAGTGACTGGGCCTTCTTTCATGGAGCTGAAAAATCACTTATAAGTTTTCAGTGTGCCACCAATGATTAAAAAAAAAAAAAACACACCGTTTGTCTGTCATCCTGACACGTGGCTACTTGTTGCTTCTCCCTGTATTAATCATGATGTGATTAACTTCACTTTAACTTACTTTTTGAGTGACATGGATGCTATTTCTACACTGTAATGTTCCTCTTGTGTGCTTTTTTTTTTTTTTTTTTTTTTTTTTTTTTTTGCAACTTCATATTGTCTTTTGGAGATGCACCATATGATCATGCAGGAAGGCATTTGTCAGATGGAGGTCTAATCTCCCAGCTCTGTTGATCACTTGTGCTAGCCAGATTGGACAGAGTAGAAGCTTCTGCATCATTTTGATCAGTTTGCCAAATGTGCATGTGACATGATGAGCTGACACACAGTGACTGTATCCTGAAGAGCTTTCGTGAGGACTGGCTCTCATGGCAAGCAGAAATATCTGTGATAATATCAAATTGCGTTGCAACATGACGGCGCGGGTCTGAATGAACGCGCCATCTTCAAAGCTTTGTTTTCCTTTTGTTTACTGATTTAAGTATTCTCGTATAGGTTTAAGGAAAATATTAATGATATAATGAAAACATTATATATATTATAAAAATATAATGAAAACATATGTAAGATAAATATACTGTAGAAGCCGGTGTGTGAGGGTTTGGAGGATTTTAGCTGAGCTCTGGGCTTGTTTACTTTTTCCACTGTGTTTTTCAGCGCAAAACTCAACACTAACAAACCAAGTGAAAAGAAGCCGTCACTAACTTGTGGCTTTCGCCCCGTTCAAATTCACGATCCGTCTGTGTTTGTGTGTGCGCAAGTGCGTTGCTCAATCTGCCAGCTCAGCCACAATCTCTCTCTCTCTCTCTCTCTCTCTCTCTCGCTCTGGTTACAGCAGTTACTGAAAGCACAGAGACACTCAAATAAGTAGACAGGTGGTAATAAGACACAGGTGAGAATCATCACGCATTACCTGCCTGTTCAACCCGCCTCCTCTCCGTCCACAGCTGATGCTCGACCATGCCCCCGCTGCCACATATACATTACACTCTTAATTTAACCTTGCTAAAAAGAAATTGTATATTCACCAGCATGTAATTCAACCTTTAGTCTTTAAATATAAACAGGAATCAATGTTGCAGGACCCATGGCAACACATAATTACTGATCATAGTCCTGTGTTTAATTGTGTGTGTTTGGGAAATGCTGTGTGGAGTTGAATAACTAGTCATAATGGAGTATGACTTACATAGGTTTTCTTTCAGGTGTTGCTCCTTTATGAGGTAGCATCACTGCTTCTGTGAGGGACATCTGTAGAGTCCCCTCAATCTTTGAGGCTATTTTTACTGGGGGGAGTTTTGGAGTTTTGTAAACCATCAAATGCTCTACAGCACTATTTTGAAAAAGCTACTCCCAGCTCAGTTGCTGATGTGTTCATTTGGATAATGAATGGACAGTGGGTTTATGAGGTCAGAGTTCAGGGTCTCTCTAAGCTGACTGAAGGTTGTGTTTGCTGAGGGATTAATCTGACCTTCTCTGCCTGCCATTTTTTTGTGAGATGTGATATGATATAGGTGAGGCTAAATACAAAAAGTAAGAAAAATCTCCAGTAGTAAAGAACTCTTCAGGGTCTCCATCCTTTTGCTTTTGGGGCCTAGGGAGGACATGGCCATACCTCTAACCCAGGCTCAGTAGGTCCTGGATGGTCACTGAAGCACTGTAAAGCCTGAGGTAAAGTTGGGGTATTGATTTGGCTCAAGGCTGGTGGACCAGGCTGGTATACCCAGATGCTTAGCACCAGCAGCATGGAGTAGGTGGAGTCATTTGAAATATTTCTTGCAATCAATTCAGTTTCACCATTGGGCAGGTTTATTTTTATTTTATTATTTTTTTTAAAGAGAGCAAATCTGTCCTTATTTCATAAGGGAGATCCTGGAGGAAACTACTCCTAGCTTTGCTGTCTAGGAAGTTAGGGGAACTTCGGTGGTATAACATTGAGTTACACACAGCAACTAGCCCAACCTGTTGTGGCAGGAGGCTGGGGACGTAGGTCCATTCCTGAAATTGGGTGATAGTGGTGGATATGACACCGACCCAGACCACGATCTTTTTTTGTTTTGCATGCAACAATCCACTGAAACTTGTAGGTTTCAGTGTCAAATCAGCTCTCTGTTTGGTGAGGTACTAGCACTGCTGACTGTGATTCTTGAGCCTCCTTTCACTAGGCTTAAACCCATCCTCTGTTATCATTTTAACACAGGCCCCCAGCTCTTAGCCATCCACTGTGTTTGCACAGAGGCCCATAAAAGGTCCTGTGCCATCAGATGCTTTCTGTTAACACACCCAAATGAACCTCTCATTTAACCTCTGCTGGCTTCTGCTTTCCAAATTCTATACCATGGTGGTGTTAAGTGCATACAAGCCTAAAAAAATAGTTCAGCTCGGGAGGATATTTATTTACACACTGAAAGTTAGAGTGAGTAATTAAAGTAAGATAGAGCTGAAGTGGTGAGGGAGTCGAATAAATCTTGGCTTGTGGTGCTTTTGATTGCTATGAGGTTTACAGGGCGTGCATGCACTGTTGGCTCAGTACCAGGCCAGTGAGATATTCTTGCTGGGTTGGTGTAAGACAATTAGTGTTTTCCAGCTGTGGATCCTCAAGCATGCCACATAATGCGCATATGCTTTGGTTGTGGTTAAGAAGGCTGTTTGTGGGACTGACTGAGTTGCTGGCCAGTATGCCGAACTGATACTCCAGGGTCGGTAGTACCCATAAGAGTTCTGTCATCAAACTGCCCCGTTTTGTGAATTATTTACCCTGAAGCACAAAGTGGGATATAATTTTACAGTGGCTGTATTTTATTACAGCAGTGCCGTTTATGTTACACTGAAATAAAATTATAATAGCAATGGGAGGAATGCAGTAACTTTATATTTAGTTTTGGCTTGAGGCAGCTCACAGGGAAATGCAGTAGGATTTCATTTCAAGGTTTCAAAAGTTTGCTTCTGAGAGACTCACTGTTTCATTCTTTAACAGTGTTAATTTTAACAGCTAATTTGGGTTTAGTTTTAGTCTTTTGAAAATCGATAGCAATTTTAATCAATAAAAAAATATTTCTTTTCCCCTAATTTTTTTTTTCCAACCTGAATACAAATGGCACAATGTCCTAAATTTGAATTCTTTTCTAAATGAAAAGCTAGGTCATTTTCAAAATGTACATTGGCATTGCAAGCCCTTATTCATCTACATTTTTGTTGTGTATTTGCTAAATGAAAGTTCTGGAGTGGCTGAAGCTGTCACAAACTGTCACACTGTCGATTAATTTCAGTGGGGTGTCATTAGGTATGCTAGTCCCAGAGCATACAACATTCATCACAAAATAATGTAACTGTAGTCTAAAAGGTTCCTAATGTGACCAAACGTTTAAAGAGTGTGACAGCATGAAGCATCAGCATACATAAAGAGATCAGAGAAGCAGATCCCCAGTCTTGCACTGCACTCAGCCACTGCGGCACCCTCTTGTCCCCGTCTCTTGTCCCTGTCTCTTGTCCCCGTCTCTTGTCCCCGTCTCTTGTCCCCGTCTCTTCTCTATCTGCTTTGCAAAGTGTATGGAGAAAGATGATGGGATAAAATTTCACTTTTGTCCTGTCGACTGGTTCTGACATTTGCAACTTGTTTTGATTAACTGAAGAAAATGTCATTATATTTTGTTAAATATTTTGAATTATTTTTTTAGTTTTCAGCATGTTTTTTCATGATCTTAGTTTTTGGTAAAAAACAACTGTAACCCCCTGCTCTTCATGCAATTATACAGATCTAGCTTGTGGAAACTGTATATTGGTTTTGACTTTATTTTTGACATGACATGTTTTATGCAGGTCACAAACCAAAAGCAATGTTATTCCTATACTGTATAGTATTTTACATTGTTCGACAGTAGAAACGATTAAAATTTGGCATAGATTCCATGACATAGTAGTGGCTTGTCCATAGTGGAAGTCCATAGGAGCAGCCGTTCAACAAATGTCAGTGTTTGTAAGTATGAATTCACAACTGAGATATTTGACAGATATAAGCTGTTGCATCGATTTGCTTGCCTTTCTAGATGTTTCACAATTGTAAGGCAGCATGCTCGCTGCCCCATTTAGCGTCAGAGAGTTATTATTGGACCTAGTGATCAAAAATGGGAACTGCAAAAAGCGCTAATAGTGGCTGATTGGTGCAGGAATCCCAGTGCCCCATGCACGTTTTCAGAAGTGTAAGTGCATACAGTGTGTCTGTGATGTACAGAACCATTTCTATTGTAAGATACCACATATTGCAAAGATCGGGAGAGGGAAGCAGGGATTATGAAATAGATAATGTCCATCCGTCAGAAATGTGTATGCACCATGGTGACCTCGTTTATCATGCAAAGACTGAGAAGAAGAAGAAATCTTCCCTTTTCCAGTACCTGAATCTTTTGGGCTAATGTCAGGTCCTGAGAAGTAGTTGGGCTGGAAATTTTGTTAAAATCTGGAAACCCTAGCTAATAGCTCTATGTGCCTCGTACACTGCTCTGGGAAACACACCTGCTGTATTGAACACAAATGAACAAAGCTACATGTGAAAAATTCTGATGACTGTATGTTGTCGACCCTCGACTGAATATTATTTAAAATGTATTTAAAAACTCACCAGAGGGTAGCCTATAGAATACAGCAAATCAGATCACAGATGATGTGGTAGCCTCTTGACCTAACTTTTTAGGTCGTCCTGTCCAACCAAAACCTATGGCCATGAGCCACTGCTCATGACCTGGTAGTACTCTTGACAAGCACAAGCTCAAACTCTATGGGTGAGAGAAACATGGACTAGACTTAGGAAGGCTTCATACAGAGTGGCTTGGAAAACCAAAAACCTTAGTGACATGTAATCTAGAATGCAATATATTTTATCTTAGTTTGTCTCTTTTTTTTATCTTTATTACTAAATCAAAACTCCTAAACCAACTCTCTCCATCTCTTTTTCCAGGCCTCTTGGTTCTCAGCTACTCCTGGTCAATTTACTATGGCACCTATTTCTCAGTAATAACCAGCAAACACAGCTAAATAGAGCACATGACTGGAAACCCTAATATTTTTTCTTCTACAGTTCTTAAATTGGGTCCCTTGGTGATGATGCAAAGGGAAGATAAGAGCAGTGTGATGCCATCTCTGATTAGACTCCCTGAGTTTTTATTACCAGCACTCAGCCATGGAGTAGAGCTGAAGAGATGGCCGTTCTTGCTGCATTTGTGCTGTGCACTCCTTCCCCTTCTGTCCCTCATTTCTCATCTCTCTAATGGCTTGCCATGAGATTACTCATGGTGGATGCGGGGAGCAAGAGGAGACCTAGTCAATAAGTTCTTTCTGCCTTGCTGTCTCCTGGGGCTGATGTGCAGGGGTAGATAGAGTGAGAGCTGTTTCTTCTCTCAGTACTAACGTGACCCATGTGTACCTTACTCTGTTAGCTTTGATGGATTTTTTTTACTCTGTTTTTAATGATGTTATGCTCTTTATTTGAAATGGATTAAAAATGGATTGAAAAAAAGTTCAAATGGGCAGTTCAAAATAATCAAGCTCCAGGATGAGTGGCTTCCTCATTGTTGATGTTGAAATGATCATGACTCATGTAGGTGGTACAGTTTTTTGAACTATCAATATGGACAATAATGTATATGTGTAGCTGTCTGGGGGAAACCTGACCGATGTTACTGACGGTGAATTATTGTAAACAGCCAAGCAAAATTGGGTTTTGGCCAAAACAGGTGGTGTGAAGCCACTGTACATTTGATCTGGCGACAAGATTCACAATGAACTTAGTGGATCTTAAATCCAACGCTGACTGCAGCAAAGTCTTCCTTTCATAAAGAGGGACCTTTGGTTCTCCCACTATTCATGTAGATAGCTAGCTGATAGCTGCTTATAGGAACAATCACCTCCAAGGTCAACTTCTAATAGTAACTACACCGGTATACTTATTTGCTATCTATGGATAGCATAGCTAGTTAGCTCTGTGACTTAACATAAGCTTTCACCCTAGTAATGCCATCCTAACCATTTGCAGAGTGTTTGCTTCTGTACTTAGTCTCATGCACAAGATTCTGCATAGATGCGTGCTTATGTTCCTATTTGCAAAGTGATATCATAGAAAGAGAGCTTTGGTTTATTTTACATTTATTATAGTCTAATTATTTTGTCTTGAATACTATGCTTGAGGGAAGTATCCAGAGAGTAACCTAAATGTCTGTTGGATTGCACTGATTGTGGCTTTAGCTTGGCCTGACCTGACACATTAGTGCAACCATCAATTAGTAATGTAATATTTAGGAGGGACCTACATTTACCCGAGGTAATGCAGTTCAGATGAGGCAGGATATTTGAGAAAATAGGCAAACATGGTTAACATGGGCGAATATCCTAGACCTCAAGAAACAGGCAGGCAGGGTCAGAAGATATTTAACCTAGGCAAATCCATTACTAGGATGTACAGGAATAGTTTGGTAAAGTCCAAAGTACAGAAATGTGGTTATCCGATACCAGAAGAAACCAGGATGTATAGATTCTAGTATAATGAATTATATGCAAGTGAAAAGAGAAGTGATCTATTAGCAAGAGGTGCTAATTATCATGGTTGGCTATCCTCAAGTGCTTGTCAAATACTTCGGGTAAAAAGGAAGACACTTTATACTGTTTTATTATAATATTTAAAAGACGATTAGGGAAAAAAGGGTTTTAATATAGGTCTAGTATTTACATTTTGACTGGCATTTTTAGGTAAAAATGAAGAAATTTGAAGTAGGGAACTTTTAATCTTTTTTTCAATACTGGAATACCTTAGTCATTTCCAGTAGAGGAATGCTGCAGCTATTTCATCTACACTATCAGCCAAGATATCAATCCCAGCCAGAAAAGAAAGCTTCCGATCCATGAACCAACACAAGCCGAGAAGATTGAAAGAGGTCGTACTTTGAAGAAATTACATCATCTCAAATATTGACACAATTGAATTCTTTCTGGGGATTACCTCTTTCACCAAACATCCATAAAATACATTCAACACCAGAATTATTGGCACCTTTTACAAAGAAAAAAAACCTCTCAATTTACTCGCAGCCCAGAAATGTAACTTATAGATCATTGTATATAGGCTATAATACCTATGTCAATCTATACTCATAAATCATATGTATATGCATGCAGTTACTTGTTAAATTGTGGAAATACAATGTTATGAACATGTATGATATATTATGAACATATAACATATATGAACATATATATATATATATCTGTTAAAACCCTTTGTCGGCTGCTTGGTTGTCCCCATGGTGATGGCTTTGCATGTGTGCAACAAGCTTGGCCAAAGTCAACATTAGAGTGGTCAACTGCACAAAAAAAAAAAATCTGGCTAGATTTGTTTAATTCGTTCCACTTGAGTAACCATTTTATGCTATTCACAGTGGCAGTGGATCCAGAGCCTATCCCAGGAACTCTGAGCATGAGGCAGGAATCCACCCTGGATGGGAAGCCAGTCNCATTCCCACCTGAGGGAAATTTAGCTTATTTAATTCACCCAGTGGCATGTATCATGAGAAGTGGGAGGAAACCCAAGACTCATTATTTCATGTTTTCATATATGTCAAAAAAATTGTATACATGAATGTGGGTTTATTAGAGGATGACATTGTGTCATTTAAACATTTGAAATCATCATTATATATATTTTAACATATATAACAGGTTGGCAGTAATTCTGGAGTTGACTGTGTATGGCTTTTTGGAGAGAACCTCCACACCACCCCAAACCAGATGAACCTTTTAAATATCCAACCTTCGCCAAATACAGCAGTTCAAATCCCAGGACTTCCAAAAAGAAAAGCAAAGATGCCTTCATTATTATTTTAAGAAGAAATAAGATACAGATGCTGGTTAAACCTCAACTACTCAGATAGATGCTTGCATTGAATTATGTCTCACTTGTAAATTGCTTTGGTTAAAAGTATCTGTAAAATGAATGAAAAAGGTTACATGGGAGAGAACATGCTGGACAGACAGCTGTTCCTGCCTTTTGCTTTCTCACTCTTCCTATCATCACATGATAAATGAGAAGACGTGTCCTACGTAGTGCGAGCTGAGAGGGTGGAGAGGACAGACGTCCTTGAAATAAACAAGTCGAGCAAGCTGGCTCATGTTCTTGTTCCAGGCTCCACAATGGAGAGAATCGAAAAGAAGTGTGAGTGTGAGAGAAGGAGCTGAAGAAGACATCACATGTGCATCTTCGCCTGCCTCCAGTCGTGTCTCTCACATTACAAAGCACATCGGAGATCACAAGCTTCGGGAAGCACAGGCTCAGTAATAATATGAAGTATCTCCGATGCCTCAGCACTTTTGTGAAAGCAGGCAGTTTATTTATAACTTAAATGTTCCAGTGAAATATTGTGCTGGCACATGATTTTAAGATTCTTTGGCAATGCTTTTTCCACACTATGCCAGTTTTTTGGTGTGTGTGTGTGTGTGTGTGTGTGTGTGCGCGTGTGTGCGCGTGTGTGCGCGTGCGTGTGCGTGTGTGCGTGTGCGTGTGTGTGTGTGTGTCAGACACCATCTGTGTTTTAGTGCATGCAATGCCTACTCTATCTCACTCGCTCATTCCTGCCATCATTTCCTCTGAATAATCTCTCTCTAAATGTATCTCTTTGTACCATCTTTTGTATCTCTATTTTACTTTTTCTGCTGTTTTCATTCTGTCAGTTTATTTTAGCTCCATCCTGCTTTCTCACTCTTTGCAGCTCTGTCAACAACTTGCTATCTCTCCGTGTCTGTTCAGTGTGCTTGTGTACATGTTTGTGTGTGCATGTGATTTGTGTGTCTCATACTGACAATGAGGTTGAGCTGATTGGATTCTGGTTTATTTACATCCAGACCAGCAGAGTGCCTTGCTTGCCAGCTAGCACACACACACACACACACACACACACACACACACACACACACACACTGAACAAATGAAACATATTGAATCTCTGTTCTCTTTACCCAAGACACACTAGATAGAGTTTATGCAGTCCTAAAGATTTTTACTCTTTCCATTAATTCACTTCCATGCTCTTAATAATGCTGTCAAATTAAAATTCCTGTGCTTTGTTGTCCTCTGCACAGCCACACCATCCTGTGTGTATGTATGTTTATATATCTTGCAATTGTCCCTACAAGGATAGGAACACATGACCGTTTTGACCTTGTGAGGACATTTGGTGGCTCCCCTTTTTAAAAAAAAAAAAAACTAAAAGAGCCAAACTGTTTTCCTCTAGTTACTGAGTTAGATTTAGGTGTAGCACAGCATTAATTAGCTGCATTAACAACTGTCAATAGAAGGTCCTGAAACATGATGGAAGCATGCCGTGTGTGTGAGTGTTAAGATGTAAAAATAGGCCTGCGATGTTTGTTTATTGAGACGTAAATTGAAGTAGCAGAGCGCAGGACTGTAAACAGGGTGCCGGCTTGGATAATGATACGGTGCTTTCCTCAGGCTATAGAATCCATGTTAAAATTCAGCATAATAGCCCTTCATTTCAGGCTACATCAACTGGATACGCCATTTGCCATGGACACCCTCGCCTCAGCCCGGGCACTGTTTCCACGCTTTCTAATAACATACAATAAGATTTTATTGTACAACAGCCTTTTCCAATGCCTGCATTTTTTTAAAGAATCATTCTATTCCTCATACTACTTTTGTAGATGTAGTGCTTATGGCAGAGGATACGTGCTGTATGTGTGCAGATTTAAACGGTTCTTAATCTTTTGCCGCTGACTTTTGCTTTAGCTATTTACTCCGAATTTCACACATCTTTAAAAACTGGCCATTTTTATCCTCCCCACCCGTCTCCCCCTGTCCCTCCCCCGCTTCTCCTCCAGTTGCTTGCTTTACCCACGACCAAAGAGTAGAGGAGATTATTTTTTAAATGTGCAATACATATTTCAGAACGTTCCTTACCTTTGTACCTGGAAAATGGTTTGAAATGATATTCAAGTGATTCAAGCGCTGTCAGTCTTTGTTTATCATTTTTCATTTTTCTTGCTCATATTTCAGGAATAACCTTTTAGAATAATAATCTCTCAGAATTCACCAGCTCCGTGCTCTCATGTGGCAGTGTTTCTGCGAGGTTTTACAAATGCATTCAAGTAAGAATTAATCTCCATTGTAGCAGTGTGACTGCTTCACACCTGTTCTGGCACAAATTGGTTCCACAGGGTGCCAGATCGGATCGAGTCATGCCAAAAAGCAAATACAGAACTGTCTAACTAATGCTGGCCAAGTTAAATGACATGCCGGCATGCAGCGTTCAAATCTTTGTCCTCCTTCAGGTTTTTGTTATCTTGGTCTCAAAACGCGCGTTGCTGCTTTATGATATGCAGGGAAGGACACTCCGAATAAATCAGTGGCAAATAGCACATCAGGAGTGTCATGAAGAAAGCCTGGCCTTTGTAAACTGCTCCCACACTAGGGTCATAGAGCCTTTCATTGGATAGATGTTCATGGGCTTTAGTGGTGGTGTCAGTTTTAAGGCAAATAAAAAACAGAAGTCTCTTTGATTTATTTCTAATGTGAGGATTTGTGCTGAAATACTATACTAGTCAAACCAAACTTAAATGTCTGAAGTGAACTAGAATGAAGGAGCAATTTCTTAAGTCCCGGGACACGTGTTGCATGAGCAGATTTACGGTGTAAACACACAAACAGAAAGGATGATGCAGGTGATGAACCAGCTCACGACCTAATTAGATTTGAACAGTGTCGATATACAGAGGAAAAAAATCCTGATAAAATGCATTGCATGTTAATGCTTCAACTGGCCCGATTCTGATTGTGTGGTGAATTATCCTTTCATTATGTTTAATAATAATAATAATAATAATAATAATAATAATAATAATAATAATAATAATACTACTACTACTACTACTACTACTAATAATAATAATAANGGTGAATTATCCTTTCATTATGTTTAATAATAATAATAATAATAATAATAATAATAATAATAATAATAATAATAATAATAATTCTGTTTAAAGTATCCAGTCTGGTTTAATGATGAAGGTCCGAGCATTCTCTTAAAAGAAAACTCTATTCATGGCTGTATGTGTTTTTTTCTTCTTCTTTTTTTTTTTTTTTTAAATTAATTTTAATGACAATGACATTTTATTATTTATTTATTTATTTATTTAAAGCAAAAAAATTTAGGTGATTTTCACCAAGTCTAGGGTTCCCCAATTTATTTTATCTTTGATACTTAATTATCAAGTATCAAAATACTTGGGGTGAGGGGAAAAAATTCTCTGGTTAAATAATTGGACAAATTAACATGATCATAATTGTCATATTTAATACTTGGTTGCAAATCCTTTGCAGCCAGTGACTGCAGTCTGGAAACCGTAGTCATCAGTAGATGCTGGATTTCTTCTTGGTGATCCTCTGCAGGTGTTTACTGCAGCTGTCTTCACCTCCTGCTTGTTCTCGGGGTGTTTTTTCCTTCAGCAAGTGAACTGCATGCTCACTTGGATTCAGGTCAGGTGATTGACTTGGCCATTGCAGAACGTTGCACTTTTTTGCCTCACAAGTCTTCTGTTGCTTTTAAAGTATGATCTGGGTCACTGTCCATCTGCAGTGTGACGCGCCACCTGATGGGTTTTGATGGACCTGACTGTATATGTGTCTACACTAAATTGTGGATCGCCAGGCATGTTGTAACCTTTTGGATTCTGTGTTCCCATTAGCAAGTGACGAGCACTTGGCCCCTGTCGCTTGCAGTTTATAACTTGTCAGCCTGTAGTCATTCTAATTCGGGATTAATTGCAAGTAGGGAATACATTTGAGAGTGGGGAACTGAAGAAACATCAGATCCATGTGTCGTAGGACTGGACTCTTGGTCGATTTGAGCCAGTCGTTTGGATTTGTCACTTGCCGCTGAAATGACAGCACAGGGTTGTGCCTGGACAATAAAAATGAAAGACGTCTGTCACTATGTGAATTGCCAGTGTGAGCAAACCATGAAAGCCACAGTGTACAGCTCCGTCCTACTGGGTGTCTTATAGACTCCGACTTTGGCTACAGTCTTACTGTCGAGCTAAATGTTTCCTATCCAAAAAACTCATTGTTTTTGAGGAACAAATAATACTGCAGTCTCTAAGAGGACATGAGTTAATGTGCTAGAAAGTGCATCCCTCACTGGGGCCCGTAAACAAATCCTGGTCCGTTTGATGTCAAGGAAATTTTCAATATTTTCCGAAGACAGAATGCACGTCTGGGCACGCGCTTTGAGAGATTATATAAATTGCGATCAAATAAAATGCAGTTCTACCGCCCAAAAGGATAACCCTCGGACGACCACGAATGTTTACGTGTAAAATTACGGATTAATAGTCGCTTCAAGAAACAGCTCGAGAGGAAATGAATGAGTGCTGGTTTGTTAAATGCAGCCCAGTAAATTTTATAGGATTGTCATTTGAGTCTTTTTTTTTTTCCCCATATTTGCGTAATTTTGTCTTTTTTACATGTTTGTGATGTTCAGTGTAGTGGCAATAGCCTCAGCATAATTTTCTTTCATGTAGGTGTCTGTTGATGTGTTTTCATGTGTGCCTGGAACATGTGTTTGTGAATATGTGATTATGTGCTGCCGGGAAATGTCACCGGTCTCTGAATAACCATGTTCTGATGATGACCCAAGCCTTTTTATTTCTTTTGTCCTTTATCTTTTTTTTATGTTTTTCTTTTTTTTTTTTTAGTGTGTTGTAGGTTTCCATTAGCATAGTGCTGATGCCCTCCTGGCAACCTCACTGTCAGCACACTCGCTGCATTCGCACATCCCATCCCCATGGCCTGAACAAGGGCTCGACCCTCTTCCCTCTGTGCTCCGTGTCAGCTTTGACCTTCCTGCATCATGCCCAGCCTGAATCCCTCATGCACGAGGGGAGAGAAATGGAGAGAGAAAGGTTCAGTCAGGGATCGATCTGTGCTGTTATTGAGCGCTGAGCTCAAGAGACAGACACATTGAAGAGCTTAAGGTCTTTTTAAAATGGTTCAGATAGGGCTATGCATGTATATTCTGCAACTGTGTCCACTGTTCCATGTTTGTTGTCAGAATTACACAATAGCTGCACATTTATTTCTGTTATGTGCAGTGTTATGTGATTTCTATAGACTCGTGATTCAACGATCGAACCAGATCCTTCTGATCTTTTGGCAGTCTTTTTAATCTGATCTTTTTAAGTGGTTTATGGCTTGGGAATATTTTGATTTAGGGAAATTTCTAAGCTCGCCGGGGCGTCTGCCTGCAAAGATCATGAGTAGTCATGATGTGTCTGCCTAAAGATGTCCAAAACATTGCTAGCTAAGGGTGATTTCCTCACACAGTAAATGTCACAGTTTGATTAAGCTGTTGGATAGCTATGTGGTGTAGTGAAAATAGAGCTAAGATTATGGATTCAGCTTGTAATCAAGTACCGGCTGTCAAAGTGTCTGCAGTGCACCTGTGCCGTCTCATCATCAAAACCGAGAAGAGCACTCACACACTCAGTATAGACGACTGCCGACAAAGTTTTAAAAGGTTTAAACGACCTAATAAAAACACATTCATAAAAGAGAAAAGAAATTTAGTCAACAGAACAGAAGTGGCAGAATTAATCAACATTTCGCTCCTCACTAATGTAAGAGTTGATAGAGATCAGCCGAGTGATGAAATGACGATGAGGCTTGTGTTCAAATGCGGACAGTGACTCTTGGCTCAGGTGATGAGACAGACACTGATGTGGATGATGCTGATAATCAAATCACTTATTTCCCATTATAAATGTATAATTCTTTACAATTTTGCATGAAAGTTTTTTCCCCCTAGTAACTGAGTTGATAAGTGTATAGGTAGGTGGGGGAGTTGTTCAGTGGACCTGGAATGAAATCTTTAAATGTGATTTCAGTTTTGAGAAGCATATTTGAGAGCGTTTAATAGAAGCATATTTCGGTTCAGGAAACATTATAGCAGTCCAGAGCTCTGTATAGTAGAAGATGTCAAAGATTCATCACGTGAGGGTTCTCCAGTGCCACCACACACATCAGGAGGATCTGCCCCATGAATCCACAGAAGATGCTTTCTCACCCTGAGCTACAGTAGACCCTAACAGTGTTATCTGTATTTAAGTCATGCTGCTGAAGCATTTCTCTATTTATTCGAGATAATATTCAGTGGTAAGTGTGAAGATAGGATAGTGTCAGCTCTTTTCTCTCTCTTTACTGCATTACTACTCATCACCTTACAGGTTTTCAAAGTGACGTGGTTTTGTCGTTACTAAAAGAAAGATACGTAGAGAGACAAAAAAAGTGTTTTTCCTCTTTCATCCTCTATGCCTTTCAACACACACACTAGATAAACGGCTACAATTTTACCTAATGCTGCTCCTCTACTGCTTGCCTTTGCGCCTGTCCTCTAAAGCTCATGACACATACTGTAAATATGTTTGAGAGGGAACAGGATCATCCTATTGCGGGGTCGAGCACCTCACACAAGGGTTAACTGTGCTTCTTTATGCAGTTTCCACTCTGAATCTGACCTTACTTTCCACATGGCAAGGTGATTAATGTGCTTCACAGAAAAATAGGGAGCATAAGGATTGTTTCCAGGGGTAAAGAAGGTGGTACCACGGAAGTGACAGTAAAGGTGAGGAAAGTAGGACGCCAAAGCAGTAGAACAGTCACAAACTTTTCACAGACATGGACTTTTTGGATAGGGTGGATGTAATGAGAGGTCAAGCCACATGCATTACGCTGCATTATACACATGCACTCACTCATTAACATCTAGCGGCAATTTATCTGCTTGGACAGTACACCGAGCTCAGGATCGTTCCCTAGCCCTCTGAGGTAGCAACACAACCTCTATGCTCCATGCTATTTATATGCTAAGCGTATTTATTAGTTATATTTGTAGCAACTTTACTAACTGAAAATGATAGTGCTATATAGAAATGTGTGATTTTTTTTGTGAAGTTGTATAAATGGTTTATATAAATAAATTCCATATCCTGTGTACCTTATTACATACGCTACATGGCCAAAGGTTTGTGGACACCTGACCATCACACCCGCATGTGCTTTTTGAGCATCCCATTCCAGATTTAGTCTCCCTTTTGCTGTTATAACCTCCACTCTACTGGGAAGGCTTTCCACTAGATTTTGGAGCATGGCTTTTGGAGCATGGGTTTACACTTGACCAGGTTCATTTAGTCACAATAGCATTAGTGAGGTGAGGTATTGATGTCAGGTTGAGGCGGCCTGGCTTGCAGTCAGCGCTCCAGTTCATCCCGAAGGTTTTCAGTGGGGTTGAGGTCAGGGCTCTGTGCAGGCCACTCGAGTTCCTGCACTCCAACTTTGGCAAACCATGTCTTCAAGGATGTTGCTTTGTGCACAGGGATGTTGCTGGAACATATTTGGGCCTCTTAGTGCAAGTGAATGGAAATTGTAATGCATGTCGTATGTTTCTGTAAGATATGTTAACACGCGAAGGTTGAAACAAACCCCTTCTTGGTGCATACCCACACTACCTCAGGTGTCCATATACTTTTGGCCATATAGTGTATTCATATTAATTAGATCTGCTGTATTAACACAGTCAGTAACCTGGATTTTATAGTCATTTGCTAGAAACTCCATGCTAGAAACAGATTTTATAATTTCCATTTTATAAATTATAATTTTAATAAATTCTACAAGCTAATTTGCTGTGACCAAAATTTAACCTCAAATTAATGACAAAATACAAATTTTGTCAGTGCATAGACATGAAATTTTATAACATATTTTCTGGTCTGACTATTATTCCATAAAAAATAGCCAGCATGGTACCTGGTCAGTCAGGAGGTTGGATTAGACGGCATAACTTCCTTTGACTTCTTGAATTATGGAGCATTAGCTAGCTTGCTAGCACCCAACTCAGAGAAGGTTGGTAAGCAAGGTTCATTTTCAAGCTGAAAACAGGATGAAGCAGGATGGCATACAATCAGTCAGGAGGCTGGATTATATGGCATTACCCGTCTTTGGCTTTTGTGTTTTACTCTTTATCATAGAGCATTAACTAGCTTGCTAGCAACCAACTTAGACAAAGTTGGCAAGCAAGCTGCTGTTTCAAGTGGATAATAAGATAGCCCTTCTCCACCCTCTCCAACACAGAAGCTAATCTACCAGTACTTTCCTCATTCTCACCATAGTAACTCTAGCTAAAGCGAAATGCCAAGTCACAAGTACATTTCTTACCAAAATAGAGAATGTTTTTAAATCTCTAAGTCCATAACTGGAGCTTTATGCTGTAACTGGAAACATTCATGAGCTGGGACACAGTCAACCGTCAGCATATCTGAAAGAATAAATACACACTAGAGAGAGAGAGAGAATTATTTATTTATTTATTTTTGCACCAAACCAGAGACTGTGGTTTAACGTTCCATAGAAGAGCAACTGTAATGGCATTTCCCAGAGAAATTGACAGTGTGATAAGCCGTACGGACAGCCTGTACCCCCGAAACACCATCACGGCTCACCCGCTTGCGGCCTGTGTTTAGGCTCTTGTGTTTATCTGTGGGGCAGAAATAGAGATGCTGTGTATCAAATTCATTAATAATAGTCATTTTGTTGTTGGCAGTAGGTGCCGAGAGCACAATTGTAGTTAGTGTTTCATACATGCTGTGGGTGGACTGGGATTGCTTTTTCTTTTCCCTAGCAGATAAACTGTTCTGGTGACAGTCTGGGGGAAGTGAAAGCAGCGGGAGGGGGTTTTCTGATTCAGAGATGTGTGCAAATCAGAATGCCTTTTCAACTCTCAAATTACAGCCTTATTTTACTTGCTGATTTTTCAAATGTTAATCCAAGAACCTACCAATTTTATAAAAGGTTGTAAGTTCAAATGCTCGGCTTTGTGATTTCATATTGCCTTATTTGTGTTTGCATGCAAGCTCTGCACGTCTGTGTTGCATTGCAGTGGTCCAGTATATGCAGCGTACGCCTATCAGCATTCTACTGTGCAGCACCACTCTCAGGCCAATGTTCTGCTGCAGAGGAAACAGAAAACACTGCAGCCTCTTGCAGTACTGCAGTCATACACGACTGTGCTATGTGCAGGCTATACTTAAGAGACGGATGACGGCCGCAAAGGGGGAGTGTGAGAGTTGAGGTTTGACCCGCAACACTTTCCAGAGCCTTCGAATATGTGGCCAGATGCCAAGTGTAGGACCTAACAAGGTTCTAATGATGATAGCATGGATCATAGGCTAGCACACAAAGATAAAGGTAGATCAGGATCAGTGTACTCGAGCCAAACCGGGACACCAAGCGGCAAAAATACACACACTCGTACACACACAAACACCACTTTGTCTTGGTATGTGTGCATCCACATATATATATATATATATATCATCAACATGTGCTATTATTGTGTGCTTATTATTATTATGATTATTTTGACCTTATTTTCTCCCAGTTTGTCATTTGCCAGTTCCCACACACCTCTTATCACACAACAGCTACAAACCAGGGAGGGTGAAGGCTAGCATACGCTTCGTCAAAGACATGTTCAGTCATCTTTTTCAAACTGCTGCTCATGCTACATCACAGGGAAGCTGAACACTCGGAGAAAAGTCCAAACTACCCTCTTAAACATATATGAGCTCACAGACACCCACAGTTTCCTGGTGTTGCTCTGATTGACAGGTGAGAGAGCCAGGAGATCTCTCAATGTCAGGGCAAACGCTTTTCTGTTGCACTGCTGTGTGTGTTTTGAGAGCATCTCCTGTGACCTCTGTGTATTCTGATGACTTTTTTCTCATCCTTGAGGAGCCTGAGCTCCCATCTCATACAAAATGAATGATAGATCAAATTTTTTAGAGCCTGACCAGACTGTTTGAACTTGAAGATGGTCACAGCAAGCCTCCGTCTTCTTGACATAGAATCTTGTGGAATTCTGCTAAAGGGTTACTAAAGAGACAAGACCGAGCCACAAATATACACACACTTTAGAGTGAATGTTAATACTCAGGAGTGAAGCAGTCAAGATAAGTAATTCTAATTAAGCCAACCAATGACCAAAAGGAGCATGCACTTTATGTTGAGTTTTCTGAATACATGATAAATCTGACATCAACAGTGTTCATCACATGGATCCTGACGATGCAGCATTTTTCAGGAATGCCCAAGCATCATGCTTTTTGCTGCTTTTTAATATTATATTCAGTATATTAAAATATTATGCTTTTAGTTTGTCATGCAAAAATAGAATGTGTTACATCAAGTGCTATTTTAAAGGTTTGAGGACAGTATTTGTTATTGTTACAAGCTTGCAGTTATTACAATTTATGATTCTCACAGCTATTCAAGAGAATGACAGATGTTTTATTTGGCTCTTTGCTCTAGTCTAGTCTAAACTTTTTTTTTTTTTTTTTTTTTAAACAGTCTTCTACTTCTGTGCTGCATAATATTACAATTGACAGGGAAAAAAGGGGCGGGGAATAATTTTTTTAAATATAGACCTAAAACTTTTCAAGGACGGGGACCGTTCAAACATCTACTCTTCATACACGTTTTATTAAACTTATTAGACAAATTCGACGGCAGAAATCCAAGTTAATCACCTACGTAGCACAACTCTGTATATGGAGAACCTCTCCAGCATAAATAATAACCGCCTGAATACAGCCCATGGCATTGCTCTGCTTGCTGCATAAACCTCCCATCCAGTTTAAATCCTGAAAACTGATGAATTTGCAAGGCATTCTTTGTCCTTGTGATTTTGAACCAGAAGAAGGATATAATAGTGTAACTTATAGACTCGCATGCTAAGAAATGCTTTATAGCATTGTCATTCTGTTTCATATTTTAGCTCAATAAAAGAGGTTAACAGTGGGAACAGCGGGTAGCGCTGCTGCCTCACAGCTCCAGGGTCCCCAGTTTAATCGCGATCTTGGGTACGTCTGGTGTATCTATGCATGTTCTCCCCATGTCCACTTGGGTTTCCTTTGGGTTCTTTGGTTTCTTCCCACCTCCCAAAAAGATGCAGGTAGGCAACTGACTACACTAAATTGCCCCTAGGTGTGAGTGACTGTGTGAATGTTTTTTGCTTGGTGGTCTGCGATGGACTAGTATCCTGTCTTCATGCCCAGTGTTGCCAAGATAGGCTCTAGAGTCACCATGACCCTGAAAAGGATAAAGTGGCTACCGAAGATGAATGAATGAATAATAGAGGCTAAGGAAGACATTCACTAAACATTATTTATCTATTATAGTTTATATGTTCATTACATTACAGAAATCTAGCACCAAGGCTTAATTAGCACTAATTTCCTATTTTCCCAAGCCATTTCTCACTGTGTCCTCATGGAGACTCTCTGTGTGACATGCTTCATGCGCTCGACGCACTGCTCTGATTTCGTGCTCACTGACTCCTGACTTATCTTGCCAGCCATTTCAGAAAGGTACAGATTTATATCTCTTGACGTTTATCTTGTGCCCCTCTGGCAATGCAATGAACGCATGGTGAAATGAGATATGGCTGTGGCTTAGACCTTTACCATTGCTCCAGTTTCATCCAATAATTATTTTTTTTATCAATATTTCCACCTCACTGTGTTAAAATCTTTTAAGCCCCCATTGTGTCTAAATAAGGCTTCCTGTGGGTCTCTTGCTGAGATAATGCTAACTGTGAGCTTCCACTTCTATGTAACATCCCCTCAAACCAAAATCCTGCCTGCGTGAGAGTCTCAGTTCATTCTGCAATATCATTGCATCACCATATTATGTTCCAAAGAGTGCATCTTGTTATGTGCGATATTGAACTGAGGGCATTTCATATAACCGGACATATTTCATTTCTATTTGCCATGTCAAAAATCTGTCGCACTCACAGTCAGAAAATTTGATGTGCAGGGTCCAGAAGAATTTGACTTGGAAAAACAAAGAAAATCATTCCTCATACTTGCAGCCACATACACCATACCACCAGGGACGGATTAGTAATTCCTGAGCCCCAGGGCAGAAGCCTTTGCATAGAGCCCTGACTGCTCCACCCCACATCCCAATACTTTTGAAAATAAAGCACATACATTGCTCTTTTATCTATCCATTTAGATTATTTGAGTAGTCTTGGTGATACACAGAAGGCAGTTTTACCTTAGGTGACTGGTTCCTTTTTTGTTTTTCACCTCCCACACTTGTCTACCAATTCATCAAAGTGTAGCTTTTTAACAAGCTCCGACTCAATGGGCAGAAGAGTCTTCTTTGGCCTGTTTTAGTTCAGAGTTCATTTATAAACTTATTTTACATAAACGTATTTTAAACTTATTGGGGAAAATTAACATTCTCTGGCTTTTCTTTCCTTTTTTATATTTTCTCTTTTTTTTTGGCACATTTTTTTTAAGATTGGGTTTAAGATTCTCCGTGTTTTTGTCATTCGCTTATGCAGCTCAATTCGAACCTAACTGATTGCTCATTGGTTGCAAATTCGGACCCACACACCAGTAACATTTCTGAATTCATTTCAGATTCTGTGACTTTAAATTCATTGACTTGTGTTATACGTGTTGTGTTGTGTGAGACACATTAATGGGCTAATCGTTCACTTCGTTTCTATGCTTGTTGAAGGCCCCCCTGCTGGCCAGGGCCCTAGTGAACGTGCTCTGCAGGCCCGCTCGGTAATCCGTCCCTGCATATGACTCATACACATACATCTGACATCATCTACACACATGACGATGTGAAATTCATGAGAGAAAATACAATAAAACTATAAAACTTTTGTTAGATTTGAGTTCCAGCAGCTCCATGTGTGCCATCTGTTTGTCTGCACTGAGGGTCAAGACAGAAAGCTTGAGATCCTGCTTCATGCATAGATTTATGCAGGCAGAAGAAGACGTTCTGTTAAAAGCCTGAGTGATCCTGACCTGTCTGAATATAGCACCACTCTCTAATACTCCTCTGTGCTAAGATAGGAACAAGAAAACCAGAGTGCTTCTTTCAACACACACACACACACACACACACACACACACACACACACACACACACACACACACGGTCAAACACATTCAGACAGAAAGAAAAAAAGAGGAGAACGCCTAAGGTGAGAGAGAGAAGGAGCACTCACGAAGAGGATATCAGGTTTATTTATAAAGCCAAAAAAAATCAAAGGCAACAAATTAGCCGAAATATATGACGAGTGTTAGTTGGTTGGGGGTTGAATGTACGAGGTACTTCCTTTCTTTTTTTTTCATCTCACAAAAAATAGAAAAATGGGAGAAACCTTCCCTGAGATCATTCAGAAAGTGAGCCCCTTTCCTTGGGGTAGGCTGCAGTAGGTGACACAATGCAGGGATCTAACGAGTATAACATGATACATCCATTCTGCATAAGGTGGAAGAAAGTCAGTGACCATGGAAAAACTCCAATATGTCTACAAGAATAATATATCTGCTGTTTCATTGCAGATCTTTGATCATGAGTAGCAAAATGTGTCAGTCCACCAAAGCAGAAGAGCTGCTGTCATTTGGAATGCAAGACCAGATGCTGTCAGTGTATGAATGTAAGCCCAGATGCCAATTTCCTTTAGAGGACAAGGAATGAAAGGACAAATTGAAACAGAAGCAACGAGAGAACGACAGACAGAGAGAGACACAGTAGGGGTGTAGTACAATGACTGTATCTATTCTGTTTAGTGCTGTGTTCGGATTTAAACCTGAAGTGGGTATGGCTTTAACTGGAAGGGTTGTTTTTTTATTCTTAAATATGAACCCTACCACTGGGCTCCTGGAAAACACTGGGGGGAAAAACCCAGAGGGAGATGCCAGAAAAAATCAAACATGGACGGACACTACAAAAGTCACTTAAATCGACTAAGATAAAGGGTTTTATATTTGTTTGGTCAAGCCTAATTTAAACCAGGCAGTTACTAAGGATGCTGTAAAATCGTTGTACACGTCTTTCTTCGTTCAACAAGCTTCTTATCTGACCGCTCGCTCACACCCGTATGAAAGTAAAAACTTCCCACTCGTATCCCAAGGGATCCCAGTGCTGATGCACATCTCTAGTCATAACCACATGCCCCGTAAAGTCTTCCGGAAGCTGGCAAAAATAGTGGGCCTCCTATTCATGTCTGTATTTCTATGTTTGAAACCCATTCTGAATAATGTGAGAAGGGAGAAGACAACAAAGACGCTCTGTCACAATCAGTTAAACTTTCAAGCCTTACTATGCCTTAGCAATACTGTAATGCCAATAAAGTCTTATTGAATTGAATTGAAACTAAATTTCAAAAGAGAAAAAGGAATGGGAATAAAGGAAAGAATATGAGAGAGACAAAAAGATGATGAGACAGGGAGAAACAGCGACTTCTTTTGTGTAAGTGAGAGTCCCATGCTCCCATACTAATATCAGCAAGCTGCTACAAAAGGAACGCAAAGCCGCTCTCCTGCTGTCATGTACATATCCCCAGAGCGCACTGAGTCTCACACTCTTCATCCCTGTGGGATCACTTCAGCCAGGCAGAGTGAAAGCACGAGGCTGCCGGGTCGCACACACACGCGCGCACGCACACACACACACACACGCACACACACCTGCTGCCTTACACACCAAGAGCTGCATGGCTGTGTCTTGTTGTCTGTGTGTGTGTCACGAGTCACTGTGTGTCCTTTCCCCTGTCCCTCTGCTTGTGGGGTAAGTGTGCCAGTCCTGCCCTGCAGTGGATGGCAGGATGCCCTCGTCTCTCTTTGTCCTCTTCCTCCAAGAGAAGGAGTGAACCAGAGAAAGGGAGGGCTCCGCCTGCACCAACTGGAGGACGAGGTCAGATGGCTGCAGGCTCACTCTGCATTTTCTCCATTTCAGCAGTGAAGACACCCCTTCCGTCTCTCCCGAGGGCCCTGCGCCACCTCCGGATGGAGACATCTCTACTCTACCTGCTGACGGAGGAGGGGGGGATGGAGGAGGAGATCCGATGCAAGAGTCTCCAGAGCCAGTGGTTGTGGAGGTGGAAGTGAAGGAGAGAGAGAATGAGAAAGAAGGTACGAAACCCCTGGCTGAGTCCCCTGAGCAGCATCAGCAGCAGGAGAAGCAAGAGGAGGAAGGGAAGAAAGAAACAGAGGAAGAGGAGGCTGGAGGAGGGAGGGGAGGTGCAGGAGGAGGCAGAAGGCCCAGTCTGCACCACACCGCGTCCTCGCCTATGAGGGTGCAAAGGAACGGGGCCTGCAGCCATGCCAGCGCCTCTGACTACGAGCTCTCGCTTGACCTCAAAAACAAGCAGGTAGGGTGCAAGGTGCTGTGGAGATGGCAGTTTGGAAGAGGCCGATGTATGAGTGGAGTGTGAGTGGCTTGGCATTGTGCTTTTTGGGCCTGCTGTTCAGTGTTGGAGTGTGTGCTTTAGAGGTTCTGATGTTTTTGGAGACTTGATAACTTTAGTGCCTTAGTGCAGGCTAAGCTTTGTGAACTAGTATGTGACCCATGTAGATTAGGATGAAGCTGGTTTCCTCAGGTTGACTCATTCATCATCATCATCAAGGAGTAAGGGTAGGTAGATGTAGTTTTATTCGGAGGATTAGAAGTGGTGGAGGCAATCAAACTGTGTACTAGTGGGAGAGTTTTGTCTTTGGCTCGTTTTCTCTTCCTCTCTCCTTATCCCGGTCTACCCAAGCTTTTCTCAGAACTTCACAAATGGAATATGAGCTCCAGATTGAGAATGTAGACCTCCCAGGTAGCCCCAGCTATTCAGATCTTTTAGTCAAAGTGATGTTATACCTAAGAAAAAATACTCAGAGATATTTAGAGACTGTAATATGAGAGAAATAAATTGAGCTGTCATGGTAACAAGAGGGAGCCCAACATTCAAATTTCTATTCGATGCCACTTTCATATTATAGGCTTCACTAATATATCAGTTTACTTTTGCTGAGATGAAGAGGTTTTCCTAAAGGCAGATATAAATCAATAGAGCTGTATATCAGTTACTCTGTGTGTGTGTGTATTTTGGTGGTGAACAAATGTCCCCAGGAGAGCAGGAATATGTGACAGTTTGGACCTCGCGGGGACTTGTGACTACTCCCCACGTGGACAGACGCATTTTCACGTACAAAAATGCTAAAAGAGCCAAAATGTTTCCCTTTGTTTTACTAAGGTTAAACTTAGAGTAAGATTTGGGTGTAGCAGTAATTATCAGCTTTAATAATTATAGCAATGGAAGGTCCTCGCAGGGGGAAGTGTGTGTGTGTGTGTGTGTGTGTGTGTGTGTGTGTGTGAGAGAGAGAGAGAGAGTCATATGGAACCAATACCAGATGTTATTCATTTAGTCTAAAATATAGTGTCACAGAACAGATTACAATGACTCCGATTTATAGGATGATCGCTCAGAGCCAGGAAGCACATGGAGTGTGTGGATTGATGTGTTATATTTCTCCCATTTGATATTTATTTCAGTTTAGTAGTAGCTTTTAATATGTGGTTAGATTATTGTTACTGAGCAGAAAATACTCACTGTAGGATTTCCAAATAGAGATCTGAAATGAACAGGTATATGATTGCTTAATGTGTGGTGAATATGTGCATCTCTCTGACTGCTGATTTTGTAGGAGTTTTTTTATACACTGTATGTGTGCTTCCAACTTGGGGAAAGAACCACATATGGGTGTGATGGTCACATGCTCACATACGTATTTTACTGAAATATGTTGCTATCTAAATGCAGTTAAATGCTGATATTTTTAAAGAGGTTAATACCAAATATCTGCACCATTTACGATGATGATGATTGTTGTTATTATTATTATTATTCTTATTAGTAGTAGTAGTAGTAGTAGTATTGCATAGACGTTAAACTAATGATTAAGTTAATATTAAGTAAATTAATCACTGCTGGCCCTTGAGCAAGGCCCTTAACTGCACTGCTCAGTTGTAGAAGTGAGAGAAGTCGCTCTGGATAAGTGCATCTTCCAAATGCCGTAAATGGAAATGGAAATGTCAGATGTCTTTTTATATGTGAAGTTTAGCATTAATGGCAGGAATTAAATTCCATCTTAATTTATGTTTTTTTTTCCCCCAATTGTGAAGTGATGTGATCAGCACTGTGCTCTAAAACGGGTATTAGATTGGTGCTTGGACAAATATGTACGTTCCTGAGTGCATTCAAGCTTCATTCCATTCGTCATGCTATTCATGCTTAGAATATAAATGATCTTCCTTGCAGCAGTTACTTTTCTCAAATGTGTCAGAGCCTTCCTCCAGAGCTGCACTGCAGGTTTTACTTTCTAAATCAAACAGCATGTATTACAGACCCATGCGTGCATTTTGGGACTTAGACCATCTGTAGTGTGAGCTGACATCAGTGACATCACATTTTCCTTTAGTTTATTTACTTCAAGCTCACACCCATGAAAAATCGGCTTTAATATGGTAATGTACTGATGAAAGTATGTGACAGAACCTTTCTGTTTGATTTCTGGGTTTCTCTACTCTGGCTTCAGCCTCCACCCTAACACTTGTTTCTCCTTATTCTTATTAGTGCACTTTATGCCAAATATATAGAAACTGGGCCCCCTAGTTAAATCTTTCCCTACTCACCAGTATATTGTTTTCTGTTATTGGTTTTTAGTGTTAGATTTTCTTTTTTTAAATATTATGTTTGCACTGGAAAACATTAAAATAAAAAAAAAATTAAAAATAAAGAAATAATTTACATGCTCTTTATAGACTTTAATTAGGCTCCACTTTGTGTTTATTCACTAGTGTACCTCACCTCTAAGTGTTCAAGATGTAGTGCAGACATCCCAGAAAATAGAAATAGCATCTCTCTCACATTCCTGTTCTGCATGCGGAAATTTCAATGCTATGGCTTTTTTCCTCCCAACATCAGGACTCTCAGTATTCTGTCAGTGGCCATTTCATCTCAGGTGTATGGGCTACATTTAACACTATTTTGAATGTAATTGTCTAAGTAAGTAAGTAGAAGTCATTGACCAAATAGGACCAATTCCAGATCCACCTAGACCTCCGATAGGACCCTCGTGTGGAGGCGAGGTGGGAATACACCCCGGCTAGATCTACGCAGTCCTTCTAAGGACACCATACACACACACATCCACACTAATTTAGAGTAGCCAATCCAAATGACAATTTTTGATAGGTGGGTGGAAACCAGAGAACCTGGAGGAACCCAGGTGGGCACAGAGCGCACATCTAAAACCCCATAGAGCTCAGGATCAAACCAAACCCCGGCGGACACTATGTAGTGCCACTACGGATGTATTAGGGTGACGACTCTTTCAAAGAATAACTGGTTTATAAATAAATGAAATGATCCCTTCAGGCTTCCCCAGTAAACAGAACTGGTTCCCTTGTGTATACAAACTGGCTGCTAATCAAGTTTTTGTAACCGGAGCCACAGCCTCCGAGAGGCTACATTCTGATGCCTTCACAGATAGATATAACCTCACTCCTTCTGCATGATTACCTGTTTATGCTAATAAAATCCAGCGTAGCCTCGCATTGAGACCTTTGATTAGCACGTCTCATGCTGATCGGCTCATAAATATACATGCATCCATGAGATACACATCATCAGTGCAAATTAGGAATTAATGTCAAGCACCAAAAATGGAAGTAGAAAACTAGTAAGAAGCTTACAACAATGTGAATATATTACACTTAGCAGCTACTTTTCTAAAGATCACGACCAGCTCGCAGATATGAATTTAGTGAAAGGCGTGTTTTCAGGGCCACTGGTGCAGTGCCATTCGCAGAGAGAAATTTAAAGTGGTGAGGGGGGAAAACTGTCAGAAATCTGTGGAGAGAGTAGTAAATAAAAAGGAAAAGGAGAATGCGATGGTATCTGGGCTTCATTTCGCTGGAAAACAGTATCAGCTAAACAGAGAGGGCACGGGATTAAATCTTGTGGAGCGAACTGTGTTTAGTTTGACCTTTTCTATTGAAAGTTTTTTTTCTCATTCCCCAAAAAATAGTAATCTTACTTCCTTTCAAACAAACCCCAGAAATTGTATCTAAAATGGCTGTGAAACTAATACAGTAGAAGAGCAACCCTAGACCCTTAACTTCTTTAAATGTATGGTCTAGAAGGCTAGAGTTTTAGTGATCTTTTTTTTAAACCGTTTTAAAGCCTGTTAATGTTGTGTTTGGGTGAAAATGACATGGCAATTTATATGCTTGGCTCAAGCTTTTTTTTTCTAATAACAAACATTTAAAAAGACACATACAGATGTGGAAAAAAAATCATGACGATTAGTTTTCTTATTTCTGAAAGAAAGACGTGATTAGTTTTCTTATTTGTTCTCTTATTTGACAGAAAGACGTGATCAGTTTTCTTATTAGTTTTCTTATTGATTATAATCAGGCCATTTTGACCTGAGACTAACAAAGCAAAATAATGTGCTTGTAAATACGAGACAGTGGTTTTAGTTACTGTAACATCATCTCCATATCTTATTTACACCCACCTGAGCACGCACCTGCCAGAATCCCCAAGCACAGGAGGGGCTTTTGCATGTATTTCCGTATATTGCTAATATCTGATGAAAATATGAAAATAATATCTGGTATTGTAAAATAAAATTGTACTGTATAGTTGTAATACTATACAATAAAAGAAGAAGTAAATCCAGTGCTAAATAGTGAACAAAGCCAGTGTTTTCATGTTGTATTTTTTTATTTAAGACACCAGTATCCTGTCTCGTGTGTTAGGATGGAGATATGTGTGATTTGAGTGAAGTGAATTCATGTTCTAGTGGAACAGTGGCGGTCCAAGCTCGGAAGGAGGGCTGATCCAGCCAAGCTAAATTTGATGTGCTGATTAGAAAGGAGTGATTTGATGGCGATCTTCTATGGCCATGCTGTTTCCAGAATGAT
>CM074962.1:11830352-11847852 GCA_037577455.1 Pangasius macronema
GTAGAAGAGCAACCCTAGACCCTTAACTTCTTTAAATGTATGGTCTAGAAGGCTAGAGTTTTAGTGATCTTTTTTTTTTTTTTTTTTTTAAACCGTTTTAAAGCCTATTAATGTTGTGTTTGGGTGAAAATGACATGGCAATTTATATGCTTGGCTCAAGCTTTTTTTCTAATAACAAACATTTAAAAAGACATATACAGATGTGGGAAAAAAATCATGACATGATTAGTTTTCTTATTAGTTTTCTTATTTCTGAAAGAAAGACGTGATTAGTTTTCTTATTAGTTTTCTTATTGATTATAATCAGGCCATTTTGACTTGAGACTAACAAAGCAAAATAATGTGCTTGTAAATGCGAGACAGTGGTTTTAGTTACTGTAACATCATCTCCATATCTTATTTACACCCACCTGTGCACACACCTGCCAGAATCCCCAAGCACAGGACGGGCTTTTGCATTTATTTCCGTATATTGCTAATATCTGGTGAAAATATATGAAAATAATATCTGGCATTGTAAAATAAAATTTATGTAATAAATAATGCTATACAATAAAAGAAGTAAATCCAGTGCTAAGTAGTGAACAAAACCAGTGTTTTCATGTTGTATTTTTTTTTATTTAAGACACGAGTATCCTGTCTCGTGTGTTAGGATGGAGATATGTGTGATTTGAGTGAAGTGAATGCATGTTCTAGTGGAGCAGTGGCAGTCCAAGCTCAGAAGGAGGGCTGATCCAGCGTTCGATTTAAACTACACGACTAATCTTTCCTCACTAAACTACCGCTAGAAGATACCGGTACGACAAAGGTCTTACTAGTCTCTTTCAGCCGCTGCTTGGTAAAGTGATCAGAAGCAGAACTGACAGGACGGATTCACAGCAGAACTGTGTACTCTCTTTCTCTTTCTGCCTCCCTTTCCTTTTGCTTTCAGACCTCTCTCTCAAATCATTTTTCTTTATATCACGGTACATATGCAAACATATTAAAAAGCACCTCTGTTTCTCGTTAGACATTGGCATATTGTTTTCTCTTACATTTCATAGAGAACAGTGAATGCCAGAGACACGTCCTCCCATTCCTGCCCTGTTTTATTCACCATTTTGCCACAGGGCTCCCATGGTGCACAAAAACAAATTATCCAATATGACTTTACTAATCAACCAAGCACCCTTCCGAGCCCCCATCCAGTGTTTAGGACCACCTCTGTGCATTCCCATTTGAATTTTAATGTGTGTATGAGGCTCAGCTCTCATAAACAGCCTCAGGTTATTGCCATCTCTCCCTTTTATTTTTGTCCGCAGTCTTTCCTGTAATGTTAATTTCCTGTATGTTAATTAAATTCATTTCCTGCATTTTTCTTTTCCCCCCCACAAAGGTTTAAGGCTTTGTCACATTGAATCTGGGCCACAGAAATTGCCTGATAAACACGATGAATGTTCAAGGCAGGTTTTTGCCAGTCAGGAGGGATAATGCTCATGACTCAAGTCTCATTCTGTGAAAAGAGATGACTGAACCACACACTCTTGAACCATCACAACCATTCTTAGTATTCCACACATATCTCTCCTTTCCTACAGGATTCAAGCTGAAATATACATGTGCAGAGATGTAATGACCCTTCTATGTCAGTTGTAGGCGATTTGTGAAGGTGAATCAATACTTGACAGTACAAGAATGGTGTGCTTTAATGTGCGTTTCTGTATATGTTTCTGTCAGAGGAGAGGGAATACCACAGACAGTTATCAGGTTCAGTGTTGCGATCCCTAGGTTAGCTAAACTTTCATTACTATTTTCTGTGGTGTGTACATCAAGACAAGATTGTACTGCCCACTTTGGTTTTTCATAGCTTCAGATATACAGTATTGCCCACTTGGTGAATTTGTCACTAGATTCTCTAGATTTTTAGATCTTTATTTTTTAAATGACCCTACAACAAATCTAGCAATTTTTTCTGCACTTGATACAGCTCTCCATCTCGCATCACAGCTGCTGGTTTTATGGGTTAAGTAAGCAGGTTCAGTCGACTCACCACCAGTGTGTAAAGCCTGACACCGAGTGAGCCTCTGTTCTAAACGACCAATCACTGATCACCATTGTTCCCAAAACCCAATCTCTGATCATTGTTTTTCCCACCCACGCACTTCCTTGTTCTTATTTTTAAACCTCTTGGCTATATTAGTTTGTGGTGCCATGGCCAAAGATGACTTCTTTCTATAAGAGATAAATTATAATCTATAATTTTCTATTCTGATATAACACGTCTTCATAAAAGCTTCTTTCTTCATGCAGCGCACATTACTAAGCAAATGCTCATGACAAATCAATGAATATGTAAATTACTCTGACATTATATGGTGACTTCTAGTGACTTTGTAAGTGTATGTTAGCTACTTTCCCTTGTAAACTTGGCGTCATTGGAAACATATTCGAACAGATATAGTACCTTAATTAGCATTTTAAAAAAACTTTCCCTTAATTCCACTCCACTTTGATGTTAAGAACATATTGTTCCTCATATGGTTGTCAAGTAAATTAACAAGTCTTATGTGAAGCGTATGTACATACTTATTAGGGGAAAAAACCCTGTCAGATTAAGGAGGTGTTTTCCAACATTCTGAGACTATTTTCAGATGAAAGAACCTCTCTTGTTTAAATGCTCATCTCCCCGTAATGACTCCTGGAGAGAACAAGCTGATTAAGGGAGATGAGATTTTCAAAAATGAGTAACGTCATGAAGCATGTAAGTGTATAAATGACATATGATGCATGTCATTTGTGCTTAACAAAGCATCAGGCAGAATACAGTGAAACAATCCTGACTCTGTCACACACACACTTGCTCTTGCTATGTCAATGTCTCTGGAATACTCTGAAAGCCATCATCTCAGCAGATAGAGGACAGATTCATTCATTCATTCATTCACTCATTCATTCACTTACTTACTTATTTGAGGTGCAGCAAATTAATTTGCCACAAGGTTGTTCACATGAAGGAATAAGGCTTTCTTTTTATAGGTCAACTTGATGGCCCAGTCAGTGCTCAAGCTCTGCAACTTCTCACCTCAGCTTCATTTTCATCTGCCTTTAAAATGTGTAGTGATTTTGAGTGGTTGAAATCTTGTTAGAATGTTTGATGAGAGCTTACAGTCTAGTATCACATCACTGTATTTGTTTATGTAACTGGTTATTACTTTACATTTTACTGGATTTTATTGACCTGATTAATGTCACTTTTTATGGAGCCTCAATATGAACACCAGCAACCTCTATTCCTGTTGCCATGGACCCTTTGGTCCAACACCATTTGTCTCACCAGCCATAGGAAACCATGGCATTATGAGCACTTCAACCACAGAAAGATGCCCTCTGATAGGATATTAGCTTGCAGGTAGCCAGTGTTAGAATTGGGTTACTTTTTAGCTGCTGTAGCAGATTGATTTCATTCAGTTATTCATCTTTAGTTACCACTTTATCATGGTCAGGGGAATGTTGAATCTGGAGCCTATCCTGGGAACATTGGACATAAGGTGGGAATACACCTTGGATGGGGTTGATTTATTATTATTATTATTATTATTATTATTATTATTATTGTCCCCTTTTTGTATAGGGTTAGGAATTGGGTAAATATTGAGTTTTTGTGCTGGTTTTATTTACAACTGGGCTTTTGACTAGATATTTGTCACAACATTGGCAACCCTTCTGATAACCAATATGATAGTGAAAGCTGTAGTGACAGTGAGTGTATTTACATGTACAAAATAATCTGATAGCTGCAAAACATCTGATTTTGGCACAAATTCCATCAATATGTTTACATGTGCTTCTTCTATTTCTAAACTGATAAAGGGAAAACCTCAGGCCTGAAGTCAATGAAAGTCAGTCATTCAATAATCAGATTTCTTCTAGTAACACCGCTACAAGTAGTAAAGGTATTCATTTAATTACATTTTCCAGTAGCTAGGTGCTGAAGAATTGGTTGAACTATTTTAAAAACTGATAAGTAGTGCGGTAGTGCTGATAAACCCTTCATTTCACTTCATTGTTCCATCACATAAAACCTACACAATCTATAATTTTTGTCCTTGCTATGTAGCTTTTGTCAAGATTACTGGCTGCTAGGCTTTATGGTTTACGATTTCACATGCAACAACCTTTTCTTTGTCACTCCCATTATGCGTATGCACATATTTGTTGAGTATTTTTGTATTGAACAGACAAGCACAATGATGTCTTTTTACAATGTGTTAATTATATAATGACATCACAACACTAAAATCTTTTTGTTGTTGTAGAACTGTTGAAGATACTTTTTTCAGTAATTTCACTGGTGGTACTCTTTCCTGCATATTAGTGTATCTTGCTGTTTGGATTTGTTTTCTGGATTCTGCTCCATCCTTCTCATTGATTTAAATTCTTCCTTTCTGCTCATTGACCTTATCATGACTATAGTTGGCTTCACATCACTGCTGACCTCTCCTCTTCTTTGTTTCTTTCTGTCCCTGCAGATCGAAATGTTAGAGCACAAATATGGGGGCCACCTCATCTCGCGCCGTGCCGCCTGCAAAATCCAGACTGCCTTCCGCCAGTACCAGCTCAGCAAGAACTTTGAGAAAATCCGCAACTCCCTGCTGGAGAGCCGGTTTCCTCGCCGAATTTCCCTGCGCAAGGTGCGTGTTCAGAATGCCGAGGGCTTCTCAGCTGAGAGGGCGCTGGCTGAAGGCTGCTCTGTTGCAGGCATCCCCCTGGTCCGGTCCCCATCACTGCCTGTTACTGTGGGTGGCACTCTCACAGACCTGGAAGACTCCTTTACGGAACAGGTACAGTCACTAGCCAAGTCCATTGATGATGCCCTTAGCAACTGGAGCATGAAGACCATGTGCTCTTTGCAGGAGGGAGGGACCTATCAGTTTAGTTCTGAAGCCTTTGGCACTGCAGGTGGCAAGCCTACAGTGGCTGTAACTGTTGGGGAGAGTGGTACCCTGGATCAGGCCACCCTCCAGAGTGGTACGGTGTTGGGAGACAATGCAGATAACATGCCCCGTAGTGCCAGCAAGCTAATGATGGCCTTCCGGGATGTGACCGTGCAGATCGACAGTCAAAACTTTCACATGTCCTCCTCCGTCAGGGAGTCCTCCACATCAGTGTCCCTTGGGAACTGTGTCCAGCAGGGGGCCACAGTGTCCGAGACCCCCAAACAGCCCCCAATAGAAGAAATGAAACCCCTAGAACAGCCTCCACCTCCGCAGGAACCAATTTCCCCACCTCCAGAGGCAGATCTTGGAGAAATACCAGATAGTGATTTCCCAGCACCACCACCTTGCGACGAGGAACTTTTAGAGGATCTACCACCTCTTGTCCTGGAGAAGACGGAGGCTCCAGTGCCAGAGGTTGCATCCCCATTGGAAACAATAGAAGAGGCTGTACCTCCAGTGGGACAGACTCCAGTGGCCCCTACTGTGGAGGCTCTGGAGGCCAAGCGACAACTTTCAGACCCGGCTGACAACAGCTCAGAGCAGATGAGCAGCAGCAGCACATCAACATCTGCCCGCTCAGCTTCTGAGGCCTCATCCAAGGAAGCGCTGCAGACTATGATGCTCAGCCTGCCACGCTACCACTGTGAGAACCCAAGCAGCTGCAAATCACCTACCCTCTCCACAGATGTCATGCGCAAACGCCTATACCGCATTGGTCTCAACCTCTTCAATGTGTGAGTAGTCTCAGGGGCTCTTTCTCCCCACTTTCACAAACACTATTTGTTGACTTTTTGATGCATTTGTTCAATCTAGCACTAGAAGTGATCCTCAGGCTGATGAGTGTGTGGAATTATATGAAATAATATCAGACACTAGTGCAAGATTTCAGGGCACGTAGTCTTTCTACCTGCTCTGTCAAAATAATAATAATAATAATAATAATAATAATAATAATAATAATAACAACCTAGTAACCATAAGGCATTTAAGTTCCACCCTTAAGCAAGGCCTTTAACCCTTTAATCCTGCTTGAATTAGATTCTGCCTCATCATTGGAAAAATTATCCAATGAATAAATGTAATATAAAGATTTTTGAACATAAACAACAATCGGTACAATCAGGTTTACAGCTGCTTTCTTCCCCCCTTTAATATATATCAGCCTTTGGCATGAACATATTTGGTTACAGTGTTGCCTAATCATATTCACTCATTCTCCCTTTTTTCAACTGCTCTCCCTTGAGGTCTCCCTTGAGTCTGTTTCTTTGTCAACACACACGTACTCACCCTCAGCTGTGGCTTACACCCACCCCACCCTCCCCAAATGGCTGTCACTTTAGGTTAGCCTGAGCCCCTATAAATAGCTCTGCTTCTCTCCATATATGGTTTGTCTACTCCCACGCCTGCATGGTCCATTCCTACATAATTGAAGATTTGCAAGCAGACATAGTATCAGTGCCTCTGATGTCCACCACACACACACACCCTCATTAGGAAGGATATCCAGCATTGCCTGATAATGCCAAAACAAATCTAATACAAAACTGTAGCCCTTTATTATTATAAGAGAAAGAAAGACAGAAATTCGGACTTATCTTTGCTATGTTTCCAAAAGTAAAGAATAAAATGTTAAAGTACTAAATCATTAAATAGAGTTCTCTTTTAATAAATAATTAAACAGAGTCCTCAAAATGCTCATTTGTCATGCTCTGTATTTGCATATATGTCAGATTGATGGAAGATTATGTGGGCTCACACTCCAAAGAACATAACCTCATGCATGAAGGCAATTATGCTAATCGCCTTACAAACATAAGAATATTGTTGAGTATGCACCTGAGCCTTAATGGCATAAACAAGCATGTTATTAGCCGATTAGCAGCCCTGTAGTAAGACACAGATGCAGTGGATAATTATAGATGTAGGCATTGATTGAAGAGACAGTTCATTTGTGGAGATACACTGAGAATCCTTAAAAGCAAACTGAAGTAAGGCAGCAGTGATTTGGATAAATAATGCACTACAGTTTGTCATTGTACAGGAGATTTGGCCAGCCCTGTCACCCCCCTTGAGCCTCAGCTCTCAATCAACTGTGGTCTGACCTAAGGTCGGCGAGAGAGAGCAATTCTCTGTTCGATTTCTCATTAGTCATTCTATTAAAGTCGGCCAGTAATCTCGCCGTGGTAATTAAAAGTTCTCCCGTCTGCTCTGGAAACAGCCATGAAGAGAGCTGAAAAGTTTCAAGATGACAAGGCACTTCGCCTTTCTCCCGGTGGCCTTGTTTCTAGATCTCTAAGCTCCAAGTCAAATTTTCTGCTCCTTCAACTCCCACTCCTGCATCCAAAAACATGCAGTTCCTACATTTTAATGAATGCTCTTTGTGCTGGAAGTAATCCATGGTGTATCAGCCTTTCAAGGGATGGCAGCATGGGTCTTAGAGGGCAGGCTGACTCATGTGGTTCGAGGTAAGAATTACTCGGGCATTACTCACTGTACGCCAGGGACAGACACTGTGCTGTCATTATAGTCAGTTATGTCATTGACAAACTACTCCTGTCCTACCTCTGTGCTTCTGCTGGTTTGTTTTGCAGCTCATCAAGGAATCTTTAGAGATATGTATTCATTAATTGATGTCCAATTCTAATTCTGTATCACATGGCAAGCTGTGACACACATCTTTTTTTTGCAAAATATAAGTGAAGCAACATTTCTGATTGCCTCACTAAGCTTAATGCTTAGACACCACTGATGTAGCCAGCCAGTCTTTGCTAGTTTCCATGATGGGATAAGCTCCACGCTAACCAGTAGCTGACCGCCCAAACTACTTGCTTGTGTGCGGTCATCCTGATGTTACAGAAAGGCTACAGATGTCTTATTGCAGGGGCTTCCACACTTTATAATAAATATTATGAATTCCAGATTGATATTATAGGAGTACTGTAACATTTGACACAGCCCCTAGTTTGAGAACCCCTGTTTTATTGCAGTCTAATAGAAAAAACTAAATAAGATGCCTAACAAATCTATCTTGGCTGCCACAGATCTGTGCAAAAAGCAAAAAAAAAAGAAACTTGTAGGAAAGAAAAAAACAAACATGAAAGATCAAGCACACATGCATACACTCAAAATGACATGGACTCATTGTGATGATGTCATAAATGTTCTGAGCTTTTGATTGGTTGGTGGGTATTGTTGAACCTGCCCATCCAACAGAAACTCGTTGAAAAGACAACTTTGCCAGACGTCTCAACAATGTTGAGATTTGGTTGAAAAGTGAAAGTTGAAAAGATGCCTTTTTCAGGCTGTTTCAGAGACTTGAATTCAACCCAATTTCAACCATGAATTCATGATGATATAATAACAATCAATATATAATCATATTGTATTCATAATTATTCTCAAAATAAGACAACTGACAAAAAAGTACCACTAAAATATTTATTGACACATGCCAGAAACATCCGCCAGACCATTCAGGGGCATGTTATTTTATGTACAATAAAAAAACATTTTCTCTGAGCGTGTCTTGAGTAGCCACTTACACGCCACTCCACCACAGATCTGCGAGGAACTTCAGTCCGTTGAAACAAAGAGAGAATTTCATCCAAAACAGGCTGTAACTTTGGAATTATTAAAATTAATTCAGAATAAATTACCCAGTGTGTCTCCATCGCTCTTGGGGAGGTACGTCTCTAATGTATGTACTTCCTCCCTGCTTTTTTCACTACCCCCTTCTCCTCCTCCATGCCCACCTGCAACTATTTTGACGTTTGTACTCTGAGTGACCAATCAGTCAAAACAAGCCACTCTAGCATTCTGTACCGCTATCACCTGAACTTTGTATCCTGTGGTTGTGTTTGTGAGTGTGTCATGAAGCAGCAGGAAAATATATTCTTATAGATAAATTTTATATTAAAGCGCGGAGACATCAGGTTATTTGTATGGCATATGTTAAACATTTATATTTATAGAAATGTATTAGAGTTTTTGAACAGCAGTGATTATGTTCGGAAATGTTCAGAAAGACTAATTTGGGTTTAGTGTATGCAGCACAGCACATGCTTTCATCAGGGTATAATTCCCCACTTGCAGTGTGATTTTATTTTCATGGCTGTATGTCTATATGTGGTCAGGAACAGACATCCATCTTGGGATAAATTTGGACCAAATCAGACATACTAAACAAAGCCCAATTTTCAATGACTAGTTTTGGCCTAAATAAAGGCCATGACGGGCCGACCAGATTTAGCCCAAAAAACAACGTCCTTGGACGTCTGGTGCTTGGTAGGTGGGGCTTCTTCAAAGCTGTAAACCTCAGGACAGTTATGAGTTGGTTAAAATTAGGTGGACATACTGGTTAAGCAAACATCTACACAGGAATGTGGAGAGTGAGAACACATCCAGTTGGACATCGAACATGTGGAAACTGCAGTGGCAAGTAGTAGCTCACCATTGAAGGTTCAAATCTATGCTTGCCTTTTTTTTTGGATAAAAGTATCATATGCATGATTCACTGGAAGGAGTGCCTTTTGAAAATCCCTTCCTATCCCTTTAGACATTAAAGTGCAGTGTTGGTGGTCGTAAGAAGCTTTGTGTTTGTGAGCAATGTGTTTGTGAGCGATGTCAAACTGTGCCACACAGCACCCCACATGTGGGTAGAAAAAATGCCTTGCTTAATGGCTATTCTGCAGCAGTTTTGCCATCATGGCAGGGAGCACTAACACACAAGAGATGCACAGTAAAAAGGACATACGGCTATGGCTGAAATGCCCTCTGACGATCCTTTTATCACTTCTGTATTGCTTGAGGCACTGTACTCATTCCTGACAAAGCACTTTTGCAGCTTTAAAAACAAACAGGGCAAACTTAACTTTATCTCTCACCCATTTAACCCTTTTTTGCTTCATGTACTGTGGGAGAAAACAGGAGCCATGTAATCAAAGCAAGCTGATATGATAAAGGGAGGCAGAAAGAGAACGAGATACATGCAGAAGAAGGGAGAAAGAGAGTGAGAGAGACAGTCTCATTAGTTCGAGTACTTTATTTCTTCAGTCTAATACCCGGGCCAGACTTCACCCGCATCTGAAGCAGGTGTGTGTGTGTGTATTTGATGGCTGAGACAACAGTTAGGGATTAGGGCAGTCAATATGGTAGCCTGATGCCTCATATTCGCTAATTAAAGATGAGCAGTATGCGAAGAGATGGATGAAGGAGTTGAGTTGGATGCACGTGGGTGGCATAGACACAGACACACACACACACACACACACACACCCAACCCAATGCATCCTTCATCCATCTCTTCGCAAACTGCTCCTTCTTAAGTATCTAATATGAGGAATAGCAGGATGTTCCGCAGAGTCTGGTTCTCTAGTTTACATTTTCAGCCAGTGTACAGGAAGAACAGAAATATTTTATTTCCCCAAACCTAGCGAAAACAGCAAGAGACAGCCAGGACAGGTGCAGACAAAGTGTGTTGGAGTTGTTAAGTGCTTTCCTGTAAAATATTCCTGGGGAACTTATATAAAAGTGTTGCTCACTAGCATATGAACTAGCATTCTCAAGTTTGTCTACAAAAGTGCCTACTGAGCAATACTAGAAAAAACAACAATTGAAAACACAATTTGGCAACTTGCTTTAAGTTGAAAAGTGCATTACAAGCAACGACGGTATCTTTTTTTTTTTTTTTAACTTCCACTGAAGCTTTTCTGTGTGTGTGTGTGTGTGTGTGTGTGTGTGTCTCAAATGTAGATGTTCCGAGGCACTAGCTCTGAATAAAACATGAGTGCAAGAGTGGAGGTGGATAGGCAGAGACAGGGATAAGGTAGAAGAGGAAAAGTAGAAAGATGTGTGTGACAAAAACAGGAGAGTGTGATTAAGTGGACAAACTTCATTACAAAGTAATTGAGGAAATGAGGAAAAGTATAGAAGAGCACAAAACACTAGGCACCTCTCCTTAGGAATGACATAGGTCAAAGGGTCAAAGGACCTGTGTGTCCTGCAAAAAAATTATTTTTGTCCAAAGTCAGGAAGAAAACAATTCACACTAAGTACTGAGCATTTGACTGTTACCCCTTAAAGTCCCAGGTTTTGAATGATTTAGTAAATAAAATGAAACTGACAGAAAAATTATGTTGTTACAAGCGTAAAGAATTTAAATTCTACCTCGCTGCTACTGTAGGTTGTGGGGGTCCTTGCTGAAAACAAATCCAGAACTTTAAATGTGCTTAAGAAGAAGAGAAACATAAAACAAATGCAAACTTCTTTTTACTGAATTATAACCAGGTTGGCAATATTACTCTCAACGTATGGTGTAAAAAAAAAACAAAAAACAAGAAGCTATTTTCTGAGTTTGAATTGATCCTTCTGTTCATAAACTGTCTGTGCATGCCCATCAGCTTGTACCTCTGGCAGGTCTCGGCTTGTAAAAGGCCATTTTATGTAATAGAGAGAGGGAAGGCAAGATCGTGGTATACAAGACAAGTGCCCAACAGAGCGTATGCCTGATGGAGGGCTGTCGAAATCCATCAACTCGTGTCCAGCACCAGGATGTAAATCACATGCCATCTCTAGAAAACAGAGCATGCAGTATTTTATTAATAAGACATTTTAAGGGAGAGCTCAGATTTGTGTTTGTGTGTGTGTTTCAAAAAAAAAAGATGGCTGAAATGAGATGCCTGTTAGCACTGTACAAAGCCTGGAGCTTGTCTGCTCTTTTTTTCATCCTCTCTATCTCTCTCTTTCCTTAGAGTGTTCAGTATTTTAGTTTGGATGCCATCTCTCCACCAAAATATACTCTATGCCCAAAAGTGTGTGCACATCTGGCCATAACACCCATGTGTGTTTTTTTTCCCCCCAAACTGTTGCCACAGAGTTGGAAGCACACAATTGTAAAGGATGTCTTTGTATGTTGTAGCTTTCCAATTTCCCTTCACTGGCCAAAACCTGTTCCAGCATGACAACGTTCCTGTGCACAAAGCGAGCTTCATAAAGACATGGTTTGCCAAGGTTGGTGTGGAAGAACTTGAGTGTCCTGCACAGAGCCCTGACCTCAACCCCACTGAACACCTTTGGGATGAACTGGAACACTGACTGCACCCCAGACCTCCTCACCCAACCCAGCATCACTAATGCTCTTGTGGCTGAATGATCATAAATTCCCAAAGCCATACTCGAAAATGTAGTGGGAAACCTTCCCAGAAAAGTGGAAGCTGTTATAGTAGCAAAGGTGGGACTACAACTCCATATAAATGTCCATGATTTTGGAAAGGGAAGTTCAACAAGCATCATCTGGTTGTGATGATCAGGTGTCCACATAATTTTGGCCATATAATGTAGATGCAGTATACAAATGCTGGCATCAATTCTTAAAGCAGCACAATGTAGGATTTTTGGATTTTGAATCCTCTCTGGTAGAAAAATCTGGTACAAGCTACTTGTGGAAGAACGTTTCTTAATGTGACTGCACTACATGGATTAAGCTTACATCTGTGAGTGCAAAGTCAATACACATTCAGAGAGAATTCAGGGCTGCATCCCAAACCACTTATCACATCACTGTGACTCACAGTTACTGAGTATCTGATGAAAGCGAAAAACCTACTGATCATTTAAAACTATAGAGCTATCCCACTAACTAACTAACGCTAGCTCTCTAAAATACAATGTACGGATCAAAACGATCACTTCTGGTCGCTTCCTGTAAGTGTATTTTTATTACACCATCTGTGCTCTTTATGTAATTTATTATCTAATCTGCTCCAGCACATCAAACACTGTACACAAGACACTGCTTGCCATAATGCAGAGTAAAAAATATACATGCCAAGGTGAGCAGACGGCTCCGGCCACCCATTACTGCATGATGTCACAGAGTGTGAAACACCAAAATAAAATAAAAGGAAACATACAGACACCTCCTGTTAGTCATTACGGTCTATAGTGAGTTTTCTAGTTAAAAAAAAACATCACAGCTGAGTAACGATGACAAATCCACAGTGAGGATAACCAATTAAAGAACAAAGTAAGCAAAAAAAGCTGTTAGACGCGAATCCATTTTCTTCTTGTAGTATAACATGACCGTTTCCCTGTCAGACTCCTGTTTTCCTTTCGTTAATGCTCTTATTCTTTCTCTCCCTGACTGACTGCCTATTATGATTTCGTTCATGCCTGTAGTTGTCCATGATGTATCTGAGCTGGTGTATAACACGTGCATACAAATTCATCACCAACTGTGACCTGACACCCTGACAGTGCTGACTGCCAATTAAACAACAGGATCGTCAGGGCAAGTCACAGCAGCTCAAGGACATAATATCATAGAGCATTTCAACCCCCAGCCCACCTCCACCTGAAGGACTCAAAAATCAGGGTTTTTTTTAAATAAAAACTAAACACTGTAGCTTTTAGAGAAAGTCAGATGAGGCAGAATTCCTTCATCATGGCTGAAGAGAGCATAATAAATGTGTTATGAGTTATGACAGCTAGTGATTCAACAGCTAATACACTATACAGAATGGAGAGATAAAGCCAAAAAAATCAGATTTATTTCTTTAATTTTTGTTTTTTTAAAGAGGGCTATCTGTGTGCCATGAGCTTTTTTTCCTTCAGAAGTCACCACACTACACTAGCTCTGTGCAAGGCTCTTTATAAGGGTTTCTAATTAGGCTAATGACTTGCAGCTAAATAGCAATGCATGTGCAGATTATATCCTGTGTTTGTCCTCATTCAGTTTCATTCTATCCATCAATATACATCACTGTGTATTAATCAATATTGCCAATATACACCGTATGTTAGTGTCACTCTGTTTGCCTGCAGATGTTTTATGCGAGGCTAGATATGAAATGCTCTGTGCAATCAAGTGTAATTGTGTACATTTCTTTTTCTTGAACAGAAATCCAGATAAAGGCCTCCAGTTTCTCATCTCACGAGGTTTCATTCCCGATACGCCCATAGGCGTCGCACACTTCCTGCTGCAGAGGAAAGGCCTGAGCCGCCAGATGATTGGCGAGTTCCTCGGGAACAGCAAGAAGCCCTTCAACAGAGATGTCCTGGAGTGAGTGGTTAAAATACAACAATTTTATAGCAAGAAAATAAAAAAAGAAGGGAGGGAGAGAGGGAAGGAGAGAGTCTTTTGAGATTTGAAAGCCTTACTGGTTTTGAAGCAGTAGGGCAGGTGGCTAAAAACAGAAATAGCACAAAAGAGCCAAAAGAAAGCAAAAAAACAAAGGTGTGTGTGTTTGTGTGTACACACACACAGAGGAGAGAGAGAATATTGCCTCAGTGAACTGGAGATGTTCATTTAGCTTTGTTTTTTTTTTCTTCTCAGTGGCTTTAGAGAATGGTGGCATCTTTTAATGAGATCTCCTCGAGCAGCAGCTGAGCCCCTGCATTCAAAGTCTATAAAGAGACGCACAGGGAATGATATGCCACTGCTGAGTGTGAGTGTGTGTGTGAGTGTGTGTGGAAATTTGTGGAAATGTAAGTGTTTATGTGATGGTATGCGACCGAGTCTAAGTACGTTTGTGTGTATGTTTTGACCTTGTGGGGACTTTTGGCTGGTCGCTGTGAGGAAAAGGGTTAGATTTAGGCACAGGCAAAGCATAATTTGATTTATCATGGCTGGGTCCGTCCATGCTGCTGTTCTGTGCTCAGTGTATCCCTGTTAACACAGCTGCATCTTGCAGGACTCATTTGAACGGCTGTTGGTGGGAGTGAGAGGTCATATAGCCAGTGCAGGCAGGAGTTGGGAAAGAAAGAAAGACTGAGGACAAATCCTGCTGAAAGCCTAATAATAATTCTTAACTAGGCTGAAAAAGCTGTCTTTCTCATTACCTTTTAAAATGGCTACTTATTAATATTAGACAGTTGTTTAATAATTAGCCTCCTCAGAGTCTTGTTACTCTAGCTGTCAGAGCAAAGCCAGGCAACATCTGTTTTCATCCAGCAGGATTGCATAAAACTAACAATACATAGTTATGTGTGCAGCTGAAAGAACATCGCACTATATCAGGTCATTGCTATGATCAGGGAAATATCCATTTGTAGTAAATAAATTGTTGAAAAATAAATACAGGGCATTACTGGTAGCTAAGGAGAGTTGTGATTGCTAAATCTTGGAACTTTAGAGTGCAAGCAGGATGCTGTATGAATTAAATACAGAAGTATTTTTTGTGGGAGTGGAATGGCACAGGAGTTAAAAACCAGCCCAGTACACCAGACCTTTACCTCAAAGTAGAGGTATGTGGGACTGTTTTTTAAAAATCCCATTCCTACCGACCACTAGATATGGTCTCGTGTTACTCCTACGGGCTTCCTATCTCCCCACCCACTCCCACCTTTATGAAAATAAATAACGCCCACTCCCGCAACTTTTCGTTGTGTCCTGAGGGATCCCAGTCCCAATGCACACCTTTAAATCAAAGTCTATTTACTCTTGAGCAAAAAAAAACGTGCCAAAATGGCAAATATTAAGCTTTTAATGATTTTAACAACAAATCACTGGTCAGAAAATGAGCAAGAGTTAAACCACTGCGGCCCTGAGAGCTCCTGTGCCGCCATTTGCTGGTTTACTTTTGCTGCAGTGAACTGTTGGGGGAAAAGCTAGAAACAGGCAAATTCACTTCTATAGTCTTTTTGTACGCAAAGATAAAATCATGATAATTAAAATGTTTCATGTAAAGTTCAAACTAATACATGTTTGGGTGTACAAAGTACAACATCTTCTGGGGTGGTTTTATTTTAAAGGCTTTTTTTAAGTTTTTTTTTTTTTTAACCATTAAAAGCTTAATATTTTGCCGATTTCTTTTTTTTTTCTTTTTCTTTCTTTTTTAGCCCAGGAGTGCACATTCAAACCAGCCTTATATGCCATTAAAGCAGTTATCTGGAGAAATAGGCAATTGCAGAAAATAAGTGTGAAGAAAATTAGATACAGAAGTAATACCATGAGGTTTCCAATGAGACAGAACAACAGAGAGAGGAATTGTAATAGAATGAGCTCTCATACAACAGAGCCTGATTGCAGCGTGGGCTGATTGGTGCTTGGTTCCTCTCACACACTGAGTCTGTCATCATTGTTTTTCAGGTCATGCTCTACCACAATTGAAATTATACAAGATCTGAAAAGACCTCAACAACATTTGTATGTGTCCCATGGAACTAAGCCCTTGATCTTTCAAGGAGACTCTTACATACAGAGCCTGACCCTCAGCACACACATATCGAGTCCCTTCAGCACACATACTGAATCCTGAACGCTCCTGGAGTTCTTGCAGTTTTAAACCCAAAGTGAATGACTGACATGAAGATGAGATTTCTAGAGGGGAAAGAAACTGGGTAAAATGCTCCCTGCCATCTGGCCACTGTGATATGCTTTTCAGCTACACTCAGAGGAGCAGTGCACGGCTATTTAGGGCTCTTGGTGTGATACAGGCTTACGGTACTGGTGCACTGCAGGCCCAGAGAGAGGATAAGCAAGCTGCAGATGGGACTTTCTGACACTAAGAGTCATGGTGGAATAAACCGTCATGATATAATGATGAAAATGCTCATCAAATGAGATACGAGTGTGCAGTAGTCCTGAGTGCTGGTTCATTGATTTACTGTGGTGACGGCTCCCAGTGATGGTAAAAACATGTTTAAAAAAAAAAAAGTTGTTCATTTAGGGGTTTATTTCATGCAAATCATAGCGAGTATTCTCACACAGAAACACAACTGGGTGATGATTGGATGAAGGCTGCCGTGCTGGTTGAATGCTCTGGGAAGGATGGAGCATTATGTGCCATTGAGGTAGCCAGATATCATGCCTAAGCGACTGAAAAAGCATCTTATTTTTTTAAGCAGTCTAGCTTATGTGAAGCACATTGCAACCAGTATATTAAGACATTTTAAATGACTGTTTAAAGAAATATATAACACAGGAATATTTCGAATCTGTGACAATGTTTAAAACATATTCTGTCCTGAGCACACCAAGTCGTATTAGCGAGTGTAGTTATTGAGAATTAGCGCAAAGGTGCTGTGAACTGCACACAAAGGGATTCACCAGTGTGGCGCAATGAACCGTGAGAGCACTGCAGTTCAGCGAGCACTGAGACATGCGCACGTCTTTTCCCCAGGGTCTACACTTTGCTTCAGGTTAGTTAAAGTAAAAGAGCCACGGTCTAAATAAAAAAGCAATTTGTAATGTTTAGTAATGTTCTGATCATTTTTGTTTAAATAAATGGTAAGACGAGTTCAATTAAAAATGTGTGTTTTTTTATCACCGTTTTTGATCGTTGTTATTACGGCACCGTGTAAACTTCGTGTAAATAAAAAAATAATAATGATGATAAAAGTAAAGCAAAGAATGGACGAAGAAAGAAAGAAAGAATGAAAGAAACCCATATATTGTCCTAGCTATCCCATAATCCTTTGGGCTAGTTCGGGTACAACAGCCAGCCTGGAGATAAATGGTGTCAGAGAGTAGCTACTCTTCTGTGTCACTTAGTTTCTAGCCCATTTTTTTAGCATATACAGTGTTA
>CM074962.1:11850352-11859598 GCA_037577455.1 Pangasius macronema
AGCAGGCACATTATCTTGCCACTATGTTCAATTCAATGAAATTCTATTTGTATAGTGTCTATTTTCATAATAGACATCATCACAAACAGCTTTACAGAAATATGGATGTAGGTTTAGATCCCTAATGAGCAAGCCAGGAGTAACAGTGGCAAGGAATAACTCCCTGAGAGGAAAGAGACCTAAAGGGGAACTCATCCCCATATAAATCATTACTCTTATAGAACTGAATATTATCATCACTATTAAGTGTGTTGAAATGGTGTTCAGTATGAGGATTTTGCAAAATACTGTAAGTGTCCTGAGATGAACACAGGACAGGTACAATCTGGAAAATATTTAATTCAGCTGAAATCATTTAAACTGTATTCTGCAATGCGTTTAATCCCATGCAACGCTGGCTTTATAAGCCGTAGAGTAAAGCCTTTTCAGCGCTCGTCATCATTCACTTCAGTAACAGGCCTTAGGGTGTCCATAATATTCACCCGAAAAGTAAGAAACAGCCTAGTTCAGCAAAATGCTAAGAGATCTTTTATAGAACCAAGAGGAAGTGATCAGTATTCTAATGAAGCCCTTCTGCAGAGTGTCATCACACTCACCTCTACTGCTGTAATTAAAGCTTATCTCCTTAACATGGCAAGAATGAATTATAAAGACATCTAACACGTATGGTATAGGAGTCAAAGCTCCGGCGTCTAACTTCAGACATTTCCATGAGCGTTTTTGTGTTATTTTAAGAATATCACATCTCTCTTTGTGTTTTAGACACGGATAAGTTTTACTGAAATGGGCCTGTCTGCAGAACATCCTCTCTTTCCGAGTTCACTTAGCCAGCTTGCCTGTATTACAACTGAAGATAATGAACATTTATTAATTTAAATCTAAAAAATCCTGTCAAGTTAGCACCTTAGCTATTTGACTAACAAGAATTCCTGAGCCTTTATGAATGGCAATGCATGAAACACAGTACAGTTCTCAGCACAGTTCTGCTGCCCCAGCAAAGAAAACACGCCGTGAAAGAGTTCCTTGGTCTTCAGAGGGCATAATGTGGAATGCTCACTGGCAGCAGATTTAGTGAATTAAAGAAGAAACTTTCTGTGTATGTATCCCCATTTTTTTTTCTTTTTGAGCCCAGATAATGCGGATTGATCGCATAGACAGAACATAGCAATTTTCTTTAATCACAGGTCTGCCATTAGGGTATCTTCTTCATAACATAATCTGTTACCGCATCTGTTATAGAATTTAACCAAGATTTTTTATTTTAAGAACATTTCATACAGTGAACGTCCTTATTTAGTCAGCATTGCACAAATGTTGAGTTTTCAGCCATTAAATAGTTAATCCTTTTGTTTTCTTTAATTCTGGAAACCACAGTGACATCTGTGAGCCTGTAGTGCTTCATTTTATTGTGTTTGGTGCTGGTTTATAAATAACTACGGTTGCATAACATAACCCAGTCTGTCTCTGCCTGCCTCCCCCACTGCTACCTTTGCTATTTTGCCAAATCCTTCCTAAAAAAACATGAGGAGGGATAGAGCATGGCAGAGAGAGATGAATAAATGGATCTGAGGAGAAAAACAGCAATGCTCAAAGCAGCTGGTCTCTTCATGAAAGAGGGAATAAATGAGTTAGTGGGACTGCCAGCTCTTCATATTTCTCATTACCATGAAACCAAAGAACAAAGCTACGTAACCTTTTTTTTGTGATGAATGAACTATACAAATGATTGAGTTAGATCATCAGTATCATACAGAATACAGTAAAGTCTCTGCCTAACAACTGTGCAGCTGACACTGATGCCCAGAATGTAAGTGTGCGTATGTTCTTGTATACTCACTGGCCTGCAAACATGTAGGTGTCTATCATCTAGTTGAGTATGCACAGACGTTGGGGGAACTCCTACCTGGAAGTGCTGATTTATTAGCATGAAATTAGAGTTTTCACTTGAGCATACAGCCTTCAGCACTTCTCAAATAGCAATTAAAATTCAAACGGCAAACACAATTAACATAGACTCTCTCTCTCTCTCTCTCTCTCTCTCTATATATATATATATATATATATATATATATATATATATATATATAGTTTGTGAAACATCACCAGTGGAATAGGAAACAAAAAGTGCCACGATCTTGGTTTTCTAATACCACCCCGAAGTCATTGTGGGTCCATTTTCTTTAGCAATAACTTGGAGCTCGGTCCACTTCTTGAAAATCGAGTTAGCCTAGGTTGACCTATCTCAGTGTTTCAGGTGTAAAGGCATTAGATTAGACACGGTAAGTCTAGGCCAGCAGTATTTACCGTCTAAGATTATATTTAAAGAGCAGCTGAGCCTTACGCCGCGTTCACTAGAGAAATGTGGAGCTAAGGGATCATTTCTGCTCTACATATGAGCTTATAAGTCACTTCTGCATCATATTTCTGTCTGCTATTCAGCTTTGAGACGTATTTTACCTGCTGCTGTTAGAAAGTCACTATATTCGGGTTTGCATTGGAAATGGGTCTCCAAATTACATTGCATTACAGGCATAAAAGGCATAGTTTTTAATAATCTTAAGCCCTTAATGGAATGGAAGGTTGTAATGCCTTAGCCATTATGCATACATCTATATTTCTGTATTATTGTAATGGCACCTAACCTGATCTGTTATGTACTTCATTCGTCACTGAAATTGCTTCGTACTGTTTGTTGCTGTTGTTGAAAAGTGCTGTTGCACTGTTCTCTTGCTGTTGTATCTGTTTGCTATACACAGTTTGCTGTAAACTCTCCTCTAGAATGTACTGTAAATGTTACAGTTTTGTACTTGTCCCTCTCCATTAGCCAGCGCTACTGCATGTGCAATCCAGATGTGGTGCAGCAGTTCCACAACCCAGACACCATCTTCATCCTAGCCTTTGCCATCATCCTCCTCAACACAGACATGTACAGCCCCAACATCAAGCCTGACCGCAAGATGATGCTGGAGGACTTTATTCGCAATTTGAGGGGTAAGAGAAGAATGTCATGGCACTAAGACTAATGTGTCGATTAGCTTCAATTTGAGAACCATACTGCATTAATTCCTGAGGTCCTTTTTTCCATATACTGTGTGTATCCGGTAATTAGTGTGTGCATGTGATGCTGTATGTATTAAATAATAAAAAGAGCTCTGTCTATTTAACCAGAAATTATCCTGGAAGGTTGAAGATGAAGAAAAAGACTAAGTGATTATTTATTTATTTATTTTTTAACAATCTTCAACTGTCCTGTTCTTGGCTGACAGGAGTGGAACCTAATATGGTCTTTTGCTGTTATAGCTCATCCACCTCAAGGTTCAGCATGTTGTATGCTCTGAGATGCTTTTCTGCTCACCACGGTTGTAACGAGTGTTTATTTGAGTTACTGTAGCCTTCCTGCTAGCTTGAACCAGTCTGGCTAAATAAGTGCAAATGCAATAAGCAGGCTCTAAATTCATTATCATTTTTTTAAAGAAATGAATGCATTTTACTCAGTTTAATACAGTTTAAGTTAAACTTAAACATCCCTTTTGCACACACTATTTTTCACTGGTTTTGACTCCATATATTTTACTCAAATGGTAACATGTACATTTCTAACACACACTGTTCATTTTAGTATTATTTTTACAACTAATACCTGATACTGACTCAGTTATTAAAGTCTTCTATAGATTATATGATCATCTGTATGGCATTCATTAAATCTGATACTGATTAATATCTGAGTTCTTAGGCTAGACAAAGTTGAGGATTTGCTGTAAACAAACATGATCACAGAGCTAGGGATATATTGGTTGTGTAGTTAAGAGATTATGAGAGGTGATACTTTTCTGATAAAACTGGACAGGGCTGTTAGATGAGGTCATGCATCGTCTGTCACTGGAAATTCCAGTGTCTTGACTTTGCCTTTGAAAGAATCAATGAAAGGGCTGAAACAATGGTGAGTGTCTTTAATGGATTCAGTCAAGCTGCTCCTAACAATTAGATTATACTGGAAAATCAATGCTGGCATACCAAACTGATTATACTATACTGCTTGATTGGGCCTTCAAACCATTTTCTCTCCTTTTGTTCTCACATTTCTCAAATTTGACTTAAAATTTTCTTTAGCCTTTCTTCTTTTACGTTCTGTATCTTGGTTTTAAGACATCGTGCTTTGCTTGAGTAACTGAGTGGGTGAAATGCAATTATGAATTTAAAAGGGACGTTAATGAACAGCCTTCCAAAACATGCTAAAAAAGAAAGCAAGACTCCTGATGTCGCACTGTAGACCACTGAAATTTGCAGTCTTCAATTTGTACCATTTTAAAGACATTACTGCCTTTAAATAAGAATCATACCTTTAAATTTATTAACCATAAAACTTATCTTGCTCGGCTCTGTCTTTGCTCAGCTCATGGTCTCGCACAAACTCAGATCACTGCTCAGACAGACAGAGAGAGAGAGAGAGAGAGAGAGAGAGAGAGAGAGAGAAGGGGGACTGGAGGAGGGAATTGGATATAGGATACTGGTATGCTGCATATAAACTGAATAGAATCCACCAGCTGACTGACATTTTTTAAAACTTTATTTGAGAGCTATGTACATAAGGGGATATGCACAGACAGGCGAAAGACATATTTATAGAATATTGCATGAGCATACATGAAAAGCTTATGTCAGTATCTGCAAGATGATGTTAGATGCTTTGCTAATGGTGTTGTTAATTAAATATGGGCTTATATAAGTTCCTGTCTTGCACACCGTGCATTATTATTTACTGTTATAAACAGACTAAGTGCCAATGAAGAACAACGTCAGCATTAAACAGATGAATACCGATGACATGTAATAGAGATCAAGGCTGTTATGACTGAGGTCAAAAACCATAAATATATGTATAAAACATATAAGCTCTTAAACACACACTATGTATAAAACATATACTCATTAACCACTTTAAAATGAACACTCGTACCCCAGCTCATTCACGCATTTATCCATTCATGCAATTACATAAGCTTTCTAATAACTAATTCATTATTCTCTTAATAAAAATGATTTAATGTCTAAGCCTATATATACATCATTGTGTAGATGACTGCCAAATAAATAAAATGATTACAGATTGTTATCTTTCATTAAAATGTAATTATTTGGGTCACCAGAGTTCTAAAGTATACCACATGTGTTCAAATCAGGGTTAAGTAGAAACCAAGTACTTTAAAACTTTAACACAAGTAGACTTTCTGGACTTGTATTACATTTAAAAGAGTAATATTTTTTGTCATGTTATTCTAGTTTTACTCAAGTGAAGGATTTATGGACTTCCTCCACCGGTTTTTCTTCTTTTATTATTCTCTGAAGTCTTAGAACGGCTGTAATTTTAGAAAATGAAGATAAATGGAGAGACAGGTCCAAAATATGAGCCACTTCAAAGACTGATGCCGTTTTTTCTTTTAAATTTGCAGATAAAATATAGCATGCCAGTAGATTTTGATACACAGAAAGGACAGAAGAGGACTCCTGGAAAGTTTGCTTTGCTTGTTACCACATCCATCATTCTCCTTAAATGCATGCGCGTCTTCACTTAATTGGGCATTCAGTGTCACTTTCAGCAAGTATTGGCTGGCTCAGGACAGGAGAATGCTTATTCAGACGTTTCGAATGTTATATTATAGCAGTGACCTTGTAATCATTCAGTCATTGCAGTCATTGGTCGTGCTTAATGTTCATTAAAACATGCTGCATTTAACATTAAACAAGTAATGGGCAATTTGCCCTCATAGATTACTGTTGTTAATAACCAAATTAAAGTTCTTGTGAACAAAGGTTTGAGCAACCCTCTCATCCATTATAATAAACCAGAGCCAAAGTCAGGATATACTTCTCATTACAGAGGCGTGTCTGCTTATCATTCTAACCAAGAAAAACTATGAACAGACAAGATGATCATGAATAAATAGGACTAGAAGATGCAAAACTAGAGTTTGAAAGTAACGTAGCGGTAACGTAGCCCCGCTGTGTTCTGCTGTACGTTGGTGTCTAAACAATAAAGCTCATAATAAAATACCGTTCAATTCTTGAGTCTGATCAGAAGGGTTTCATTAATTGTGTGTAACAGCCGCTCTGACAGACGTGCCAGCTGTAATTTAAATAGGCTTATAATAATGCACTTGTTCTAATATGTTATTGTTTCTGTATTCTGTGTTCATGCACTGGAACTTGTAAGGCAGTTACGGTACATAATTTAAGGCTAATAATAAACACGCAAAAAAGCCATTAGTTGTGGTTCAGAATGTAGGACTTTGCGCTTAATGGTTTCTCAGTAACAAGCTGTGTTTTTTTTTTTTTTTGTTTGTTTTTTTGGTCTTTTTAACTTCAAGAGAGAGAAAATAGACAGGCTGGTGAGGGAATGAATGTTTATAACTGCTATAATGTAAATGATAACAGAAACTAACTTGTTTCCTGGACAACCTTAAATGTAACTATCAATGGTTACAAAGGTATAATGTGTTGTTCATTAATAATTTAAAAATTGTAATTGTTTTACAATATCCTGGTGTATAAGATGAGTAAAAGGTGCTGTTATTGCTAATCAATTTTAGCATGGCAACAGGAATCAGTTATTCTTTTCCTATGATGGCATGCCCCATTGTGTTTTATTCCTTACTTACCTACACCTTTAGTATTCTACACTATTTGTATCCATTTGTAAGAAATACAGAGTAGGGCACCATTTCAAATCCATAAAGTAAATGATTATTTTGTGTAGCTCAATACGGACCTTTAAGGACCCAATAAGGACCTTTGTTATTAGGCTCCATTCTGAATTGATCAGTGTGATCATGTGGCCTACTCCAAATGAATGCAAGTGGGAATTCTGAAGTGTCCCCTCTGTAGGGGACAGTGATATTCCTGGCACAATGGCTGATAAGTGACCATGAGCAAGTATCATGCATTGCTAATGAACAGATGGAATAGGCAGGAGATGCTTCTCTACACCTCCACCAGTGTCATTTTACAGTTACAGTTCACGTAGCTTGAACCTAGCCTTTTTATGTCTGATTGTGTAAAAGCATCCTAATTTACACGTACAAAAGGTGCATAATCATGTGTAATCATGTAGACATTAGACTGAATAAATATCATTTGTGGATGTTTAATATACTTGTTGTGTCCCTTTATCTTGCAATTATCTTGTAATACAGGCTAAACCAGTTGAGGGCAGATACATATTATACGGATTTTCCCACTAGTGCCTACATTTTACTGTTATTAAAAGTAGTGTGGGTGGCTCAATGGTGCTGCCTCAGAGATCCCGGGTTACTATCTGTGTTCTCCCCATATTTCGATTTCATCTGGGTTCTTTGGTTTCTTCCTTCCTCCTAAAATAGTTAAGAGGTGAATTATCCACTGAAAACTTGGTGTGAATATGAGTAAGTGTTGTGCTGCAATGGACTGTCGTCCCATCCAGGATGCACATCCACCTCACACCCTGACCAGGACGAAGTGCTCACTGCGTATGAATGAAAAATAAATGCAATGTTAATATGATTTGTATTTGATTACATTTATGGACGAACACAAATTCACCAGTTGACAGAGCTATTTTTCAGTTCTGTGTAAATACAACACAAACAATCAGTAGAGTAAAGTGTCCATTAGTTTTTCCTTTAGTAATGACAGTTTAGAAGGACACATTAGAAAAATGTCTTTCAACAAGTTTGGACCTTCCATGCAATAAATGTCCTATATTAATATTTATACTTATAATCAACTTCATGGATATGCTCTTGGCCTGTAAGAAAGTTATTATCTGGAGTCTAATAAAAGAAAAGTGAAACTTAAAGTTTTGCATGCGTGGGCACTCTTGGACTGTAAAAGACATTTTGGTAGATAATAAGTTTGCTTAATGCTTCCTTTTGCCCAAACTTACTTCACCATGCTGTCAGGGCCAACCACTATATTAACTTAGGTTGGATAACTTTCCTCTGCAAACGCTCATTAATCTCAGGATTTCCTCGAGTTGCTGCAGCATCTGCCTCTTGGCAGATTGCTGTTTGTACCTTAGGTATCTGTGGGCAGAGGTCTGAAGGGATTCACTCTCAGTTGCCTGGAAACAAACATAGACTCATACGCAGTGGCAGTATTTTTTAGAACATGCTGGATCTTTTTCATTTACTGATAGCCAGAATGATTCATGCATGGATAGAAGGAGGACAGACAGACTGACTAACTCACTGGCCACTTTAGTATGACCACTGGTACACATCCAGTCAGCTATGTGACAGCAGTGCAGTGCCTAACAGCAGATACAGGCCAAGAGTTTGGTTATGTTTAAATCAAATACTCGAATAGAGGGAAATGAAAGTCATTTCAAGAACTTTGATCATGGCACATTTGTTGATGCCAGAGGGACTAGTTTGAGTTGAAAATTGAAAACTGTTGAAAATCCGGGTACTTCACACACAACAGTCTCTAGAGTTTACTCAGTATGGGGCAAAAAGTATCTCAGAATGCACAACATATAGAAAGTTGAGGTGTATGGGCTACAACAGCACAAGACCACATCAGTTTCCACTCCTGTCAGCCAGCAACAGGAATCTGAGGCTGCTGGACCTTGGAGAGTTGAATGTACTATTCAATTCAGTTCAGTTTTATTTATATAGCGTTGTCAACAATGGACATTGTCACAAAAATGCTTTGTGGAAATATATAAATTCCAGATATAAATATCAGATTTATAATTTTATCCCTAATGAGCAAGCCAGAGGCAATGGTGGCAAGGACAAAAAACCCTGAGACGATATAAGGAAGAAACCTTGAGAAGAACCAGACTCAAAAGGGAACCATCCTCATCTGGGTGACACCGGATAGTGCGGTTATAAATAATTCCCTACTACAACTGTGTGCTATATAGTCAAAAAGTGCAATTGTGTAACCAGGAAATTCATTATAGTTTTAACATGAAGTCCAGTTTGTTGAAGTCATCAGCTGTTCACTGATGGAGACTCAACTGCAGTCCTAAAGCTCTCCTGGCGATTCTAATCCTAAGCCATCATAACAAAACTGTTTGTAAAAATTGCAGTCCAAAGTCATCTGTTTTTATTTCGTATTGCACTGAATAAGCTATTTCACATAGCAGATGTTTACATACAGTCCACAAGACACAATAATAACTGAATTTACACAAATGGGCCATTTTAATAATTTACATATGCTTGATTCCTAATACTGTGTGTTGGTACCTGGATGATCAAT
>CM074962.1:11859698-11864698 GCA_037577455.1 Pangasius macronema
ATGAATGGCATCTTTGGAAATAAATATGATGAGAAAAAAGTTGACGTGTCCAATACTTATTTCCCCCATTGTATATGATTTGCAGAATCTGCCAAATGTTAATAATTTAAAATAATAATAATTAGAGGGATCATAAAAATTGCATTTTGTTTTTATTTTGTATTACACTGAATAAGCTGTTTCACATAGCAGATGTTTACATACATCCACAAGACACAATAATAACTTTACACAAATGGGCCATTTTAATAATTTACATATGCTTGATTCCTAATACTGTGTGTTGGTACCTGGATGATCAATGACTGTTTTTATGTTTTGTGATTGCTTTGTATATACATACATACATACATACATACATGCACAGCATATATTTTATCTATGCTACGTGTGTTTGTCGTTGCAGGGGTTGACGATGGAGCAGACATCCCTCGGGACATGGTAGTGGGCATTTATGAGCGTATTCAGCAGAGGGAGCTTCGGTCCAATGAAGACCACGTGACATACGTCACCAAGGTGGAGCAGAGTATTGTGGGAATGAAGACGGTAAGACCAGGATCCTACATGCCAGTTACACAAGTTTGAAGTAGAAAGCAGACAATGACAGACTGAAGGAGAGAGCTTGATCTCAGTGCTAAACATAACTAGGGAGCTATCTTGATATGTTGGTCTACATTCACTCTGTAAAAATAAAGTAATACAAGTAAAACGAGATATTGAATAAGCTGATATTATACCAAGAGGCTATTAGCAGTAGCTAAACTTCACATACGTAAAGTAGGTATCCAGGTAGTGCAGCATTGGAACACTTTGAATATATCCAGTCAGTTAAATAAACTCTGAAAAACGTAACATGACATACAGCATGCGGGTATGATCAGTGTTCTTAAATGAGTCTGCAATCCATGATGCAGAAGAGAGGCACAGAGGAGACCTCACCAGTTTGTCAGAGCTAAAACTTTGATGCATATTCCCCACACACCCATCTTTTTGGGGTTTTTCCCCTCCTCCTCTTGAACTTCATCGCTGTTATGAAGAGATTGGCTAGGACAGTGAAGAAGAGTCAGAATTGCATTGAAACGAAGCACTCTGTTGTTTAGATAGTCACTGTGTTCTACATGAACATGCACTTGTAAAGATGAACGAGTGCCTGTCACACACTGGTCATTGAGTAATAGAAGTGGCACATAAGGAGTCCACCCATAAACATCCGATTTTGCATGTGTGTATTTGTATAGCTTGTGATTTACATATGCATACTGACATTATGACAGAGAGAGAGAGAGAGAGAGAGAGAGAGAGAGAGAGATGCTGTCATAAGATGATGTCTTGTGTGTGCTGTAAGTAGAGTGATCGTGTATACAGACCCATCAAACTCTGGGGGTGCACATGTCATTCAGATGATTCGATGATTCATCAGTGCAACTGCCTGAATGTACAACACACACACACACACACACACACACACACACACACACACACACACACACACACACACAAATATGCACGCTCCTTGGTGATTCAATGTTACTCCAGGCTGCAGCATGCTGTCTTTGAGTGTATGAGTAAATATAACCTCACACACAGACACGAAACACACATACTCACACACCGCAGCAGAGCGTTCAGGCTAATGAATGCTTCACCTCAGTTTTCCCTAGCGTAATCATTACACACACAGCAGTGCTTCACTCCCACTTGCAGGAAACCTCCACAAGCAAGAAAACTACCTCCAATCAAACCATATCACACTTTAATGAGTAGGCCTAATGGTTAGAGATTTGGACTTTTAACCCAAAGGTGAACCTGAAGGTCGTGGGTTCGAGTCTTGGGTCCAGCACGGATTGTAGGTGGGGGAGTGAATGACCAGCGCTCTCTGCCACCCTCAATACCACGACTGAGGTGAGACCCTGGAGCANCGAACCCCCTAAAGGGTTAACGCAATATTTTTGTTAAACCCCTTGAATTAAAGCTGAATGTCTACACTTCAATCATATCTCGATTGCTTCATTTCAAATCCATTGTGGTGGTGTACAGTGGCCAAATTGTGAAGATTGTGTCACTGTCCAAATTCTTAGGGACCCAACTGTATATTAGAAAGCTAAATGAAATTCCCTTTTTTTTATCTCTTTTTTGTAGTATTTGCAGCATACTTTCATTTGCAGTTGGGTGATTTTTTTTCCAGCAACGAGAATCTGAGTGTCTGAGTGCTTTAGTGATTTGCTTTGATTCAGCCTATTCAGTTGTGCAATTTATGCTTCAATAACACACAAACCGACAACAATAATCATTCCCATGGATTTTTGGTGTTTTGGCAAGCAGCTTGAAACACCACCTGTGAGAAAGTGAACTGCAGAATATCTTTGAGAGTTCTGCTGTCTGAATAAGTACTGTGCATTAGCCTATGACTTCTGGCTCCGTCTTCTCTCACTGTACTCTGTGTTTGTTATATGTCTAAACATCTTCAGTCCCTCCCTTCTATGTAGCCTTCAGGTTTGTTTTATGACATTACTTGAAGTGCATGTGTTAACAGTGTGAGAGAGTAAGCCAACCTGGCCAATTTAAGAAGAAATATGACCAAGTGGATTTATTAGTCACAGTAAAGCCAGTTACAAGCAAACGTGACACTCATCCCTTAACCTCAACTGATAGCTCAGTTTTGGATCCAAACTTAAATGTGGCCCGGAAGTATTAATGTTATTGGCTGCAGGACCCGTGTCCGAGGCACAAGTGTGCGATCGTAGCGTTTATTCTGAGGTCAGTGCTGAACTGAGGCAGGTGACTGTGGTCACTGTATCCTAAACCTTGCCAAATGAGTGAGGATGGACCTTGCAATGGCTCCAATAATATTCCTCAGGTTTGAATGATCATTTAATTTACATGATTATCCAATCCTCTGTAATCATTTAATGTACCCAAGTTAACCCAAGTCAGCACCCAGTGTTCTCACTCCATGCTGTCTTTAACAGAGTTAGCCCCGGCTTCTCCTCTCAACCCCACTCATCTCATCACTATCACTTGTCTTTTGTAAATTCCAATAAAATTATAGCTCTTAGCTGTATTGCAAAAATTGGATTAGCTGCCATGATTGTATTATTCTCATAATAAATGCAGGCTACTGAAACCCTTTGAGCATTATTGTAGTGCTTTCGGCCATTTCTGTGCTGTCATAGCTAGAGCATAAGGATATCAGTTATGTTGTTAATAAACCAGAACTTGCACTAAAATCAGAACTTGTAACACATCTACACCTGCCAGAGAAGGACAGTGACCAAAAAAAACACAAATAGTAGTAGTACAAATGGATAGAAATCGATAAACTCTTGTTCTCTTCTCTCTTTTCAACCTCAGGTCCTCTCAGTCCCTCACAGAAGACTGGTGTGCTGTAGTCGTCTTTTCGAAGTGACCGACATCAACAAAGCCCAGAAGCAAGCTTCTCACCAGAGAGAAGTCTTCCTTTTCAATGACCTCATTGTGGTAAAAACCTGCACACTTAATCTACAGAAACATCTCATAGGAAATTCCCACTTTCTGGCAGCATCTTCATTCTGAAATGTTATTCCAGATTGTTTTCTGTAAGTGCTACGTGTCTCTGTGCCTCAAACGCAGTAATTAACAGGATTCTTTTTCATGATCGTGCATGCTATTGCTTTTAGCCACCCACTGCATGCCATTTCAGATACTTGTTTTTGTTTTTCTTTCTGTGATGAAGAGGCTCGAGGCAAGCATTTTGCTTAGCAAAGTTTTTTTTTTTTTTCACCATCTTGCTGAGACATCAGCTAGTGTAAGAATAAAAGTTTGAGGTCAATGCCCCAGCACTTCTCTGGATAAGTCATTAATTTGGTCAGAGTATCACAGAATGACTCCTGAAATTAAACACAGATTAAACGTATATTATAATTAAGCAGCCATTACAGTGTCTCTGAGGTTATCACACATGAGTATTAAACTATCGTCATAATTATATGGTCCCATATTAATCTCTGAGTGAGAGTGGAGAGAAAAAAAAAAAAAGAAACAGACATTTTTTTTTATCAGAATAGACAAGAGTCCGGGTTTTTAATTCTGATTCCAAAGCACATATGTCTGCAGAACAAAAGCCTCACCAAAGGAGTCATTATCTAAATATCTAACCTTCCCATTTCTTAAATTCAAAGTCAAGGTTAATAAGGTTGAGAAATATGAAACAGGAAAGAAATCCCAAAACTCAATCCAAGTATTAGCCATTTCCACTCTCCAGTGATGTCATTCTCGTGATGGATAGTCAGCGTTCTGCTTTCTCAGCAGCTACGGTATTAATTGGGAGCAATTTGACATTCAGAAATTGGTCATTGCTCTTGTTCAAAGAGGTTGAGCACTATTGGACGTCTGTGTCAGAATGATGTATAGTTTTAATATTACAGTTGTGTGATTTGGCCTGTGGGAGTTACACTAAGCAGAGCGTAGATTCTTTTCCTCTTTCAATCTAGACCTACTGTCCTTTCTTTCGGTTACGCTCTCACACACTTCATTTCAAGTTTTTTATAACAATACTCTACACGGTTCAGGTCCGTAAAGCAATGTTTCAGTTATATTCTGACAAGGTGCTGGCCTGCCATGAATATAAGAACCAACCACTGTAATATCTTTTACAGGTATTTATCTTAGAATAAAGTGCATTTTCCTGGTAGTTCAGCAATATAAAAAAGTATTAGATTGACCTTTGGTCTGAATCTTTGGTGGTGAGAATGAGGGCAGTGGAATCATTCACCGTTTTCTGTTCTGGTTGGCAAAGTAGAGATATAATGGCGATTGACGAAAGGCTTCACCCTATATGACTGGAAAACAGATACAAAGCTTTTTTGTTATTATTTTTCCAACATATTACATTATGCATGCATTCAGATTCAGATTCAGTAAATGCTTTATCTTGGGCAAGGTCACTCTGGGTCAGGAATCTATCCTGGGAGGCAGGAATATACCCTGGATGAAATGCCAGTCCATCGCTGGACATCATGCGC
>CM074962.1:11867198-11872954 GCA_037577455.1 Pangasius macronema
TACTGAACATCATTTGGGGAAAAAAAGCAGTGAATTATTACACACTCTGGTAGTGGAGCTTATATCCCCAGTGTCACAACTGGGTTGAGATGGTTGGATCTTTGAACAAATCCCAAGTGTTGTCAAACAGGCTGGGTTCAAAACATGGGCAAAATGGCTAATGTAGAGATGGCAAATGCAAAAGTCAAGAAGAGATCCCAGATATACAGTACTGAGGTCAACGACTTGGTAATGAACATTGGAGCACTGAAAAGACCTTTTATAGCATATATATACAATACATGTAATGAATGAGATGAGAAACAGCTGATCGGGTTGGTAGGGTCTTGTGGGTCTTGTTTGGCGAGTTATTGTCTAATAGAGATTAATGACAGTATTATTAATGAAGGGGGGGGGGGGGGGGGCTATGAAGGAGTAAATTCTTCAGTACCTGATGATAACTTACACTTTGGGCTAATGAATGGCCGATGGATGAATAATAGGATGCCTCTATTTGGATAACAGAAGAGCTGTGCATTATTCCTGGAAAGAAGGTTATAATTACATAAGGGGTCAGACATTTCTTATAGTTAGTGTCATTGTTGTACCTCTTGGCTACTGGCCATATCATATTTCCCTAAGTGCATGAGCTATGTGTCGACCATTCCACACAAAATACTGTGGAAAGTTAGTGATAAAATGAAGCACAGCAGCCGCACAGCGTGCGTAAGTTAATCTATCGAATGAAAACACGCAAGACATTTTGATCCATAGACATTTGGGAATTTGGAGCTACTATATGAATAATAGACTAATTCAAATCTACTCCTCCGCTCGTAACAGAATTCATATTAATGCTCCACTTTAGAGCAATATAACCATGGTTGCATTTTCAATTTATATTTTATTCCTGGCGAAGTATAAATTGTTTCTTTTGTTTTTGTTCCTTGAACCTTTGCAGAACCCGAGTGTGTGCTCTCCTGTCTGGTTTGCCTGAGTTTATATCCCTTGTGACTCTCAGGATGTTTTGATGATGCATTTATTCAGTTTCTTGGCTGCACTGCAGTCAGACTTTCAAGCACATTTCAAAAGACCAAAACAGAGAGGGAAGATGCAAAGAAAGGAACTGGAAGTAACTGCATAGTTCAGAGGGGCCAGAGAAGTGTGTGTATGTCAAAAAATGGAGAATGTGTTCGAGAAAGAGTGCACCGTAAAGTGAGTCTCCTGCTGGTGCTGGCCTTTGTTCAGTACATCCATAGAGCACAGACCTATGGGAATTATTTTTGCCTGTGTGTGTGTGTGTGTGTGTGTGTGTGTGAGAGAGAGAGAGTCTGCGTGCCTATTTTTTATAAACCTTTTAAGAAGGCATGTGTACCTCATTTCTCTCGCTCTCTCATTGTCTTTTTATCGTTGCTCTGAGGTGAGCTGAACTTCTGTCCTCCTTTTGGATAGACTTCTTGATTGTTCTTTTTTTTAGGGAGCTGTCACATTGCTGATCTGATTTTGACCTGGGTGAAACTTGGAATAATAAAATGCAAACTTATTAGCATTTATTAAACATCTATTTAGCTATCCAGTGTCAGTATTGTATTGTTTCTCTTTCTTGTTCCTGATCAGTCTCAAAGATCATCCAAATCAAATTCATGTGTGCAGTATTACATATTATACCACAGTGCTGATGAGGTCTCGGATCTGAAGGCGTGGATTTATTTTCTAGAACAGCATGACACTGACAGTTGTTCTGATTTTATTCCTTACCTATATTACTGCAGATAAATTATACAGTGGAGTTAGGCATGAGTAAGACAGGAATGTGCAGTTTAACAAACCCTCAGAGTTGTGTTTTGGAGGCATGAGTTTTTCCATATAAAGTTGTTGATGTGTGTATGATTGTTTGAGTTGAAGCCTTCTGATGAGCTCCATTATAAAGTGTGTGGTTTGTGGTCTTGCACCTTTAAAAAGCTGTTTATCATTGCCTCCTGTGGTGTTATACAGTAGCTGTTACCTGCTAATACACTTGGGGAGAAATAAGCTGTGAGAAGTGAGAAGAGAACTGTGATGTGCAAAGGCACAGTCCTCATTAGGATTCCTTTAGTATGCAGAAAAGTGGCAAAGTGGCAAGAGAGCAAGGGTTATTCCCATCCTGAAGAAAACCTCTCTTTTCTTTTTAAATCTGGACAACTCTCTCATCTCACTTGTCGGTCACTGCACGCAACCTTGGGGTAACCATGGACCTCTCACACTGCTAATCTGACATGTCTGACGTGCCTGCCAAATGCCATAAATGTAAATGCAAAGTGGTTTGGATTTGTACACATTTCTCTCTCTCTCTCTCTCTCTCTCTCTCTCTCTCTCTCTCTCTCTCTGTCTGTCTATGCAGGGGAGTTGGAGAAGCAGCAGGGAGCAAAGACTCTCTCTTCTAAGAACAATGGCACCCAGCTGGAGCTCCGTGGGAGACAGAGCTCTCCATCGGGTACTCAGCACCAAAAACACATAAAATTTTTTTAAAAAATAGCCAAGTGTGAATGCAAAAGTACATCCAAGTGAGCAGAATTTTTAGAAGGCATTTTACATGAAACCATTTAGCATCCATTTAACAGTTGAGATGATTTTTTTTCCCCTAAGGTTATTATACCTTATATTATTATAACTTTTTCAAGGCAGGGCAATGCATTTGTAAAATATGTGCTAAAAATGGTAATGTAGCTGGTGTAGATGTAGAATATACAGGTTAATTTAAGTGAACTAAGCAAATAGTTTAAAACAAGAAAAGGGTCAAACTTGAACGATGATTTGTTTTCTGGACTGCTGACCTCGCTTACATTCAGTAATAAGCACCTCATAATGGGAGATAACTGGCAACAACAACTGAGCCCAGGTGATGCGTTGATGTATGTATTTATGCATGGCTAGTTATTTATGTAATTTATTTTAGTTATTTATTTATGTATTACTAGTTGCGAACAGGGGCAGAGCTAAAGTGTAGTCAGACAAACCATTGGCCACCACAGTGGACAGCCCAGAAGTGATATTTTTGTTTGTTTGTTTGTTTGTTTGTTTGTATGTTTAGTTTTGCAAAACAAGCACTATTCAGTCATGATGCTGTTTCCAGTGATGTGATTTCCAGCAATATATTCATCAATGAGCTGGTCCATTCATTTACCTGTCCATAAAGAAAAGGAATGCTTGAATTAATGGGGACAGAAGAGGATATCTTCTCCCTGTTAAAAATGGCACTTAAATCTGTACTAATTAAATCCATCTTTAAAACAAAATGTACACACCGCATTGCCATGGACTTGCCATGCAAAAAGAAATTGGACTGTTGTAAAGCATTAATGAAGTTGCAGATGAGATGGTCAAGCATATATGAGGGTTGCCAGATTAAACTGTCTTTTTAATCCAATCATGTTTTAAAACCTGATTGGTTGACTACAAATCATCTCAAGCTGTGGCCCCATTTAAACTGCATTATATTTCAGCACAGTGTTACTTGTTTCAAGATTACGAGCAACCTATCTGTACTATCTGACATTCTTGATAGAAATGCACATTTTCCACTTGTAATGATGCAGCATAAAGGTTTTTGACAAAGAAAATGTAAAGCAAACACGCATAGCTACAAGATCTGTTGCAGGTTGGCTAACCAGAGTAAAGATGCCCCTAGGAAATTTAAATAACTGGGCCACAATATGTCACATTAATATTGCTATTACATTAGCTAGCTCATTCATGTGGGTTTTACCTATATTGTCCTGTATTTTAAACACTGCCTTATATATTATGCACTTGATTTATTTAAATAAGTGTGACCTCTCCAATGTTGCGAAGCCACCACTAGAAGGACTTAGGATTATCAAAACTCACTGGACAGCTGCAAATACAGTAGTGGCAATGGCAAAATGAAAATATGCTAATTATGCATATTACCTCAGGCTCACTTTGAAGAATGTTTATGTTTATGCAATCCCATTTTCTGCACAAGCTTGGATCGCACTGATTGATGATGTACATAAGCGGAACATAGTAATTTTCTTTGATTATAGCATCTTCATCATATGATCTGACATGAACATGTTATTGAACAGTCTGTGTGAGAAAAATGACTGCTGACATTGCATAGTTTACAACTTGCTTAAGATTCCTGGTATTTATGTCTTGCTTTGCTTTGGACACGCCACCCAAGCCCTGTGTCCCAGCCCAGTCAGAATGTTTTAAATCCACCCCTGTTGATGAATAGAAAGAAGAAAACAGTTGCGTACATAGTGTGTGTCTCAGGTGGTTGTAATGTGCGGCAGGGAGAATCAGCAGAAACAGGTAAGCTGATCAATCTCTGTAGCCCTCAGACTGATGATCATCTTAATTCTGTCGCATAGGGATAGCAGGATTAGGCTTTGGAAAGGTTTAAATAGCCTTGTTAGGGAGTAACTGCAGTGTGCTTAAGTAAAAAAAAAATGTAGAAATTGAAGCGCAGAACACAAATAAAAGTGCTTTTGAACAAAAGGTAAAAGCTGCTCTAGTTGCAGTGTTTCCGAACTTTCCATAAAGGTTTAAATCTGATGTATGTCTTCATTCTTATGCTCATGAAACAATTCGCGAATAGCTTATGCAATATATATGGGACATTGTCATCCTCAAAAAGAACATCTCTAAGGGAAAGTTTTTGCACCACATAGTGCACCCCTTCCTGTAGAATTCCCTCATATTTTTTATAACAATAATAATAATAATATTATAAGAACAAATATAACAATCATTGCATCAGATTTCTGAGATGGCTGCCAAAACCATCATGGATCCATTGTGAGTAGTAGAAAATAGTAACAGTGAAGAAAACCTTTCTATAAGCTCGTATGTCCACAATGTGAGTGGTAATATCAGCCTGGGAGAAGCCTGTTGAAATGTTGATATTTTCTATTACGTATAGTTCTGAAAATATTATATACATGTTTTCTCTTTCGCAAATATATTAATCACAAGTAAAGTTATAGCATAACTTAAAAAAATAAATAAAATCAGGTTACCTCCAAAAAAAAAATGCAGAAAGTTGCTTTTAAAGATTTTCTTTTAATAAATAAATGGGATAAACAATATATAAAAGTAAAAAATACTCTGTGTGACCATGAAAACAAAGCCTACCTTCATACCAGCCTCCATTTACAGCCTACAGACTGACCTGTGTACATTATTCGAATTCATTATAGTTACAAGCTTTGATAACTCTGTGGTCATGTCTGTTATCCTGTAATGTCAGGCTATAGCAAGCTAACCTCTCTTCTACAATTGCAGTTTAATCTGTTCATGGAAAAATAACATTAGTTATATTTTATCAAAGAATATGTTTGTGATGGAAAATAGTAATCACTCTGATCATGAGCATCATTGACATCAGTCTCTCTAGTCTTATAATATGTAAATAGGTAAATGTCTGTCATGGCACTTGACGAACAGGAGCCTCATCATCGCTCTTGACTCAAGTGGCTCAGTGTCCACTCATGCATCAAGGCTGAAATGATCACTGATTAAATCAGTGACTTTTGTTCTGTTGGCTAAATTTCCCATTTTTATTAACATTTAAACCATTTACTATGCTGTCTTCTCTTCAGTGTAATGGATGGCACATGTGCATCACAGCTGGAATTTAGACTGTTATATTAGGCTTACATCCATTTGTTCACAAGCATAACATGCCATGCAACCAGGTGTGTGTGTGTGTGTGTGTGTTTCTGTTTGTATATATATATATATATATATATATATATATATATATATATATA
>CM074962.1:11890661-11908647 GCA_037577455.1 Pangasius macronema
CAATGCAAGTGAAGGAGGCCATCATTAGGCTGAACAAACAACATAAATCTATAAGAGAGATAGCAAAAACCTTAGGTCAACCAAATCAACAGGTGGGTACATTCTTAAAAAGAAAGAAAGCACTGGTGAGCTTAACAACACCGAAAGACCTGGAAGACCACAGAAGACAACTAAAGGGGATTTGTTTTCTAATGAAACCAAAATTAACTTGTACCAGAATGATGGGAAGAAAAAAGTATGGGGAAAGGAATCCCCATTATGATCCAAAGTGTACCACATCATGTGTTAAACATGCTGGAGGAGGGGAGGAAACTCAGAATTTGAGTTTTGACAACATGGGGACTTCAGGCAGTCATTGACTGCAAAGGATTTTCATCCAAGTATTAAGATTATGGTTATATTTACAATTTTATCACGTTGTCCAAATACATTTGAGCCCCTGAAAATGGAGGTACTTTGTTGAAAATGGCTACTACTACGCCCTTTCGGCTGCTCCCGTTAGGGGTCGCCACAGCAGATCATTGGTCTGCATCTTTGATTTGGCACAGTTTTACGCCGGATGCCCTTCCTGACGCAACCCTCCCCAATTTTTCCAGGCTTGGGATCGGCACTGAGAGCGCACTGTTGCACGCAACCCCAGTGGCTGGGGTCGGTTCCCTGGCCAGGAATCGAACCCGGGCCACAGCAGTGAGAATGCTGTGGCCTAACCACTAGTCCATCAGGGACCTACTTTGTTGAAAATGGCTGTAATTCCTAAATGGTAAATGCCATATCTTTGTGGAACCTCTTAAAACAAAACTGAATGTCTACACTTCGATCACATCTTGACTGTTTTATTTCAAATCCATTGTGGTGGTGTATAAAGGCAAAATCACAAAAACTCTGTCATTGTCCAAATACTTCTGAATGGATGGATGGATGGATGGATAGATGGATAGATAGATGTTGCTTAAAAAAAGTGTTAATTTCCCCTATGTAAGGAAATCAATTTCCCCTGAGACTTTTGGAACAGCCTTTACTTCACTGTGCAGCTGTAGAATTTATGGAATACAGACTCATTTATATCTGAGTGAATGAATAAATGAAAGAATGCCATGATTAACAAGGGAATTTGTTTTGAAATCTGTTTAAGCAATTAGCAATTAAATGATGCAATCATGAATGATTTGATGAATAAGAATGAAGCAGCAGTGAATGAATAGGCTGTTACTGATCCAACACAGAGGCAGTACATACTGATCTGAAGGAGTTGAACAGGTAGTAGAGGGCCCAGGCAATAATGACGATGTAGTAGATGTTGAGCCAGAAGGACAAAACTGCAGCAGCTATACCTACACCTGAGAAAAGAAGAAAGACAGAAATAGGAAAATATTGGGACGGGCAGAGAAGGAGAGAAGACGCTAGGTTTGCATATCAGCTATTCAGCTGAATCACACAATAGTTTAACAATTGTCACACAAGCAGTTTTACAAAATCCCTAATGAGAAAGCCAGAGCCAGCAGTGGGAAGGAAAAACTCCCTGAGATGAAATGAAGAAGTCTTCATGAAATGAAATGAAATGAAAGAATGAAATGGAAGAAAAAACTCCCTGAGATGAAATGAAGAAGCACAGAATCTTCTGTGCTTGTGTACCATAAAGTCAAACAGCACTAGGTGTGATGGAAGGATGTTCAGTATGAGCATATTGTGAATAAGAGTCCTGGAAGGAGAAAAGAACAGTATCCAAATGAGATTATCCCCTGAATCAGCTAGAATGGTATTTTCATGCCTTTAGTGTCCTCATAACACAAAGCTCTCTGTATCACCAGCCTGCTTCTTACTGCCCAGCATCTGTGTTCATTAAGAATAAGGCAGGAGTAGTCAAGAGTGTCTCAACAAGCAGGAAGAAGTAGCCAAAAACATCTGCTGGATGAGGCAAGGCATGCTCAGACTTTCAATATGTGATAATAATAATAAATTAGACCCCTATCTTGTTGGTCCATAGCACATCTTAATCATTCTCTAGCCATTTTTCAGTCTCCGTTTCTGACCACAGCACTGCTTAGTTTGCTAACCAAACTGATTTCATCCTAGCAGTGACATTACGTTGTTGTGTACACTTGTATCAGCACTATCATTCCACTACCGTGTGTGTGTCACTGCAGTGCCAAGAAAGGTCCACCACCATAATATATAAGGTACTGTACATACAATATTATATTAAATGTGCAAATACATTTTAAAAACATTTGTTAACTAGCAACTCACCCTTTGTTTTCATCAGAATAATTTTATAATTTTCACCTTGTATGCTGGATGTTTCGCCCTAGTATTTTTTTCCTAAATGTTAATCTATTCTGGTATATCATAACAGTAATGACATGATGATTTCAGATTTGCTTGATATACCTCCACTAAAAAGAACTTTGCTGAAAAAAAACAATAGTTACCAAGATGAAGATTTAGCTCATTTAGCATTTACCAGGATTTTACACACTTGAGCAAAGTCCTTCCACTTGGCATCTAGGTAGTTTCATCAGTCACATAAGACCAAGCACATATTTATTTCAATGAAGAGAGAAATATTCCAAAAACAGATCAACAAGGTGATGTTTTATGCACAGATTTGAAATGGCTATTAAAATCGGACAAATATGACATTAATAATGTGTGGTCTTTGGCCCCAGTGACATGATGTTTTTCTGATTATTCTGGGTACCGCACATGCAAGTTTCTCCATAATTAACAGAACATCCAACAAGGGCAACAACGTGGCTGATTCTTTGTATTGAGAGACAGGACTTGTCTAATACAGCCAGCCTGTGTGTTTTTACTCTTCTTTACGTTTCTGTGCATACCTGAGTGTTCATGTACATTTCATACCTTTCATCATGGGTATGAGTTTCCAGACCCCTAGTCCTCCCACTGATGTGTACTGTCCTAGTGCAGTCTCCAGCAGAAATAGAGGAATCCCAGCAAACACCAGTGTAGTGAAGTAAGGAATGAGAAATGCTCCTGGAATAAATAACATCAAGCCCTCAGACAATTTTTTAAAAAATCATTTTGATTTTCTATTACAACGGGCTCATCAAGTGGGGAATGTTTGCTCACGAGGTAGTCTGCTTTTGCATTTTTTTACGAAGGCTTAGGGTCCATGGAGTGGATAAAAGCACTATGTGCTACGAGCCATTGAATCCATTATCCGTTATGGTATTACAGTATGGTTTGGTAACCTGTCCATTAAGCTCAGAACACAACTCAGATCGCATTAAGCTCAGATCAACACCTGATTAGAAGGGCTGGAAAAATAATTGGCATGCTGACCTCATCTTCTCTTCAGGAGATTACTCAAATTACTGTAAGAGATGAAGTGTGTGTGGGTGTGTTTGTTTGTTGGGAGGTGTGTGAAATGTGGTTTACGGTATTTGTATATTATATTATTATTTTGTATATTTGTATATTAGTAATAATATGAGCAATATTAAGTATAGGGTATTTGTGCAATAACTGATGTATGACATTTGTGTATGTTATGTGTATGTTTGATTATTGTATGGTGTATACATTTTGCTGTTTATACAGATCTGGCTGCAATTACATGTCAGTGTAGTTTGATATGTGTGTTTGTTGTAACGTCAACTGTGTTCTCTCGATTGCCCAAGACAAATTACAAGGGAGACCGTAAAGGCTAAAGGCTAAGGCTAATTATATTAAATATACCTTTTCTTATACCCAGTCTGATTACATTTATGAACTCTATGTTCACTCTAGATGATTAGATGATTTCGCTTTCAATACATATCACAAAAATATTGCCACTAATTAAAATCAATTAATAACAATTCCTTGAATTCACTGATGTGCTCTTCTCATGAATCCTCACAGAGAAGAGAATGCTATGCCATGGTTTCCTACCCTTTACTGTGAGCTTCTATTTCTGTTGAGTTATTTATTCAACTGGTGAGTCACAGATTTGCAGCTCAAAAGAGATCAATGTGCGAGTGCAGTTATTTAGAGGACACATCAGCAGGCACATGGCATCAAGCCTAATGAAGTAGGGAACTGTAGGAAACTGACATTAGCTCAGCTATTAATAATCCATTTCTTCACCTGAATATGTGACAGTGAGAAGCCAAAATTACTTTAGGTGGAATATAGACTTTTTTCTGCTGAGCTGGGACCAAACTTGCAATCATTTTGGCAATGTATAAAATGATTGGTTAGTGGACATTCTAAGTTCGTCAGGGCCTGGATACAAGTGTAGCTGGTATAAATGGGCTAGCAAGGCTAATACACCCCTACCCCACATGTCTCTCAAAGCTGTTATATTATTTGCTGTTAACAAATGTCAGGTACACAACCAAGCACAACAGCACCACCAGTGTTCATAAGAAAAATACACAGAATGGAGTGAAAAAGAGATACTGGGGCTGATTTGTTCCTAGTCCAGACTGTAGATTCATGCAGCCTGTCAGTGACAGTCATGACAGGTGATTGCAGAGTCAAAAGCCCCCTAGATTTGTGCAGATATTTTTCAGCCTGCTTCACTGATACATCCATAACACATTATCAACAGGGATTGAGAAGGTGCATGTGAAATACAGTTGCCAGGGTTATGAACGTGAATGAGTTGGATTATCATCTATCATCCTTTTTTTACCCTAAAAATAAAAAAAGGATATCTATCAAAGTAGATAGACTAAAAACACGTTGTCCAGTCAAAGTACAAATTACACAAAAGGACAGACAACCGACCATAATTTTAGTGTTTTAAAGTTAACATTATATACACATATATATATATTTTAAGGTTACAACTTTTGGTATTCAGAAAAAACACAGCATGAACCCATTATATAACCCAAAATATATTTTTTCCTGTTGTTTCTTACCGCCTCCATTTTTCCCACAGAGATATGGGAATCTCCATACGTTTCCCAGGCCAATGGCATATCCTATGCAGGACAGCAAGAAGTCAAACTTGCCCTTCCAGGTGCCGCGATCAGGAATGGTCTGTTTGCTCTCATCCAGAGCAGAAGTCAGACTGTGGTCCACTTCCTCAAATGGAACAGCCTGCTTGAGCTCTGACGGTGAGTTGAGCTGCACAGTGCTATCCCCTGTTTTTCCCATGGCAGGATCACAGTCCACCTAAGGACTGAACTAGTGTACAAAACAGTACTTATTGTTGTGAACACTGGGCCGTGTTAATGTCTGATACGAGATGCGATTGTTCCACAAGCTGTGCAGATCTTCAGTAGTGCACAGCAGACAGATCATTCAGCTAAAAACAGAAAGATGGAAAGCATTTGTTCTTGTTCTGTTGTCAAGGTCAAGGCCTAAGTTTATGTATATAACCCCAAGTAACTAAATCACTCAAAATGTATTATTCTATACTAACACACCTTTGTAGTTTAGACACCAGTATTTCCCACAATTAAAGGCACAAGTTGCTTTGCTCCGCAACACTGTGAGGTTTTCACTAAAGAAAAGTTAAAGGGAATATCTTTTATATGCTTACATTATGACCCTCACTAAATCCACCCAAGGTTTTTTTTTCTACAAGCCATTCAATTTCCTGACAAATGTGACAAATACAGTCAGATTATGAGGGCAAAGATGCATTTTTTATTTAGTTTATTCTCAGTGATTGTTACAGGTACATCAGTTTCATTTGAAAAAATGTGTTACAAAAATTAATCTTAATTTAATGCATGCCCAAGTAAAGATACTCCCATACTGAAAGTGGCTGGGTTTTGCTTTACAATGGCTGTGAAGCCATTAAGGTCAGTGTAAGTATAAAGTACTGTAAAGGACTGGAAAGGAAGAAGAAAGGAAAAGTTACTGTACCTGTGAGATGTGAAGGTGTCTCAGCTGAATAAAAGAGCAAAAAAGCCAGTGGAAGACTCCCAAGTGAGACCTAGTTCCCAGCTGCCCATTACAGAGTCAAAAGAAGTCTCACAGCATTTCAAATGAAGTAACTCTCACATCAGTTTCAGGGGCCTCTGTAGCCTGGCAAACCCGTGGCTGATATTGAGCCACTGATAACAAGCTTCGATTTGTTCTCTGATATGCATATTGCTTCTCCACACAGCCCAGGGCTATCGCAGAGGAGTCGATCCCCTAATTCCATTACAGAGTGTGTATGGGGGTTTCATGTATAGGAATGTGTCAGGACATGCTCCTGCCAGCCCAGTTGCCATGGGATAAACTCTTAGAAGAAGCCTATATGCAAAGGAATGAAAGAACCTGTTGCCTTTTAAGAATGTTGACTGCATGAGGTCAGGGAAACATAAAAGACATGATTTCATGAATTAAGAATGGGAATTTAGCTAGTTTATTGAATGACTGTTCCATTAGAAGGAATTATGATACAGACAGCCACTAACTCATTACATGCACCATCATGCTCAATTATATCACGCAGAATCATTCTGAGACAGCTTCAGCTTAACAAGCACCACTCATGATCCTGTAGTTTTTTAATGCTTCTTGTCTATGTGCCCATTGTCTAACCCAGTAGTCATTGTGCTGTCTGCACATGTTTGCACTTGTGCACTGTATGTAAATTTATGTAGTCCCTTGTAGTTCTGTGTTGTTCTGTGTTTGTCTTATGTTGCACCTCGGTCCTGGAGAAACGTTGTTTCGTTTCACTATGTACTAACTGGTTGTATATGGTTGAAATGACAATAAACTTCACTTGACTTGATTTGACTCTAAGAGATGCAGAGTCATCATGATATGGGAGATGAGGAGGAAGCATTCTCTGGACCTTCTCTCAACAAGGTTTTTTTTTATTTATTTATTTATTTTTTTAATTAAAGTTGGTTTTACTTCATGTTAGGCACTGGGTCCGAGGCACAACAAGATAATTCTAACAAAAACAGGGTAAAAAAGTAGCCAACTAATTATAGCTAGTTAATTAATTATATTAATTATTCATTTATTCATCTTCAGTAACTGGTCAGTGTCACAGTGGATCCAGCGCCTATCCCAGGAACACCAGCCATGAGAAAGGAATATACCCTGGATGACACACACACACACACACACACACACACACACACACACACACACACACACCTAAGGCAAATGTAGCCTAGCAAATCCACCTATGTTTTTAGGAGGTGGGAGGAAACTGGTGAACCCAGAGGAAACCCACATGAACATACGGAAAATAAACTCTTCACGGCTGTGAAGTGCCAATGCTACCTGCTGTACCACCATGGTGCCAGCTAATTATTTATGATAAAGTTAGTAGAAACATCAGTAGTAGTTCGGTAGCATGTTTTTTATTTGCAAGTTATTTTAATGTTAATCAAATGTAGCTATCAAATGTTCTTCAACCATGTAAGGTTGCTAGTTAGCTGGCTATCAAGTACATTAGCATTAAAGTGATTGTCAATAGCTACACCACTTAATAATTATTTACATTATATTAGACAACTCATGTTTGTCAGAGAACACGTAATGCAGTGTTCTCTTCTGCTAATGTAGTGGATAGATACTTTTGAAACAGCTGCTGAGACACTACCAGCTTTTCTTTTGTATGGATATTGAGTCCTTTCATACCAACAGAATTTTATTTCTATTGACACTTCAATACCAATGTCCATAGATTAATGATATCATTTTTAGCATTACTATTTGTTAGCCACAGTATAACAGAGGAACCCCAGGGTGATTGCTATAATTTAAACATGAATTTAAGAATGAATGTTGAATGTTAACTTGTTTTTAGAAGCATATGTTAGAAGATATTTTAAGGACTTCCTGTATCTTGACATATATTATGTAGGGTTTTTTTTTCCCCAGTCTCTATTTATATATGGCAGCATGGAGTAGCTTGGATCTCTAATGAACAGATTGTGTGTGGACAAATAGTCAGCAGTAGTAGAGATAGCAACGTATGAGCTCAGCGCTTGAGGTGGTGGAAGCACTGAGATAGCTGGAGAAACAGGATCAGTAGCATATGTCAGTCATCCTGCACTGCCGAAAAAGCTCAGTCTCCAGGCTAAGAGCTCCCTCCGTCTGCTAGTACTCGCCTGCCTGCCTGCCAAATGAGCCATGTCTCCCAGCTCTACAGGCCTGGCATCTCTCTCTCTTTCTCTCGCTCTCTCTCTCTCTGTGTGTGTGTGTGTGTGTGTGTGTGCGTGTGCGTGCGTGTGCGTGTGTGTGTGTGTGTACATATGTGTCTGCCCCAGTGATAAGATCCAATATATAGATAATGTATTATCTATTTCACTCATTGTCTAATTATCATTTAACATACAATACATTTTTACAGTAACATGGCTGCCATGTCTGTCAGGGTAGCTCAGCTGTTGGAAGGTTGTCATTTGTCAGAGAGTTACTGTTGGCCACTTNTTAATGGTTCTGTGTATGCACTGAATTCTGTCACATATAAGTTACTTTGGGTAAACATGTCTCCTTTATGGAAAACGTCCCTGGAGTTCCCAATTTAATATGTAGAATTCCATGGAAGCTGCTGAAGCCACCATGGCTTCCCCATGAGGTGCTGGAAAACATGGAGAATACCAGTGTATATGACCCCATAGCCATTCATTGGTACCTCCATTTAGCCTACCATGGAAGACATCCAAAGCCTAGAAGGTTTCTGGGACTATCCTGAAGTGTACACACTGCCATAAAATCACCATAAATCCCCTAGGATGACATAGGACTTCGATGAAATTGATAAGGTTTTTATGAGAACCACATTGCATGTTCTGTATATGAGAGTTTTATCATAAAGGAAATTTTATTACAGACATCTCCTGAGAATCAAACACTGTGAAATGGCTAAATTGGATTTTTAGAAACTTTTTTGGAATTGATGGCACAGTGACACAGGTTACTGTCTGTGCAGAGTTTCTGTGCATGTTCTCCGTGTGTCTCCATGGTTTCTTCCAGGTCCTCAAGCTTCTTCCCAGCTTACAAAAACTTGCCAGTAGGTGGACTGACCATTCTAGGTATGAATGAGTGTGATGGATCAGATGGATAGGTTTCCCATGGATAGCTTTCCCATCTATGCAGTATTCCCACCTCATGCCCAGTATTCCCATTATAGGCTCCGGATCCACTGCGACCCTAACCAGAATAAAGTGGTTACAGAAAGTGAGTGAGAGTGAGGAAGCATTTGCATCTGTTTCTGACATGAGCTATTACCTAAAAGATTTTTTAACAACTACACTTTCAAAGCTTAGTAGGGACAAAATTTGGAATATAAAAAAAAATTGTATCCCCAGCATATAAATTACACCTGTATCCTGAGTCTGCATAAATTAGAATGTAATGTATGCGTCACATTAATGACCAACCCATAAAGTACATTTGTATTTTGAAATAATAATAATGTATTATTAAAACCTCTATTAATACATAATTTAAATTGTTGCCAATTCACAATGGCATTCTAACTGAATGCACATTAGATATTTTCTTGGGAATTTCATGAAACATTCCAATAGGAATCCCATAGCAATCCCTAAACTCATTTGTCCTAGAGCTAAATGTTCAGGTTGTCCCAGTTTTCATGACCTTCCAAGCCCTAGAGCGATTCTTGCAGCATACCCAACTATTAATTAGCACTTCAACAACCTTGAATGTCAGGCATCCTAACAAAAGAACTGGACCACATACACAATATTAACTGACATCATAAGATATAAGTAATATTGCAAATATAAGCAAGGATTTTATTCACATTTTTCACAGCTAGACTGATTTCTTGTTTGCATTTTAATCACGCATAGTGCAGTACAGATAACTGCTGGTCCATGACCTCACATATATTGCAAATAAAAAGGAGTGTCAACTGAAATACTGAGAATGTGAAGAATTCTTAAAATAATATCAGACCTGTACTTCCCTTTATCTCTTGTTTTCTGCTCACAAAAGAATCAAATGATGGAGTCTACCCAACCCCGCAGCATATTTCCCCATCAATAGCAAATCACAGGAGGTTTGTACTAGGTTTGTCATTTGCCACAATCGTTATGCGACAGGCACAGTATTGCAGCTGTCAGTGCTGCTCTTCATCACTCTATGCATGGTGTCCTCTAATCAATAGATGTTAATTACTCCTCTTTATGCAGGAGAATTTCACACATGGGCAAGAAATACAATTAAAGCACATGGAATAAATCATGACATATTTAACATATTTTTAAATCTTGGTGGAGACAGGAATCATAGGGTAAGGAATACATGACAGTTTTGACGTTGTGGGGACTGCATTTTTATAAAAATGAAAAGAACTAAAAGGTTTCCTTTTGAAACATCCTTTAATGAAGACAAGGTTGCGGTTGCATTCAAGTGTAGGCATAGCATCAGTTAGATGCATTAATAATTATGCCATTGGAAGATCCTTACAAGGATAGTAAGACAAACGTGTGCACATGCATATGTGATTAGTATTACAATAATTAGTTTCTTCTCCTGTAACTATTGAATGAAAATGAAATGAAAAGATGTGCTCATGAAAGATTTATTTTCTTTAGTGTTCAGGACAAAATCTTTAATTCAGTCCTAACATCACCTTCCTTAAACTCCTTAACTCCTGTTAATTTTTATTAATGTAGCACATGTTTATCTGTCTTTTCATCTGTTCATCTTGACTTCCTAGATACGCAGTATTAGTCACTTAGTATCATTTAATAACCATGGTAATTGTGGTAGAAATGTTGCTAGGCTTGTTCTTGTTTCTATTTTAATTCGTTCTCTAAACACTCACAGAATTTTCGTATCTACTTCTTAGTAACAGAGAATAAATTTGCTTTAATTAGGATGGTCAGTTTTAGTGCGTTCACATTTTTTAAAATATATTTGGTAAACACTTTTATCCAAAGCCAGGTACAAGTGTGACAGAATATTATGCAAGCAAATATGATAGCATTAACTTCCTGATGACTCCCTGGTAACCTGTACAGGCATTAGGCTAACATTTTGTGGCATAAAACACTTTGAGTTATTCCTTAAGATTTGCCATAATCAATTAAGTGTATTGTACAAGAAACCCTTAAATAGAAAGAGGGGCTGGGACAGTGAGACAACAGGTAGACCACATGGGCTTCCTCCCATCTCCCAGAAACAAGTTGGTAGGTGGATAGGCTTCTTTAAGCTACCCATAAGTGTGAATATGTGTAGGTGTGCGGTGCCCTGCCATGGAGTGGCATTTCACTTAGGGTGTATCCCAACCTTGCATCCAGTGTTCTCAGGATAGAATCCAAATCGGCTGCACTTAAACCTTGACAGGATAAAGTGCTTACCGAACATAAATTAATGAACAGAATTGGGAAAGATCTCATTTTTATCCCTTTTATCTTTCACATAATATACAAGATTTACAGATGCTGTATGTGCTTTTTCCCCCACTCATAGCTGTCCTCCATCATAATCAATATTCAGGTCAAATATTCCAAGGATAATAAACTTAGAGCAGAACTTTTTTTTTCCCATTCACCTTCAGGCTTGCAGGCTTTGGCATCCATATGCCTATGCAGTTTTTGCTTCATTTAATCAATGTAGGGTTTATTGCAATGCATTGCAATGCACCATTGACTGGCATCCATACTGTAGACAGCAAACTTATATTGTGAAATTCTATCCATTAATGCAAGGACAAGGGATGTAAATGTCTTCCAGTAAAGAAACCATTTGCACTGAGAAAGAGACATATAAAGAGTGATATATATATATACACACACACACAAACACAGAGAGAGAGAGAGAGAGAGAGAGAGAGAGTGGTCAGTCTATTGATGCACAACTTACCTGAAGCCCTTCAACTATTCTGCCACTTCAGCAAATGTCTCTCTAAAGGGACTCGTTGAGTAAATACCAATTTCTGTCATGCAGGAAACCAGCCAAGAAAGAATAGAATGTGCAGTCTGCACACCCTGGTTTGTATTTACACTGGCAAAATCCTTTAAATGTTTTTACAGTTAGTTTACATGAACATTTCAAGTCACTGCTTGAGAGACAAGGTCACTTAGTGCTCTGAGCTGAAGAAACATCAACAACTTAATATCCTTCTGTGCAATTATGTTCGCTGTGGCTTAGCATTTTGCATTTCTTAGTATTTCCTTTCAAATGTGGAAAACAATTGCAAAGTGTAGAAGGCTATAATGAAGGTAAATAAAATATTCTGGCAAACTGTTTGACAAAGGGAGATGAAACCATGCACAAGTTCTGCTCAACAAGGGGAGTATTGACATCTACTGGGGATATTGTTGAATGATGTAAGGAGCACTTCTTAACCTAGTAGACATGCTCTCCCTTCAGGAAGCAGTGCTAGAAATCTCTGAAGGTTTTGGAGTCCATCTCTGTGGTTGAGGTTACTATGGTGTTTAGAAAATGTTATAGTGGCAAGGCTGCAAGGGTGGATGAGATTCAGCCAGAGAAGTTGAAGGCACAGGACAAAAGTGGAGTTGTGTGGTTAACAGACAAGGGTACAAGAGGGTGTGTTCCAATTATACACCAATCAGCCATAACATTGATTATCTCATTACAGTGGCACCTGTCAAGGGGTCGAATATATTATGCAGCAAGTGAACATTCAATTCTTGAAGTTGATGTGTTGGAAGCAGGAAATTGGGCAAGTGTAAGGATCTTGTCTAGAAGTCTAGAAGACTGGGTCAGAGCATCTCCAAAATAGCAGGTCTTGGTGGGTGTTCCAGGTATGTAGTGGATAGTACCTACCAAAAGTGATCTAAGGAAGTACACATGGTGATCTGGTGCAGCCAGTAAATGCTGTACCTACTGGAGCTACTGTAGCACAAATTGCTGAAAAAGTTAATACTGGCTATGACAGAAAGGTGTCAGAACTCACAATGTATTGCAGCTTGTTGTGTATGGGACAGGGTGCATGTACGTCGCTTACCTGAGGAAGAGATGGCACCAGGTTGCACATACCACCTACCTAAACATTGTTCAGGAATGGTTTGACGAATATGACAAAGAGTTCAATGTGTTGACTTGACCTCCAAATTCCCCAGATTTTAATCTGATCGAGCGTCTGTTGGACAAAGAAGTCCTATCCATGTAGGCTCCACCTTGAAACTTACAGGATTTAAGGGATCTGCTGCTAACATCTTGGTGCCAGATAACACAGCACACTTTCAAGGGTCTTGTGGAGTCCATGCCTCGATAGGTCAGAGCTGTTTTGGCAGCACAAGAGGGACCTACACAATATTAGGCAGGAGGTTTTAATGTTTTGGCTGAGAAGTGTATATTAATTACACTCATCAGCTGTACGCCAAGGTTCTGGAAAGTACACTCTGTCTGATAGTTGAACCTAGAAATCAGAAAGAACAATGTGGTGGAACAGTGGACAAGTTCTTGGCTTCTGCACAACACACACAGATAATGGGGGTATGCTATTCCAATCTAAATGTGTTTTGTGCACATTTGTTGTGGGCAGTACTAAAGGAGCATGGGGTATCTGGGTCACTACTTCATGTAATCCAATCTCTGTATGACTACAATGAGAATTGTGTCTGCATTCTTGGTGTTAAGTCAAAATCGTTTGGATTTGGGGTTCCGATTCTGTCGAGGGTGTGTCTTGTCTGCATTCCTGTTTGAGGTTTTCATGGACAAGATATCAAAACACAGTCAAGGTTGTAGAAGTGTCTAGTATGAGGGGCTAAAAGTATTGCACTTTACAACCACTGGTTTAGCCTGAAATAACATTCATACAGCCAACAGTATGACTATATAGCTCCATCTTTCACTTATCACTTTGCAATTAATTCCCTGCAAGGAGTAAAAGCCATGCCCACAGCCTTACACTCCTTAAAACCCTTTAACAGGCAGATCAACCACATGGATACACACATTTATAACTGTAATTTCATTTTCTTTTAAGTCAAGGGATTACTATGAGTGTTTTAGACATAATACTTTCACAACTGGGCTCTTTCAGTTTTCAGAATGAAAACTGGACGTTGATATCACCAGCACTACTTTTTATTCATCAAGTTACTGAGCTAAAATGTCAAATATTAGTCTCATAACTTGACTAGACTCATACCTTTTTGACTAACCACTCTTGACATTGTGAAGGTATTATGTTGCAGTCATGCCCCTGGATATGTATGAGCTGTGTTAAAAGTGTTACCCCACAGTCACCAAGTCACTAAACTGAGCCAATAAGCCGCTAAACTAAGNTAACAAGAAACTCACACTCATGAACCACAGTCCTCAGGGTTTATTTCCTATATTTAACAAAAAGAAAAAGTGAAAAACTAGGCAAGCTCACATATTGTTAAATTTCTGAGCCTTTTAAGAAAATATGGAGAATAAAGTTTATGTAGTGTATTTTATTTCATTGTATATGTTTTTATAAAAGGTGATGCTCTTATAGAAGGTGATAGTCTTATAAAAGGTGATAGTCATGTTCTCGGCTTGTCTAGTGTGTGTGAGAGACTAAGTACCTAAAAACATTTAACTGTAATTTCATATCTAAGCACTTTGGAACGTTTACAACCAAAATTCATTACATGAAACCATACTACTGGTTCACTGTGTTCTATAGGCACTTCTACTCTTACCTTAAATGGGCAACTCAGCCAGCCGGTAGATGTCCATAACTCCTAATCTTAAGGGTGAATGTGATCCAATTAGTAAGAATTAACATAAAAATTTTTGCACAAGTATTTCATTGCATGCCTGTTAAAGGGTTAAAGACTGCCCTCTCCTGGAGTGACTGGCATCTAAGATCCCCAAGGCTGCTGAATTTTGAAAACAAAATAATTAATGGGGAAAAAAACAGCTAAATAATGAGCATCTGCATAAACTGGGGAATATGAACTACCTAATAAATGTGTTTGCAGTGGTTAATCATAAATTCATAATTCATAAGATGTGATTCTGATTGATTATCAGCATTTACAAACTTAATGTAAAGTGTTACCAACAACTCTTTTGGACCAAAGACATAATTACAAAAAAGAAAAATAGCTCTTATATTAAACCTACACAGAATTATGATAACAAAATCCATACCCTATCCACCTTACTGACAAAACCAGGCTACAATAATGTATGGGTAGTTTGTTAATATTTATGAGCTTTTTTTAAAGAAATGCCACAGCTTTTTTTGCCTTAATTAGAGGTATGAAACAAAAGGCAGAAAGTGGCCTCACACCTGTAAGTTTTTTTTTTTTTTGATCAGTTACCAATTTGGGAGAAAGTTGGTTAAATGTCCAACACTGGCCTGAAATATTGTAACTATAGAAGTGTATATTTATTATTAACAAACCTGCTGTATTGCATGTACTCTATGAAAATTAAAGAGGTTGTAGAATTTTTGTACATGTCCAATTAAGAAACTAAAATACAGGCTAAAGTTCATTCATTCATCATAACTGCTTTATCCTTGTCAGGGTCATAGTGGACCCTGCCAATAGCCAATCCCATAAACAATGGGCACAAGGCGGGATAATTTACTCCAGGTAGCACACCAGTCCATCACAGGGCACCATCCCACACACGCTTATTCACACTCATGGGCAATTTAGCGCTACATACTTGCATATCTTTGTACAGTGGAGGAGACCAGAGAACTTGGAAGAAACCCACTAAAACATGGAGAGAACATACAAAATGCCACACATAATACCCAGTTTCAAATGTAAAAAAAACACAAGAAAGGCAAGAAATCCCCAACATAATAGTGTTCATGTTTTGGTCAATGAAATAGAAATAGGTAGATTATTTGAATAAAAATTATTCAAATCCAATTTTACAAAAAAAAAAAAATATTTGACCATTACAAAAATATACACTCACAATACTATAATTAGAGTTTTATCTGGATTGCTGTACAGCACTGCTGCTTAGAAGTAAACACATAGATTAAATGTAATGGAATGTAAAAACACTGGTTTTAGGCAGATATTACTAATTCTGGTTGTCAACATGGAGACAATTTCATATTTGTGGTATATTATTTTACAAAACCATACAAAAGCCATATTAAAATGACTATGCTCAATCTTGTCTCAGTCATAATTTATACTGAAATACTGATGAGTCCCATGACATATAAAATATAAAATATCACACCAAGGCACCTGTATTATGGACAGCTATATCAGCAGTGCTAGCAGTGGAAATATCAGGTCCACCTTTAATCAGTCTTTACTCAAAAGATACATTTATTAAATGAGCTTATATTATACAAAAAAAAAAAAAAACAAAAGAGAGGGGAAAAAACGACCGGAGTCTTACACTATCGATCAGCATGATTTTCTTGCTTTTGTGAACTGTCGCTGAGGTTTATTTCACTTGAAGTTTCATTACCAGCAAGGAGTTTCTGCATCCTTCCAGACAGTATGAGGTCCGAGACTGTCTGCTGATGCCATACTTCACCTCACATGTCAGTGGTGTCGTCTTTCAGGGTTTTTTCCTCGACACTTTTGTCTCCCTCTGTGTGAGAAAGCTTCTGTGTCTTAATGATGACACGCTCACACAGAGTTAGCCGAGGCTTGTTTGGGCTGCGCTGTTGCAGGTCAGCAGAGGGTACGATCAGGTAAGGACCCTGGCAAGAATTAGACAGTTGGCACAAAAAAAAGTGAGTAAGCAAGAAAAAGTGAATGGTTTAACCCATGTGCGTAAAGAATAAAAGAGAGTGAGCTGTTATAGGAAAATAATCAGTGATGGTGTGCTGTGATTCCATTACCACCCCAAAATTCATTATTTTCCTATAACAGCTCATCCTGAAGTGTTTTATAGCACAGCAATTTGCCAACAATTGCACTTTTTAATGAATTAAATTCTCTTTTTTCTTTTGTGAAGTTAATGAAACACAAATTACAGCTTGTGATGTTGCTGAGAAAGCGCAAAGCCTTCCGTCCAGAAGACTTTCATATGTCACGAAACTTAAAGTTACAGCTTTACCTCTGACTGAGCTGACGCTGGAGCTGGCGTTCATGGAAAACTTCACCATAGCAATGATTACACATTTTTAATCAGTTTATGTGGTGCATCTGGCATACAAGTCCCTGTGTAAGTTGTTACTATAGAAATGATAATGCACTAGAAGTGCACTAATATAAACGTGTGCTTTGAATTACAGCCAACAATACTGTCAGAGCTGCTATTATAGAAAATTAATCAACAAATTCTGAACAATCAAAATAAAGCATTCAACAGCACTGTGGTATAACCCAAAGCATTTCCTTTTTTCTGTGGTGTGATACTGAAAATGATCATATTACTCAGATTTGTTCGAGTAATTTTGACCTGAAAGTAGCAGTAAAAATGTAAATGGCTGAAACATGACTTTAATGGCTGTCTCATTGCCCTGCTTATACACCTGATATTAACAGAATCCTAGCAAGCACTTGTTTTAAAGGCGGTGGCCTAAATGTCATTTCAGAAGCATGACCATGCTCACACTCTCAGAAATAAAGGTACCTCTACAGGTATGTTTTGGACCTTTACTGGATAACTTTTACCTAAGAAGGTGACAACGTAAACTGGCAAATCTGCCCATTTTGTCATACTTGCAAATAATATATGCATAAAGTACAAATAATTAAATGCAACACAAACTTCCTTTGTTCTTGACACTGCATGTGACATAAAGCTCTTTAAAAGGGCAGTCCTTAATATGCTCTGTTAATCAATTGTGCATTAACTATAGTTATAGACTAATCTGAGTTTTTTAGCATAACTAGAATGAACAACAAAATAATTACTGAAATATATTAAGTTACAACGCATTCATAGTGCATTTTGTAGTTAGGGAAGCTGTTAGGAATATTTTAAATGTACTTGTCCTTCAGTAGTTTATCAAAACAATTTACTAATGCAGCACAAACACCTAGAAGTAACATTCTATGTTTAGATCTTAAATGCCAATATGGTTTAGTGACTTTGTGACCAAGTATGGTGAATTTGTGCTCTGTATTTAACCCATCCAAGTGCACACACACACACCATGAACACACACCCGGAGCAGTGGGCAGCCATTTTAGCTGCGGCGCCCGGGGAGCAGTTGGGG
>CM074962.1:11908668-11925417 GCA_037577455.1 Pangasius macronema
CCACGACTGCCCCCAATAAGTTTAAAGGTCTTCAGATTTCCTCATCACACTATACCTTTTAAGAGCTATTTTTGTATAGTTGATTTACCCTTTTGACAGCAACCAGGATGAAGATGGGGATACAGATCATCGGTGTGAGAGTGAGCAGGGCAGCGACTCCAGAACCCCAGCTCGGTACGAAGTCTGCTGAACTGCTGAGTGGTGGACTCCTGATCAGATCATACAAAAGAGTGGCCTGAGGTGGCATTAGAAAGAGAGAGGTAGAGTGTCAGATAGTGAGACAGAAGAGGCAAAGGAAAAAAAACAACTGGACACCAAAGAGTTGTAGTCATTGTCTCGCACCATCTAAGGTGTAAAGTTTCCTGTTCACTACTCTAATGTTTATTGTATTATATTAAAATTATTGCCTAAAGATTGTTTGTGATTTGACAGTTTAGTTGTGGTGCACAATGTTCTTCTACAACTAACTATTTATTTCTGGTCAACTTGCAAAAACAGAATAGTAGCACTTATATATCACTGATGCTCCTTAACAGTTCTGTGCTTGGATTCTGCCTCACTTGTAAGTCTCTTTGGATCAAAATGATCTTCTACTGATTGTGTAACAATTTGTTTATCATCAGTGGGATATGAAGCAAACAGTTTCTGCTGAGAAAGAGCAATGAATGAAAGAGGAAATAGTAGAGAGAGAAATTTACTAAACTTACTCCACAGATGAACGGGGTGATGAAGAGCCAGCAATACTTCAGCACAGGCAAGGGAGTATATCCTATCATGTCCTCGATGTTATCAAAAAAACGGTCTGCACCTGGAGAATTGTAGTTAGATCATTTTCTCAATTTAGTCAATCTTAGCTTCTGTTTCCTGTTTATTGACACATGGCTCATGCTTATCAGCATTTTGATAACCAGCTTCCATAAACTTCTACTCTATAGATTTATTTGCATACACTGCAAAACAGTACCATATTATTTCAGCATTACTAGGAAGAAGCAAAATTATCTACCAGTAGAACAAGACAATTTCAAACTTGAAATTAGATAAAATGACAAAAAAAATTGGCTTAATATTTTTCTTATGAGATAAAATTGAAATACATTAAAGATAATTTCACAGGATATAATTTTTTGCAGTGTTGGCTCTGCTATTATTTGTGAGCCTGATAAAGGTATAAACCCAATTTGCTGCATTTTATTTTATATCATTGTGTATTACATAATTGTACATAATTGTTAATACCCAATATTGCAAAAGATATTATTGAAAACTGAAAAATCCCGCAATGAAGTTGAAGTTGATCTGAATATCCTGGTAACACAGTATTGGCTTACTTCTTTAAAATTACCATGCCATCATACACTGCAAGTCAAAATGTTGTGAACACCTTGGGTTTCTTATGTCTTCTTATAGTTTAATTATTTAAACTTCTTTAATAGTTTAACTATTAATGCCACAGACAAAACACAAATGTACCAAATGGCAATTAACTGTATAAAAATATTAATCAAGCTAAATGACAAGCTACTTTGATGTGTACAATAAAGTTAAATGTTTATTCTCATAACACTTGGACTGTGTCCCAAACCACACATTATGAATTATGTGGTTTGAGACACAGCCTTGTATGTGTATTGGCATTCCACTGGCAGCTGTGAGATTCATTTGCGTATTGGAGAAGGAACACACAGCCCACAAATCCCAAAGGAAAAATTATTTGCTTAAAGGTTTTTCTTTGATATATCAGAGTTGTCACAATTGTTTCTCCTAAAAATTGTTTAACGATTGTTTCTTCCTAGAAAAAATAGAATGTGACAAAAGAAGACATGAGACTTTCTGAGATTAAAGGAGTTAAAATGAGAAAGGCCATTCATTGCACTATGAGAATTTAAGTAATCTCCTGATCACAGGGCAAATGTTTTACCACTGAAGTACCTGAGAAAATGTTAAACAACACTAAAACTAATGTTCTGCTTGCCCAGGCAGCACAAAGCGGCAGCCATCTATGCAGGCATAGTACATTAGTACTGTAGTACCAAATTAGAACTTGGTAATGTACTACATTAGTACTACATTATCATATCACATTAACACCCTGTTGAAGAAGGCCCGTCAGCGTCTTTACAACCTTAGATGCTTAAGGGACTTTAAACTGCCCTTTAAGGTGCTAAGGAGCTTCTACTCCTGCCCATTGAGAGCATCCTGACAGGAAGCATTACAGCCTGGTTTGGAAACAGCACCAAGCAGGATAGACGAGCTCACCAGAGGGCGGTGCGATCAGCTGAGTTTTCTGCCATCTATCTTTTATATCCTATATTTTATATTTTTCTATTTCTACTTCTATGCTAGTAAATTCTGTTTTATGTAAATTCTGTTTTTATGTCACTGGACAGGCGTAAAAAGCATTTCACTGCACGTGTTACTGTATATGGTTGTGTGTGACCAATAAAATTTCAATTTGGATTTGAATTTGGTAGTATATTAAAATTAACTTTTGAGTTCATGTCATGCGGTTTTATTTTGACATGCACCTTTGTTGTGATTATAGTTTTGTCTCTGGCCTTGTCCTGTCATTGGTGTGTTTCCTGATTTTACTCACCTGGTCTCCTCTCAGCCATTGATTAGTTAGCCTATTTATACCCTGATTTTTGTCTCATTGTGAAGTCATATTGTACTGTCGTATTATCTGAAGCTTGTTTTCCTGCTTCTCTGTTATCTGGTTTTTCCTTAGTTTTGTGATTATAGATATTCCATGTTTATGGTTGACTGCTTCTACTCTGAGCCCTGTATGGAAATTTGACAATGACTATTGGATCTGCCCTATTAAACAACACATGGCATTTGTGCATTTGTATCCTGCCTCTCACTACCACATGTTACAGCTAGGGTCATTTATCTGAGGAGAAAAACCTGACACACAGGAGAATGTAGCAGAAGTCTAATTTTTCTTTCCCTTTTCATGTTCGGACTTTCAACAGCTTTGTCAGAAATTTCCCACTCCATTGGCAAACTTATATGACAGAAAATTAGCATATAATGTGGTTAACATTTCTCTGATAATAATTAATTTACCATCAATGATGGAACATAGCTAGATAATAATTTAGGAGCCTGATTTCACAGCTATTGCTAAAACCTTCTCACTAGGTAACAAATGGAGCATGTGTATGCAGTTTGGTCTAATATGTAATGTAGTAAAATGTATGCAAGGATCCACGCTGCCCTTTGAATATGGAAATTGTGTCTTAACAGGGTGCTGTGCACTGATGTGGCGGTTCATGCAGTGAGCTCACATTTCACGCAGTTAAGTTTAGTGGTTACATGATTACTTTTTGAACAAAGAGCAAAGATAACTGAAATAGGCCTGCTGAAAGGACACATTACAATTTTCTTGAATAGATATCTCTAATCTGTCCCCTTCTCTGAACTATTTGAAAATCTTTGCGGTAATCCATATAAACAATTTAATCCACATGTAATCCTTCTCTGCAGTAGCTTACCATACACCCAGGCAATGACAAGCGTCTCAAAGCAGGCGATGAGGAGCAGGTTTGTTCCACTGGGGCCATACGTGTCTATCAGCTTAAAAAGGTGGAGCCCACCCTGCGAGAGAGGCAAACACACACATAAACACACACTATGTTATTTTGATTCATTCAGGCGCTCAGCAGGGACCGCATGTCAACTGTTTTTTTTTTTTTAATCATTTATTTCATCAGAAGATCACTAGGTACTACCAACCTGCCACTGCAAGACTCAAGGACCTAACAGCTCAATTGTAAGTCACTTTGGAAAAAGTGTCTGCTAAATGATTTAAATGTAAATTTTAAATTTGAATATTATTTAAAATGGTGGACAAAATTAAAAGTTTAAAAGGCAGAAGAAAATGGAAAGTATTATTATTATTATTTTTTTTTAGAAAATCTCATTTGGAATTAAAATGTGTTTCTCATTTGTACATATCTAAACTACAAGTAAAGTTCTAGCTCTACATTTGTAACCTGATCTGCAATTTAAAAACAAAACAAAACAAAACAAAAAAAAAAAACAGTACTAGCTTCTAATGACTGACATAATAAAATATGTTCTTTGTAGTGAACCCAGACTTTTAGACCCTACTGTACGAGTCTCTCTCATTCAGTACCGGCGTGACCAGAGGAAGGCCCAGCAGGAAGCAGACCACAGCAATAAGCAACACCAGAATCTCTCTGCGCTTTGGCTTCCTTAGAATTTCAGGGAAAACATCGGTGAGTGCTGTGGCTAGACTCTCAACACACACAAACTGAAACACAAACAGTGTTCATATGCATAAACCAATTCTCAAAGACTACTTTAAAATACAGTACATTTTAGTAATAGCGTTTAGTAGTAGTTAAGTCAAGGCAACTGGAATTGTGAATTAATCTTAAAGATGGTTTACTGCTCATCTTAGATGCTACATCAGTGCTACTGAATGGTGAGAAATCCTTAAATATCATCACTACAAGACTGAACATACAGAAAATTAAACAGGTTTAATTCTATCTGTTTATATTATATATTAGGGATACAACCAAATATGAATGCATTGTTCAAAATGAACAGATAATATGTTCTAAACAGACACAAATACAGATATGAAGCTCAGTCAGATATTATACAAAGAAAGACCGCATTCTTAATGTGAATGTGAATGATCCATTTATAGCGATATACTGACAGCATTCATTCATTAATCCGTAGTAACTGTAGCCTGGCCAAGGTTGTGGTGGTTTAAATTAGGCTAATACAGATCACAGGCAGGTACAGCCTAAAATAATAACTGCATGAATGTAATAATCCCACTGACTATCCCACAGCCATCCGTGGCCAGGAACCCAGGGAGCAAAACTGGCCATGCTTTCTAGGTGTCAGGGATGGAATACTCTCTCTACCCTGTCAATCAGAGCGACATTAGCCAATTATGGGCATCTGTGAGCTCATGTAGGGGAGTTAGGGCTTTCTTCCGAGCATGTTATGCTGCCCTGTGATGCTGCATGATCCCTGTGATGCTGCATGATCCCTGTGATGTAGCAAGATGCGGTTGGCTGGCTTCATGTGTCTCAGAGTAAGAGCTTTCACTCTGCCCACTTGGTAGAGTGAACGCTCTTACTCTGAGATAAAAAGTTGGATAGGGTTGGATAGGATAGGCTGGATTGGATTGGATAGGATAGGATATTTGTGGCATGTGCTTTGAAACACATTGTATCCAGTGATACCTGACATTAGCTAAATAAATGAACCATTTAAAGTATTTTACATTTGTTAATGAACAGTCGAATAACAGTTTTAATATAGAGACAACTAAGTCCTTAATCTGTTTCATTGACTTCCCTTCTGTTCAGTAATATATGATCAGTCAGGTTAGGGCAGAAAATGTTCATCACTCTATACTTCTTTTGTTTGGTTAATCTATTTCTTAAGCTCCTTTTTTTCTATACTATATATTTTTTGAGTAAACACTAGACAGTTTTGTAATCCCAGATGTCGTCTCGGATAGTATATATAGTAAGTATGCAATTTAAGACCCAGTTGCTGTGTGTGTTCAGTACCTGTAATACCTGGGCTGTGTTTATGATGTTATAACCTAAAGAAGCTTTCTTATGAAAGTCGTCCTTATATCAGAAACTGTGTTCCCTGTATGTTTCTAAGTGACATACGTATGTATTAAATGAGCTATGAAGTGAACAGGGCGTATCAATCATAGACTAATGGAGCCAAGGCATTTGTAAAGTTGTTTATGCAACAGGGTGTTCACAAGTCCAGTCACTCTGACATACTAATACTACAACACATTGGCATACACACTCTGGCATACTACTACACATTATTACCTGGCTGTCTAGTCCAAGGAAGAGGACCATCAGGAAGAAAAGGACAGACCAGAACTGAGTTCCTGGGAGGAGAGACAGGGCTTTGGGATACGCTATAAACGCCAGGCCTGGACCTGCAAAAAAGTTCAGAGCAAAGACAGCTCATCATAACACTCATTGCATTATGATAATTGCTTTCTTAGTATGTACTTTCCACTGTTGTGCTCCATGAAACAGACAAAATGAAACCGTAGATTTCAAATTACTTTCAGTGGGGCAGTGAAGTAACTGAAGGATTAAATTAGTTTTATCTCATTACCTGGGGAAAGGAGCTTGGCACTAAAGCCTAGCTGATGTGTTGGACTGAAGCGCCTTCTGGAGGCTGAATGTAGTGTATTCATATTCGTCATATGTACTGAGTCCTAGCACTTATTTGGTGACTTCCTGCTCTAACACAGCTGGCTTAACTCATTACTTTATGATTAGGTTTTAGTGAGTGTGTTTTTTGCCGGAAATCACTGATTCTGAACTCTGCATAAAGAGTACAAATTTCCTTTTTTATGTTAAAACTGTTATTTAAATGTATGACATTATTAGTAGTAGTAGTAGTATTGGTCTGGAACCCTTTTGTTTTTGTTAGTATTGTGCTTCTGTTTCTTCTTCATTTTCTTCCCTAAAACAAATCATGCAGACCAAATCATAAGTCATTAAGCTTCATCAATAGGTACTACTACCTCCTACAATCTTGTGAAACTGTAACCTGTCAGCATTAAAGTATTCAGCAGCTGAAACTCAATAATTATCAAAACACTGACATTTGTAAAGAAAATATTCATCACATTCCAATCTATTGTAGAATATGTTTATGAAGGTTTCATTAGTTAAGGCTGGATAAGCATCTTGATTAATTTGAAATCACATTCTTCCAGTCACTAGCTCAGATACTACTGCCTGGAAGAGTGAGTATACTCAAACACAGTGCTCTTAAAAAGTTAAATGCTACCTGCTTTCACTATCTCCTCCATAGGCAAGGACAGCTCATGAGCCATGTAGCCCAGGATAGAGAACACAGCAAAGCCTGCAAACATGCTGGTGCCACTGTTCAGGGCACAGAGAGCGATGCAGTCTCTGTCGGTACAGAAGATATCAGGTTGTTCATTACACACATTATTTAAAACAGATGTACAAGGCACAAAACAAAAATTATGACAAATTATTAACAAAAATCTAAATTATGCTAATGCCCAATCAGAAACACAGAAGGTAGGTATGTTTAGAGTGTTTAAAGTTCACTGGAGGGGCCACTAACTTGTAGCAATCATTGTGATATTTGTTATAGCTTCCCAAAGCGGTGAGGACACCCTGACACACGGCATAGGAAAAAAAGACTTGGGTCCCTGCGTCACACCAAACCTAAAGACAGAAAGAGAAAGANGAAAGAGAAAGAAACAAAAGCGAGAAAATAGGTAAAAGAGAATAGATTGCACGTGGCTATGTCTCTGGGACTCAATGAGACTCTCATATGCCAACACACATTGTGCAATCTGTAGCCCTCATGACCTCGTGGTCATGTGTGTGTGTATGTGTGTGTGCAGCTCAGCTGCACATCTGGTTAGCATGTGCAGCAGTGCCGGGCTGGCAGCTTTCCATTCCATCCCTCCCACCACTTCCTGTGTGTGATTACATTAGGACTATTAGAACAAATTAAACTGTTCGAAAAACTATTACAATTGTATTAATACATTTTTTAGAGAAAGATCACATGTTCTACTTTTAGGGGTAGCACAGTCTTCCAGCAGGTAGTGATGCCACCTCACAACTTCAGGGTCCCTGGTTGAAATCTGATGCCTGGAACCCAGTGTTCCTGAGATCCATCACAACCCTGATCTGGATAACGTGGTTACTGAAGATGAATGAATGAAATGGACAGGCTTGTTGTAGGAAAATAAATGTTAATAAATGCATGTCATACTTAATTTTTTACATATTTTTAAAATGATACATCAATACATCAATATTCTAATGTTATTATTATTTGGAACAAAATTCCAAAAGGGACTTCTTACTAGAGTTGTGTATTTTATGTGGCTAAATCTCAACTACCATTCTACAGAGCATGTAGAACACAATGAAGGTTCTACAACACTGCTGCACTGTAACCTATATAATAAGTATAAATGTGTGAAGGTTAATTCTTGAAAACAGCCAAAAATAATGGCAAACTTGGTTTTGACCTAAAAAAAAAAACATGCCACATGCCAGTAGTTTCATGCCAGTAACATACTTTGATATCTCTACTTAGCATAAAAATATTTTACCAAAAGGAAGTGGAGATGTTTTTATAGAGACTACTTTCTATACTTGGTTGTGATCATGGTGGAGCCAGCTTAACAAACACAGCAGTAAACAATCATTCTGCCTAAAGATATTTAAAACCTTGCAAGCTAAGTGTGATTTTCTCATGACACATACATTTTTTGGTTTGTTGCATGCCACAGCAAACCATACATAAGTATAATCAATTCAGTCTGTTCTCAGAAACCACCTGTCAAAACGACTGTTTCTCCTGCGCTGTCACATCATCATCACAGCAGAGACGAGCGCTTAGATCAGCAGACAATGTTAAAACGTTAAAAATGTTTAAATGACCGAAGTAAGAGCGGACAGAGATCAGTCAAGTAGTTTCCTACTGTAAACATGAAGTTCTCTAAAATTTGTCAGTACAGTAGCTTTTCTACAAGTAGATGTAGATAAATGCAAATTTCCCCCTTTTCACATTTGGGGGTAAGCATGCTAAAATGCTAGAACATTTAATTAGTATGCAAAAGAGAAACATATTGCAGTTCAGGAAAGCATGCAAAATTACTTATATTAGAAAATGTCCAGATTTGACCATGTGAAGGTCAACAATATTTTCCATGAGATGAAGATGGTGTATTGAACTCCAATTTCCCAGCTACATTCCTGCTCAGATTGTTTCCAGTTTCTATGTGACACAACCACAAAGGTCAGCATTACAGGTGCTCTTGCAACACAAGTAATTCCTTGTCTATTTAATGTTCATTCTCTGTCCCTGTTACTCAGCCTTTCTCTGTCGCCCCTCTCTTTTAACGTAATTGCCATTTATCACACCACGAATGTATTCCTGTCTTCACATCAGCACCCTAAACAGTGCTTCCTGCCTCAGAGCAATAGATACAAAACATACAAAGGATAATCACCACCACACCCTTTCCTGTGCATTTTTCTCTATTTCCCTGTTAGCATTAATTTTATTGACTTCAGAAATAAGACCACATGGAACAAAACGTCCAGCACAAATGGGTGTGTGGTCTACGACTAACACTAAGAGTTCTCTCATGAAGAACTGGAACAAAGAGAATGTTGTGTGGTATTAGACTGTTCAAAACATGCAAGTCTCATCTAAAAAGAAGGACTGTATTTTCTGTGTGAATGCATGTCTGGAAATGCAGTGTGGACAACGATGGTCAAAGGAAGCACGGAAATAAATGAGTGAGAAAAACCACAGGACCAAAATGAGCCCTAATACAGTCCAAGTCGCAGTGTTTGACATAGGAAGTCAACAAGGGGTGATGAAACACAGCCAACATCAATAACAGTGGTCAGCATTCAGCATTCATTCATATATAATGTGATATGTCATAATCTCATATCTCTGACAGAAGCCATAAGAGATTTACAGAAGCTAGGGACTCAAATAAGAAAGTGCTGTTAGTGACATTTTTTAAAGAAGTAGTTTGTTATTTGAGCCCTCTGCTGTCTGTGAAGTGCACTGAAATTACAAAAACACTGATAAATCTTTGGTTTTTCCCAACTCAATGCTCTGTAGAAAATATGTATATCTCATAAATTTGATCTGCTGGTCTGGCTGGGGCCTGAGCTAATCTCTGAGCTGGAAAAATCCTTGAAACTGTATGATTATGACATGTAAACATATTATGCACTGTACCTTCAATGTGGCCATGTAATATAATGTTTAAACACTAAAATTTTCTTAGATTGAATGAAGTATAATTACAATCAGTCATCTGTGTAAAGCAAGATTTGTTTCTATGTCCATACTGATAATGAAGTCCAGATGTAAGTGCGCACAGAAAGAATTGATCCCAGATCGTTTTTTTTTATACTCCTACTGTAAACTGCCCCTGCTACTTCAAGCGTCCTCTCAGATGTGTCTCTGAAGCAGTACAATGAAACAAAACCAAAACCAAACCAGAACCAAACCCTCATGCTCATTTACATACACACACTTACGTCAGGATTGGAGAGTTTGGAGATATCAGGGTACAGGTAATAGCTGATTCCCTCCCCAGCACCAGGTAGAGTGACTCCTCGGAAAAACAGAATCAGCAGCATGACATATGGGAACGTGGCTGTGAAGTAGACCACCTTGGAGAGACACATCACGCATAATTACTATGATATCTGTAATAATATTCTACAGTCCAGAGTCCGAATATCCCATGCTGTAACTGCGGCATGCCTCTGTTTTTGTCAAACTCCAACCCGTGCATGCAAATCCTCTGCAAAATATGAATACCGCTTAGGTCTGTAGTTATGTCTGAGGTTTGAATACCATTGTGTGCAATTTTGCACAGATGCCCTTTGAGAGGGACAATTTAGTCCAAAAGAAAAATGTATGAGAATATAACAAAAAACACACGTTACTATACTGATATTTGGCTAGCTAACTAATGCCAGGTAACGTTACCTACTTCCACACATATTACCTGAAAACTATATATAATCTATGTAATGTTTAACATTTTACAAACACGACATTTCACAAAGTGTAATCAGGGTTTCAAGTATCTGTTTGACGTACTCTTCTATAATTAATTAGGGTTAATGTTCATGATCAGCGCCACCGTGTGTGTGTGTGTGTGTTTACCTTGCCTGTGGTCTTGACTCCTTTCCAGATGCAGAAGTAACAGATAATCCAGACCAGCAAAAGACAGAGTGTCAGGTCATAGTGCGGTGGGCCCAGGAAATCACTGCTGGATATCCTCTGCACGCGATGACTGAGGACACACACACATACAAACACACACACACACACACACTCACTCACATAGTTGCTTGGAAAAAACAAACTTCCACAGCAGCATTCTCTCTATTAGAGCATGTAGTAGACATGTGTGGGGGGTCATAATTAAACGCTTCACAGATTCAACTGTCCCAAATTCTGGTTCAGCTTTATAATTCTGCCTAAATGTTCTGCTCTGAAATGGAACAAGGTGGACATGTTGGTTTATATACATGTCAAATGTCACCATCCCCAAATTGTAAACAAATGTATAATAGCGTGATGGATACAGATGTTTCACTTCCCAAGTTTAGTTTTGAGGGTTTTAGTTCAGAGCTGCAACAGATAAACATGCCTTTCTCATCAAGCTGTGCTGTACTAATACCCCCATTTCCTAACCATGTGTGTGACCAGGAATGTAAAATGTGCATTCTTTTCTTAGGCGAAAAGGAAAAAGAAGTGTTTAAGAAGGATTTTGGAAGGGAACCATGATTTAAATACACCTTTGGGAATTACTCAGTTCTAAAGTTCAACTCACCCTGTCTAAGTGTCTTAAATCATTTCTATTAGATTTAGAGCGTCCATCAACTCGTTTCCATTCTTGAAAGAATGAAGGTTGTATAAAACGTTATTAAAGATATATGGAAACAACATTGAAAAAGGTTTTGTATATAAACCTGTCCTGGTTGTTCCATTACTAATGCTTATGACATTATTAACTAAACATATAATTAACAAGCCTTAGATCAGATTTCTAAAGAGGGACTTAGTCATTTTTATTCTAGATGTGCATTTGTTTATCTTGGCTCATGGCTACATAGTTGCATGATTCTTTTTAACAAAACAGAGTTGTGAAATAGAAACTCCTCCCTTATAGTTAATATATTCCCTACTTGCCTCTACAGTTCTCTTTGAGACGTTTTTACCCCCTCTACTTCCCTGCATCCTCCCTGTACCCTATTATTCCTACACTCCTTTCCCACATCTCCACCAAAAAGGAATTTGACTTTCTAGTGCAGAGAAGAGGCCACTTACCCTGGGCTCTCAGGGTTTTTCTCTTTTTTTTCCCTTTTGACATTTCTTAGAACAAAGTTCTCAAAAGTGTGATTTTATAATCGAACTTACAGCCAGAATTCCTCCTCTGGGGAGACAACCTTGTAAGATGCAGAGAAGTTGAAACTTCTGCTGTAGGAAACAGGATGCACGTAAGACCATAAATAAAATAAAACAAAACAAAACAAATGAAGCTACAAAACTATTCTTTCTTAAAGGTTTGTAAATATATAGTTAGCAATTTTCCAACAGATTCAATTTAGAGTCACTTTTTTTGTATAAATCTCAAATGGAGTGAGCGCACACAGTGCATTAGCTTGTAGAACGCCCCATGTAGTAAGCATATATAGTGAATGGGAAGCCACTTGGGATTCGGAGTAATTAAATAAAATAAATTAATTGTTCTTGAATGAAAATGACCTGAAGATTAGGCATTTTATGTGGCTCTCCAGTAGCAAAGGACGTAAAATTAAGCTATACATCAGTGATGAAAAATGAAAATGGGTAGGGGAAAAAGGGATTCTGAAACTTTAGCTTTGTGTTCTTTGCAAACTTGTTTGTTTAATTTTCACCTTGCATGGCAAATCAATAAAACTAACACTTTCTAGCTTGCAAATAATAATAATAATAATAATAATAATAATAATAATCTAGTATAGGCCAAATAATATTTAAATGAATTTGAAATCTAGATAGATAGATCTACAAGATTCCCCTCCATGTATAGCTTTATCAGAAATGTTTATGGAAATCTTTGGATGAACAGTACATTGTAAGCTTAATCGTGTGTTCTCAGGTACGGATGTATTTACCTGCTGTCATAGGTTTCATTGTACAGGAAGGACCAGTCAGCATCGGCCCTGTGCAGGCCAGAGTGCAGTAAGCTTTTGTTATACATGTGACAAGATTCTGTGGACAATGGAAACCTCCAGTGAGATTAAAAATAGTTATACAAATACTAAACAAAAGTAGGATTACTGATCTGGGATCTAACCAGTTATTTTTTCTCATGTGCAAACTCGATGCCTATTTCAGTATATAGTGTGCAGATTGTGTGTACTATTGTGTGTAGATCATAAAATGGATCACAGTCCTGCAGCCTAGTCATTAGGAACAGACATGTACAGACTTATACAAGCTCCTACCCAGAAATCCAGTGTCAAATGACACTGAGAAATATGAATGTGTTCCATGTTTTGGGCAGTTGTAGTTTGGTGGTGAAAAAGTTGTCAGCTTTAGCACTGTGAAAGAGCTACTATTTAGTCCTTGAGCAAAGCCTTTAACCCTTCACTCTTCACCTAGATACTTAGATTCCACTGTTTCACCATTCAGTAGCATTAGATAACTACTGCCAAATATACAGTATATAGTGTAAATAACTTTTAGATACCTCAACTTTATAAAGTTATACTTAATATAAAGGAATAAATAAATAAATAAATANCTTCTTCTTTCGGCTGCTCCTGTTAGGGAACGCCACAGCGGATCATTGGTCCGCATATTTGATTTGGCACAGTTTTAAGGCAGGATGCCATTCCTGATGCAATCCTCCCCAGTTTTATCTGGGCTTGGGACTGGCACTTGGAGTGCACTGACGTATGCAACCCCAGTGGATGGGGTCGGTTCCCTGACCGGAAATCGAACCCAGGCTGCAGCTGTGAGAGCGCCAAAGCCTAACCACTAGTCCTCCAGGGACCTAGAGTAAATGAACTTTAACCTCATGTCACGAACCTGGGGGTGATTTTTGACACTCAGATTTGATGCTATTAAATCAACTCTGTTGTCCAGAGCAGGTCCTTTGAACATTTGCTAAGGCTGTGGAACTGCTTACTTACCACTGGACATTAGGTTACAGTTTTTAAAACAAGACCAACATACTTTATATGCTAGCTTTTTAACTATTTAACGTGGATGCNCTACTTTATCACTAATTGCTGATACACTTTAGATAGTGGTCAAGCTGAAAAGTGCTGTAGTATTGAAGAGAGATGAGAAGCGTTTATTTGTCACATATACATTACATTACAGTGAAATTCTTTTCTTCATGTGTTCAATGCGTCAGCTTGTTAGGAATTTGGGGTCAGAGGACAGGGTCAGCCATGACACAGCACCCCTGGAGCAGAGAGGGTTACAAGACTTTCTCAAAGGCCTAGCAGTGTTAGCTTGGTGGTGCCAGGTCCGTGACCTTTTGAGCCCTAACCACTGAACCACCACAAACAAAATCTTTTTTGAGGTTTTTGTATGTAAAGATGTTATACCTGTGTTCCATTCGTGGGCACAGGAGATCCAAGGCAATGTGGTCTGGAAACAGCTGAAGAGGTAGAAGACCGCCCAGGCAAGAACCACAATGTAGTAGATATTCAGGTAGATGACAATAACCTGAGATGCTACACCTATTCCTGTCAACACCACAAGTTTAAGAACAAGTTTAGCCATGCATAGTTTTGCTGGTTGCATAGCATTTTTTCATACGAGTGCCAATGGCATTTCAGGCCAACAGGGAGGCAGTCATGTATGCTAGGTCTAAAAGATATCCTTCTTATTAAATTTTTTTTAATTTTTCATGTGGCTTCTGTTATGTGAAACAGTCGAGATAAATACACCCAGTATGCAGTTACAAATGCACACAGTACATCCTCATGTCCCTTCATTAAACATAAGCGATTCACTACAATAATATTTTAAAGCATGGACATACACCCTTATAAAACGAAACAACTTTAGCTACGACATCTACCTCTACTCTCTGCGACTATCGGTAAATGACACGGAAGTCGGATACTTGCGAACAAACTCAGCAGATACATTCGAATCATTCACTGCTTACTAGCTAATGTTATCTACACTGAAATGTGACAAACATTATAAAGCTACCTAGCTAAGCGCAGACCCCATATTCACATACCTGTCACCTAACTAAAAGGGAGAACTGTGATGGAACACCTGGAGAATTTGGCAAAACCCTTGAGTCACCACACATTTCATTTTGTGCGTTTATTGTCAGTGCGGTCTTTGTGAACTAGGGATGTTCGGTTTCAAAACCGATACATTAATATAAAGCATCAAATCCCCAAAGTGTATACTTCTCTGTCCTGAAGACACCAAAGAAAAGCGGTTATGGATATTCAGTGCACACTGGAATATCATGTGGCACACTGAGCTTTATATGTGTATCACTCATTGGAAAACACAAAAATATATGCTGTAAAATAAAGAAAAAACAAGAATAAAATTTTGTGCTGAACTCATAACATGTAACATTGCACTTCTAGTGAATCTCGCCATAACCTTCAAATGTGGAAATCTCAATTTCTGGATTTTATTACTGCACTTCTTTTCTTAAGACTTTTGTGCAATCCCATTCCACTGTACTGAATCCGTACTGTATCCTAATACTGCAATACATCAGATATCCTGCAAAGTTGATGACTATAATAATTAGAATCCTACATAGTTGCCCAGGTTATGCACACTTTAGACTGTCCCTTACTGACTCCATTAGTATAAAGTGCCGGTGACCTGAATTTCTAAAAGTTTAGCTTTAGTGAGCTTTAATGGGCGGGTTTTTTTTTAAAAAAATATTCGACTGTACTTGCTTCTCTGTCAGTACTTGGCACTCTGTGCACTTTATTTCTGGAGATAAATCTGGATATAGATGAGAGAATCTCAAATATGCAGCAAATGTCTAACATAAAACCACTTTTGTATTCATGCCACAGTAATTCTCTTACCCCTTCATTTAACATAAGTTATTAGCTTCAATAATATCTGAAGCAAGGACACAAAATTAAAATTCGGCTGCACTGAAAAAACCTACATCAGTTCCATGTGAATTAATTGTGCTACATTACATTCCACAGTTGCATTGGAGGTTCGATTCCCGCCTCCGTGGAGCATGCATGTTCGGGCTTCAGGGGTTTCCTCCAGGTACTTGAGTTTCCTCCCCCAGTCCAATTACATGTTTTGTAGGCTGACTGGCATCTCTAAATTGTGTGAGTGTGTGTGTGAGATTGCGCCCTGCGATGGGTTGGAACCCCATCCAGGGTGTCCCCCGCCTTGTGCCCCAAGTCCCCTGGAACAGGCTCCAGGCTCCCCTCAACCCCATGTACAGGAAAATGGACAGATGGATGAATAAACTCGCTCAGGCCAGCACAGAACCAAACCCGTGTCACTGAGGCAGAAACATTTAGTTTAATCACTTATTTCTTTCCATCATGGGTAATATCCCCATGTAGTATCCCCACAACGTCATTGGCTCACATTACTATGACTTGAATTAATCATATTCACTCCACATAATTCAAACTAGAAATTAGAAATTGTTTAAATTAAATTTAGTAGTTTTGGTGAGGAACTTAATGTTTTTTTATGTAAACTATACCTAATATGTTCTCTTAAATCTGACCGACCATATATTCCCTTTTTTCCAATGATTTTTCGTGCATGCGCGTTTCAACAATGAGACTCAGTCTGTCAGTCTGACTGTCACTCTGTTAGTCAGTCAGTCAGTCAGTCAGTCAGTCAGGTGGTCTGGCAAAAATTAAAAAAAAAAAAAAAGTCTGATGTACTAAATTTATTCTAAAAGGTAGGCTACTTCACATGTAGGCATTGGAACGAACCACCAAGGCTCAATAAAATACATTTATATTATGTGCAAGTAGTGCAAAAGAGTATAAGCTATGAACACCAAATATAGTCTGAGTAGAATGGTGAGTACAGCGCAATACTATATATATATATATACACGTAAATTATAGGACACTATGAGTGACAGCACAAATGACAGTACATAACTGATCCACAACAGAACCTTCTTCTTCT
>CM074962.1:11925517-11941056 GCA_037577455.1 Pangasius macronema
GCCGCTCTCACCACTGTCTTGTACACCTTCCCCTTGATTCTCGCTGATATTTTTCTATCACACAGAACTCCCGACATGCAGAGGAACATCACACAGACAGTAACACGAGCTCAGGTTTAAACTGAGAACCCTGCAGCTGTGAGGCAGCAACACTAGCCACTGCATCACAGTGTCACCCTGTCAATCAAATTTTAAAAAAAGAGACAGAAGAAAGACAGTTAAGAGAAATTACCTTCAAACATAGGACATATCTTCCTCCAGGCTGTGATCCCTCCTTCACTGGTGTATTGACCCAATGCAGTCTCCAGGAAAAAGACAGGGATGCCACAGAAGACGAGGAAGACAAAGTAAGGGATGAAGAATACACCTACACATGGATACAAGCGAGCTTAGGGTTATCTGTGTGGATTTTTTTCTGCTATAGAGCACAGAACTGAATACAGCAAAATAAACAGAAATAACATTCAGCTCATTATTTTTAACAAAAAGATATGATATTTAAAAAGCCTGGCTTAGAGGGTTCCGTTTCCACACTTCAGCAGCTAAAGAAAAAGGAGTGTTTTGTTTAAGAAGTCCATGACTGTGTTTGGACATGCACTATTCTTCATCATGAGCATTTCAAAAGACTCACTGATATATGGGAAGCCCATTTACTGGTCTGTTTAAGCCTGTTTTCATTTGCTGTATCTTGGATATTAATCCTGTGCATTAGTACAAAAGAATACAAAACACAAAACCCAGACATCCTCTCCCCTGCCCCCGACCCTCTCTCTCTCTCTCTCTCTCTCTCTCTCTCAGCCTCACCTCCTCCGTTCTTGTAGCAGAGATAAGGAAAGCGCCATACGTTGCCCAGGCCAATGATTTCACCAGCCATGGACAGCAGAAACTCGGTCTTGTTGGCCCACTTCTCTCTCTGCTCTGGCATTGTTCCTTTGCCCTTCTCTCTCTGTATCTGAGGATCCTCAGCAGGCTCGATCACAGTGTCTTGTCCTCTGGCCTCTGGCATAATGGCTATCTTTCTGTCACACACAATCACACTGTAGTTGCATTGAAAATTACTGTGTGTTATTATGCATTTATATATTTCTTTTGCATGTACAAATTTAAGTTTCAGCAGTCCTGTTCAGTAGGATCACACACTGTGCTGCCTCTCTGTTATAAAACATTATGACTAAAAAGTCGTTAAATTATACAGTTTTTGTTTATAGTAAAAGTGCAAAAATGGATACAAGTTGTTTAAAATTAAAATATGCTTCAGATGTTATTAAATAACTAGGAACAACATGTTTTTTTTTTTCAATCCATGCAGGGCGTGTTCATTTAAACATCTCACTTTATATGAAAATTTATTGCATGCATATAAACAAAGCACATGCATGCATTTTTAAAGTAGTGGGGGAAATGTGCAGTGCATACTCACCAGAGATTTCCGCTGTAGTTCCTAACGGGCTGGTGGCACTCACTGTGGAAACAAGCGACAAAGTTCTCAAAGAGAAGAATGCGCACTCACTGTGTGTAAGTGGGGGAGTAAACGCGGCGCGCGAGAGGATGGGCGTGAATGAAAAAACACACGGGGGCGTGTCCTAAGAGCACGCGGGCTGTGAGTGATGAGCTCAACTGGCAACGCGTAACTCTCAGTACCACGACTGAGGTGAGACCTTTGAGCAAGGCACCGAGCCCCCAACTGCTCCCCGGGCGCCATAGCAAAAAAAAAGGCTGCTCATCGGTGTGTGTGTGTGTGTGTGTGTGTGTGTTCACTACTGTGTGTGTGTGCACTTGGATGGGTTAAATGCAGAGCACAAANCACAAAGTCACTTCACTTTTTTTCACTTTATATTCATCAGTATTCTCTGTTCACAGTTCTCTACTGCCAATAATCATGTGCAGCACAACTGTGATTGAAAAGCATCCAGAGGAAAGAATAAATATCTTCATAATATTACGATCAGGGACGTGTCTGCTGTGAATGACTCTTTTAGGTGAACGTTGAGAGCCAGATCACATATATGAGCTGTTTTTTTAATCGTTTTTTTTGTACATGTAGGCATTGTTATTATTCATTCATTCATCTCCATTAACTGCTTGAATGTTTCCTGAGCTGTTTGTTTGTGTGAATGCTGATACTCATGTCTGACTCTCAGCTGTGTGTATGAGGCAAGTATATTATGGGAGATGAGCAGGTAAGAAGATAACTGGAAATACATTTTTCTAATGAAGCACAGTAACAGAGTAACTAATGAGGCAGAGTAACATGAATGCTTGAATGCTTAGCCTACTAGTTTTTTTTCCAGTGCACATTTGTATCAGCTGGCTAACAGTGATTGAATGATAGAACAATGATAGATAGTACACTGGCTCACTGAAGAGTCGAAATTCCCATCGCTAATGCGGAGTACTATGGCATTATGTCTCTGGGGCCCTCTAGTGGCCATTTGCAATACAGTTTTTAACTTCTAAACCTTTATATACAAAAACAGCACAAGATTTCTTCATGTTATAACTCTCCCAATATATTTTCTTTACATTATTTTTTTATGAGGTATTGCATATTTTAAGGTGTGTGAATGGTGGCCTGACGTGAACTGCCATCCCATCCAGGGTGTATTCCCACCTTACACCCAAGGTTTACAGAATAGGTTAAAAACGGTTAAATGGTTACTATGAATGAATGAATGAGTGAGTGAATGAATGAACGAGTGAATGAATTAATGAATGAATGAATTCAACTTTGTCTCCCCAGCAGTCTTTACTGCTCAGACTCTAATGTGTTAGCATTGAAAAAAAAAGTTGAGGACCTGGACTAAGCTGAGTGGTAATTTTTTATGTTTATTAAGGGTTCTTCAAGCACTGATGATAATTCCAAAAGTAACTTAGACAATTATTGGTTCAAAATCTTGTTTTGAAACATTGTGAGAGCAGAGCTTTTTTATAGTTACCATTTGGATTGCAGGAAAGTTTTCTTTACAGAAATATGACATTCATGTTTTATTGCACATTATGCTGTAGTAAATGTTCCCCTACTATTAAAATGTTAACCCTGAAATGAATAAGCACGGCTAAACCAGGTTGAATAATGGTATATTTTTATATTTGATATATTTTTTGATTTTATATATTTGATATTTTAACATATGTTGAATATGGTCACAATTATCCATCCATTCTCTGCTCTGCTTATCCTACACAGGGTCACAGGGTAGCCTGGAGCCTATACCAGGGGACTCAGGGCACAAGGACACCCTGGATGGGGTGCCAACCCATTGCAGGGCACAATCGCGCACACACATTTGTAAATGTCAATCAGCCTACAATACATGTCTTTGGACTGGGGGGGGGGAAACCAGAGTACCCAGAGGAAACCCCCAAAGAACAGAGAGAATATGCAAATTCAACACAGGGCGGAGGTGGGACCCCAACCACTAAGTCACCATGCCCCTGGTCACAATTATCTAATAATTTTTTGCAATGTGGTTTCTTACTGAATAGGTGTGAGATATTGCCACCATGCTCCGATGCAATAGTTGCCACTAAAATCTGAGGCAGTTTGAGAATGACAAATAGCACTCATTTGTTAATTTGAATACTGGATTTTTTTTTAAAAAATGTGCTGCTCGCATGGTATACTGCATAGTTTTACATATTAGGCCTGGAAAGTACTGCAGCTGTGAGTGTTGTAAGTGTCTTACAGGATGTTGTGTCATTATTTGCACTAACCTGGAATTCAACACAGATAAGTCAGTGACCAGATACAGCTTTGTTCAGGACCACCTGGCAAACATTGATGCCAAAAGCACAAATTTGATCTAGCACATGATCAAACTTGTGACCTTCTGCATATCACCGAAATATTGCCTAAGGTTCTGCAGAAACATACTGGCTACAGTGTGTTCCTGGATATAAAAAATGAGCAAATGAATGAAAGATCAAAATCCTGAAGAAGTAGAACCTATACTAAAACATTTAGAAAGTAGTAGTTTACGATAAGAATATGAGAGAGATGAGAAGGTTAAGGACATACAAAAGAACAAGAAATTGGCAGAGAAGATAAGACATGTAACACAGGACAGAGAATGAAAAAATAGAAGAGCAATGAAATTGAAGAACATATCTGTATAGCCTATTTCTGTATATTATATCTTGTAAATAAAACAAAAAAATATGTTTCTATATATATTTTCTTATACTGAAATAAAAAAGATTCACAGAAGCACTCTTTTGTTAATCACCCCCTTCCACATCCCACCACCAAAAGTGACTTTTGAAGCACTACATGTGCAGCCCAGAGACTGTGCATGTCACTGCTAGTTTTGTTTGGTCTTTCCAAACGAGTCACTGAATCGTTCCTTGTGTTTAGCTGCTTGGCACTTGCAAACAGCAGTTGTGGTTACTGGACCCAGGACTAATCGACTCGAATTAGCCAACAGTGTCATAGTATTTATCAAAGAAATGTCATATGCCCAAATATTTCTGGTTCTGAACGAAGGAATCATTGAATCAGGACATGGATTCATGTTCATGAACTAAATGAACTGATTTGGTTCTGCTGGTGCTTCATTGATTCAGAAAGTTTTTGGTCATGATCTGCCATTCAGCTGGTCAGTGTGTGTCTCACATGTCGCCTTATTCTGAGCTGGAGATTTGCAGTTTTTCTGTGCATGCAGCTGTAGTTAGGATTTTGTCTTTTCAGTGAGTCGATTCATCAGTGAGTCGATTCCATTAGAGTTGTTCATTTGGTTCATTTGCGCGGTTTACCTTAATGAACAGCTTAAGTAGCGTAAAATAGCTAATAAATGGCACTGTTCTGTGTTATCTTATACCCTGTTGCTTGTATATCCGTGTTTAGAAGAATTACTTTTCACACCCAGCCCTAAACTCGCTACTAATGCAACAGCGAATCTCGAGCTTGAAATCTAGCGCGTGAACCTCTGAAACGCCTGGCTCCGTTGTGTAAGACCCTTGCGTCACGAGTGACGTATGCGGAAATATCAACAATAACAACTGAGCTGAGGAAACAGAAACCTAACCTAAATAATGATGATAGTATTGGGGTATTATTGCTTTTAAATTAAGGTAACTATATATACATTGGTGGTCAGATCATAGTAAATACATTAATAACAATTATAATAAATACATTTTGAAATCTCGCCAAACAGACACAAAATGATAATCGGTGTACAGAAGATCGGTTTGAACTTTACTAGAAAGGATAGTGTAGCTCGTTCATGTATCTAGTTTTTAATATGCTATGTTCAGACACCAGTGTTAAAGATGCCAGTTGATGCCGTTATATATTGGATACACGTTACGTAAGCACCGCGATCCTAAAACAATAGCACATTTTGGTCCAGCTGTTTGGTACAAAAGCCTGTCTGGGTCCAGCCATCTGCTGTTTATGCCTTTGCCGCAGATGCATTGCTCCGTAACTGACAAGTGTGTTCAGCATGTTCAGCAAATGTGTCCCAAAAACAATGATGAGGAATCCTGCGAGGAGGAGATGGACACATCTGAGCCTAACTGGCATTGGTTTTACTTGGCTGAATGTGGAGTGTGGCACATGTTTGAGGTACGTGTCATTTCTGTTTTTAAGTTAGTCTACAAGAGAGATCGACTGTGGTCCTGTGTGTCTGGAGTCACACAAGTCACAGTTTAGTGAGTTTCCTCCTCTAACACAGTTCATGCCGAGCTTTAGTAGGTGTGTTACTATAGAAAAATCACAAAGCCATGGTGGCCAGGAGATATACAGGACCTGCCCTGGGTTATAAACTAAACACTGGCATATCCTTTGCATGCTCAGTCTGTTTGACAGCTGCACTGTGTTGTGTTCTCTGTAGATTGATCCCAGTGCAGGATGCTCGGTGACCAGCGAACAGATTGAAGCGAACTACAACAGGAATCAGCATGGTTCCATGGATTTCTATACACCTAAATACAGCTACAGATTAGACTTTTCAGGTGGCATTCCAAACTACACACTAAACAAGGCAATCTGAAATCTCCAACAGACAGTTTTTAGCTAATCTGACATGTCTCGTGCCTTTGATTTGTAGTTATGAAGCAAATCAACATCACAACTGGAAAACAGAGACCAATAAAAAGGGCTCTACATTCCGCCACTGGATTTAGGTAAATCATCTATGCAAACCACAGGCTGTAGTCGTCTTTCTTGCTTTCTGTCTGTCTGTCTGTCTCTCTGTCTCTGTCTGTCCATCTCTCAGTCTGTCTGCCTATCTATCTAAAAGTTGTCATTCACTCTACAGCACAAGATGCAGCCAATGCATTGACACTGATGGTTTTATTAATTTGTGCTCAGATTTATCTGTGATAACCTGGCTCTTCCAGTCCCTTGTCACTGGGAAAGAGTTAACACAGATGAACCATATCAGGTATAAAACATATCTGTAGCATTTGTGTAAACATTACAGTGAGAGCAAGAATTGTTTTCTTTTCAATATCCATCAGGCTCCCTATGTGACCTTGTGTTTTTGTCCAATAGCTCATCCCTCTGTGCAGAGACACATTTGAGTACAAAGAGGTGGCCAGGTTGTATGAGAGGACCATGTCTCAACCTATAAAATCCATTCAGAGGATACAGAACCTGGATCTGTGGGAGTTTTTCTGCAGGTGTAAACCTCTGTTTTTTATCTGAATGCTTTCAGCACATTGCCTCACTTGTGAACACATAAGAATGTCTGTCAGATGTCTCCAACTCAAGAAAAAAAAATTGTATTGTCTGAGAGCTTGTTAATATAACTATACTATATACTACAACAGAGTTTTTGGACTGATGGTATTCCTAGTTTGTGACCTAGAGAGCCAGTATCAGAATGTATTTATTGATAGAGACTTCAAATTACTTTGTAAGACGCTCTGGATAAGGGCATGTGCCAAATGCCATAAATGTAAATGTAGTGTAAATGTCCAACTCACCGGCAGAGATGATGACTGTAGAATGGGGCTCATGACAAAATAGCACTTGCTAAAAAGTACAATAGTGAAAAGCATAACAAATATGTTGACATTGTTCTTGTTAAGTATGACAAAGAGTAAAAACAAAGGGATAAAATGCAATGAGGTGTGCTGTTAGAGGAAAATAATCAATGGTGGGGTGGAGCGATGCCGCCCAACACAAAGTAGATTATTTTCCTATAACAGTAAGTCTAAAGTCTTTTATTACTCTTATACCACAGCAATTTGCCAAAGATTAATTTTTATTTGTTAAAGAATGTCATGCTTTTTATCCATTTATAGCTACATTTATTGTAAGTATTCAGGTTATTTCCTGTTATAACTTATAACAGCTGTAAATGTCATTACCTCATCAGCCTGTTTTTTCTCTTTTTGTGATAAGACAAAAAAAAATGCAGTGAGAAACTGAGAAACCGCAAAGCTCTCTGTCCTATGAAGGAAATATCAGAGGATTCAGCCTTACCTCTGTGTATTAATGACACTGGAGACTCCTTCCAAAAATCTTCTCACAGAAAACCTTAAAATGTCCACAGTTACACTGTTTTTTTAATCTGTTTATGTTAGCTGTTGCTATAGAAATTATAACATGTTAAAACGAGCACATTAATATAAACCTGTGATTTACGTTGCAGCCTGAACTACTCTCTGAGCCGTGCTGTTATAGACAATTAATCAGCAGTCAGAATCATGAATTCTACAGTGCTGTGGTATAAATTGTAAATAACGAATGTAATAAAATATGTAATTATTTTAAATATATTATTCAAGAAAATACCTCCTTATGTTCTAAGAGGACACAAAAGGATTAAAGAAGTTTTTGTTATGGATTTCTATTTTTTTTACCAAAGGAAAAAGGCCCAGCTGAGAAAGATAAAACGTATTATAGACATTGATGAGAGGATGCTGTTTCACGGGACGGGGCACAGTAACATCCAGGCTATTTGCACATACAACTTTGACTGGCGACTTACAGGAAGTCATGGTGACGTCTATGGAAAAGGTAAGTTTTTGTTCCGTTTACATATGTATGTGTGTGTGTGTGTGTGTGTGTTGTGTGTGTGTCTTGTTGATGAGAGAGGTCAAGGGAGAATGGCCAGACTGTTTCAAGCTGACAGAAAGGCTCCAGTAACTCAGATAACCACTCTGTACAGTTGTGGTGATCAGAAAAGCATCTCAGAATGAACAGCATGTCGAACCTTGAGGCGGATGGGCTACAACAGCAAAAAATCACATCAGGTTACACTTCTGTCAGCCAAGAACAGAAAGATGAGGCTGCAACGGGCACAGGCTTACCAAAACTGGACGTCTGACGACTGGAAAAATATATCCTGGGCTGATGAATCTCGATTTCTGCATGAATCAGCATGAATCCATGGACCCAACCTGCCTTGTGTCAACAGTCCAAGTTAGGATTGCTTTCTTAGCACACTTTGGGCTCTTTAGTACCAACCAATCATTGCTTGAATGCCATAGCCTATTTGAGTATTGTTGCTGACCATGTGCATCCCTTCATGGCCACAATTTACCCATCTTTTAATCACTAATTCCAGCATGATAATGCACCATGTCACAAAGCAAAAGTCATCTCAAACTGGTTTCATGAACATGACCATGAGTTCAGTGTTCTTCAGTGGCTTTCCCAGTCACCAGATCTGAATCTAACAGAACACCTTTGGGATGTGGTAGAATGGGAGATTCACAGCATGAAAGTGAACCTGAAAGATCTGCAGGAATTGTGTGATGCAATCATGACAACATGGACCAGAATCTCAAAGGAATGTTTCCAAGAGCAAAGGGAGGCCCTACCTAGTATTAGTATAGTGTTCAGTGAGTAAAGTATAGTGTAAATAAAGTGTTCAGTGAGTGCACATATTGTAGCTCAAAACATGAAACTAGGAGATGCTACAGTTGTATAAACTGCCGAATGCAATTGTGATTTATCTTTTCATAGTCATTTGCATTGTGTATTGCCTTTTTTAGAAATAAACTGAACCTTGATATTGTTTTTAATGTTGTTTGGGTGCAGGACATTTTTAATGCTGTTTTAATGCTGCAAGACATGTACTTTCTGCATTAGACGAGTATTGACGTACATATTTACCGACTTTATGTTCTCTCTTTCTCCACAGGAAGCTACTTTGCTCGTGATGCCAAATACTCCAGCAAGTTCTGCCACTCCACCAGCAAGCATAACTTCACGCTACAGAGACATGGCCTGGCACCGCCCATATTCCAGAGTGACCCTCCATATAAATGCATGTTCCTGGCACGGGTGTTAGTAGGGGAATACACAGTAGGTCACCCACACTTCTGTCGCCCACCCTCCAAAGACCTGAGCATCGCCAACTTCTTTGACAGCTGTGTGGACGATATGGTCAACCCGAAGATCTTTGTAATATTTGACAGCAACCAGATCTATCCTGAGTATCTTATTGAATTCTACTGATGAAGAGGCGAAGGACAATTTGGATTAGATGTTTAATGAAGACACAGGAATGGTTGCTTCATATAAAACAGCAAAGCCCTGGTATGAAGAGCCATGACTTCCCTGTGTGTCAGTGCCAAAGTTAAGGTGTGTACATGCCTGTGATGAAAACGACTCACATAAGACAGGAAATGTGGGCAAATGCATACTAGGGAATCCCATCTCCAGTTCCTGAGGACTAGAGTCAAGCACAGTTTGCCCCTTTCTCAGCAGTAATATATTCACATTTCCTTTTTTTGGGAGGATTTCCCTCTATTTTCTCCCCAGTTTTGCCTGGCCAATTCCCACCCACTAACTAACTCTCCCCTATCACAAAACAGCTACCAGCCAATGAGGATGGGGCATACATGTGCTTCCTCCACGCCAACCTCCTCATGTTTTCACTGCTGCTCATGCTGTGTCACAGGACAGCATAACACACTTGGAGGAAAGCATCATCTGCCCTCCTCCGCATACATGACCTCACAGCCGCCCATGATTGGCTAGCCTCCCACCCAGCGAGCATGGCAAGGTTTACTCTCTTGACTCTTGGCCACAGATGAATGTGGCATCGGTGGGATTAGTTCTTATGGTCCCCAATGATAGTTCGCACACTTTTCTGTTGCGCCACTCGGGAGCCATATTCACTTTTGCATTTACAACATTTGGCAGACACGTATGCAGACTGACTTACAGAAATGCTTTGTGGTGTCCACTGAAAACATATCCTCATGAGTGTACAAATATGTCATGGTCTACTCATGCAAATCATCATTTAATTAGTAGGTATCTTTGAGCAGGGAAATAAGCAAACTGTGCTGAGCTCTGTGTCTCCAGGACTGTAGTTGTGCACCTCTGACATAGACTGTGAATCATATTCTATCCATGCTTTTATTAGAGCTGCACAATAATGGCTAAAACATTATTGCAGTTATTTTGTTCAATATTGAGATCAAAATTACATTGTATGGCCAAAAGTATGATGACACCTGACCATCACACCCATATGTGCCCCTTCCCCAACCTGATGCCACAAAGTTAGAAGCAATAACTTTGTATGCTGTAACATNCATGGAGACATGGTTTGCCAAGGTTGATGTGGAAGAACTCGAGTGGCCTGCACAGAGCCCTAACCTCAACCCCACTGAGCACCATTAAGATGAACTGGAATGCCGACTGAATGCCTGGCTTCTTCACCTGACATCGATACCTGATGTCACTAACTCTCTTGTGGCTGAAAGGACACAAATCCCATAGTCACACTCCAAAATATAGTTTGAAGCCTTCCCAGAAGAATGAAGGTTATTATAACAGCAAAGGGGGGACAAACTCTGGAATGGGGTTTTCATTATACACATATGGTTGTGATGATTCAGTGTTCACATACTTTTGGCAATATAATGTATGATCAGAATTATTTATATTTATTATATTATACATTGCATTTCATTATTTATCATCATTTTGTCAGCCTCCAAAATCTTCAATTGCAATATTTCTTACTTCCTTAAAAGGGCCCCATCTCATTAGCTGGTCTGGACTAGCATGGTCAGTCCAAAAAAAAGGGAACAAATAGAGGAAAGTGGAAGTTTTGGAGTGAATTAAGGATGACAGTAGTAAGCTAAAAGGATAGTTTAACTTCATTTCTCTCACACAATCAGACTGAGCTTGTCATTTGGTTTGGACCATAATATTATTAATTAAACTTTCTTGTTTTGCCAGCAGTTGGCCTTTTTTTTCAGTAACTGGCACATACTGTATGCATATTACTGTTTGTGTGCTGGACTGGGAAAACCTGGCTATTATGTTTTTATCATACATTGGCACCTTAAGAAACCATAAATATATTTCAAAACAACATAAAAATGTATTACTTATTTTTTAATCTTGCCAAGACAAGATTATATTGTTGAGTAAGGAGCCAATTTAACAAATGTGGTGGTAAAAACAGACAAGATATCTAAAACTTTGCTAGCCTAGTGTGATTTCCTCACAAAGTGAAAGTCAGGCTTTGATCAAGTTGTTCGATTAGTGATTATACACACTTCCCATCATCGATTTATAATTCATGAGAATTATTTACATTTATGGCATTTGGCAGACGCCCTTATCCAGAGTTATTTTCTCATTTATTCAAATGATGAGGGTTTATACAAGCAGTTGAAGGTTAAGGACCTTGCTTAAGGGCCCAGCAGTGACAGCTTGGCAGTGCTGGGATTTGAATTCACAACTTTCCAATCAGTAGCCCAATGTTTTAAGCACTGAACTACCCCTGCCCTTATCTCTTTAATAATTATTAATTATAATTATAATTATATAATTATAATTCTTACCACTTTAAGAATTATATGTCTTAAAGTGTCACTAATGGTTTGTTGCTTTTTAACCTAAGTAGATTAGGTTACAAATGTAGAGGTAGACGGCCATTTCCTTGCAGCAGCCCGTCATCTCAATATAATATTAAAACGGCTTCAGATAATTCCAACTGTGATATTAAGGACTCAAGAAATTGTTTATATATCTATAAAGATAGACATAGTTTTCATGGACATATGCATAATTAGTAATATTTATATATTCTATATATTTAAAAATAGAATTTTAAATGTGATTTTGTCCCTTTTTGGGGGTAACGAGACTTTACAATGCCAGAACCTTACTTAGGGTTAAATTAACGCAAAACGGAAAGATATTTCCTTTAAGGAAAGCCTATAGTTTTCACAACTACGTATTGCAGAAGGTCTCAAAATTCTCAAAAATCATGTGAAGGGTTTTCCCAGGCCACCACACAGTTTTGGTTGTCTTGTAAGTTCCTATACTAATGGGCTATATTGCTTCAGATGTATAGCTTAAATCTCTGAGTCAAAATAATATTGGTCTTGAGTCACATTAAATGAGTGCAGCCAAATAGCTGCTTTAGTTAAGCTCTCTAATATCACAGACAATTATCTTTCACCAAGGAACCCAAAAACCCTGACCACGATTTAAGTATGATTATTGTGCAGCTCTCATTTCCATATAATTTTGTATAATTTATCTATTTCATCTACCTCACCATAATTCTACCTCATGCCATGCAATTCTGCACATTTTTATTAACCTCATTTAAGGCACAGTCATACTGTTTTGCAGTAAACATTAAAAAAAAAAAATACCACAGTGCATTTTCAGTATAGTGCTTTTACAAATTGCCTGTCTAATGTAGAGCTTGATAGATTTTATTTTACATTAATGAAATCAAGAAACATTACTAATGTTTGGATAGAGGGGAGAAAAGAGTGAGGAGGTGTCAGTTAAACACACCTGAGAGTTCGAAACACCTACACAAATCATTACAGATTCATTTCTCATTATCTCATCTGATATTTTATTGCAGAAAAAAGAGAAGTCAGCTGTTCCAGCTTATTTTTGCATGATAACTCATACCAGCATAATTCGATGTTAATATTCTGAACTGTTTGAAGGTCGGCGGGTCTGTTAAATACTGTTTCCCAAGTCTGCTACTAAAGTCATCATGTAATGCACATTTTAGTGTTCCCTTGGTTTTCCACTTCGATTTTCACTGCATGAAGATCTTGTTAATGGGCTGATGAGTTGAGTGTATGTGTATTAGAGTGGAAAAACACACTGGTTAAGGTTTTGTGTTAATGACCAGAAGAATGTGAGGACTCCTAGAAAGCCTCCGCTGTGCGTCTAAGCAAAACCTGTAACCCTCAGCTGCTTGGTTCTCTGTTTGGATTGGCTTCAGCCTCACTTGGTGGTCAGTTTGCACAGAAGGATTTGCTAAGTGAACAAAATAGAAAACTTGTGGTAGCGTACCTGGAGAGGTTCTTAAATGTGGTTCCAGAGATATTACATAACACATAAACGCATGGTGTCTATAAATGTAATAACTGTAAAGTCTGCACAGTGAACGACAGAATTATTGGCACCTTTCCTAGAAATGTGCAAAAGTAATTGATTAATTAATAACATGCAATTAGTACATTTTATTTTTGACATAATATTTGTTTAAACATAAAGAGTAGTGCATTTTTTCCGTGAAACACTGGTTTGAAAATTATTGGCACCTCTCAATACACACTACATATATATATTTGTATTATGAATTTTAGTTTAGTTTTAATTTAGTTAGTAAAGCCTCTCCTCGACGCCCCTCTCTGCATTCTGAGGTTTGTGCATGATTGACCTCTTCAATTCTGGATCAGATTTTTTTCCATACAAAACTGGCTACTGTAAAAGCATGGATTTTGTATCCTGCAATCAGTTATACACTTTGTTGTAATCTGAAGCATGAATATAATTTAATTAATTCACATTTTAACCTTTATAACAGAAGTAGGACATTTCTAGGAAAAAGTGTGCACTATTAGCTGATAAAATTTATTATACTGATTCAAGCAGTTTTGAATTCACCAAATATACAGTGTTAAAGATCCAGTCCGACACTGGAAAAGGGTTCCAGGCTGACAGCAAAGTGTGAAAATAGACTTGTGTTTGGAACTATGTTAAATATTGTTTAGGGGTGTCAATAATTTTGCCAGAAAAAGAAATATGTATGAGGATGTGAGTGATTTTTGCTAAAAGCGAGTAGTTTTTCCAAGTTTTCAAGGGGATTTAAATCACTGTGTGTAATTTTTTTTATGCAATCTCTTTTTAGTTCTCTCATTAATAAAGGCTGCCAATAATTCTGGACTTAAGTGTATATATTTGTATAGTAGAGAGATCTATTGTCTTATTTCTATGTGTGTACATGTTACATATATAAGCTGCAGACTATGAACTCTGACTGTAACAATGTGTTTATATATAGAAAAATAATAGTTGCTAAGGGAAAAAAAATAACATCTATTTCAGTGACACGGTTTAGGCTGGAAAACACACAGATGACGTCTGCAATAAATGTTCCCTCCCATCAGTGATGTCACTACAGGAGTGTCTTTCTATTGCTGTCTTCTTTACCTGCGTCACCTGAGCTGGTCTAACTACAGTAACAGTTTAGAGTGATAACTCAATTGTACAGAGAATTTTTTATTTAATTGCTATCATGTCTGTTGGTTGGAGAAAAGACAATGATTACACTGAACCTATGGACACTGAACCTACTAGGGACTATCCACAGTATTGGTTGTATCAGGCAGAGTGTGGCATTTGGCACAGAACCGAGGTATTGTCTCATTTCATTACTATACCAGTACTCTTTCCTACATGCTTTCATACAGCAAGTTTTCCTTTACAGGATGATCCAGTGAACCCCATCAGCAGCTCAGAACTGGAAATGCATTACTTTAAAAACCCATGTGGCATTATTAACATCAACACAGCAGGAGCCAACTTCAAAATTGATTTTGGTGGTAATGTCATTTCTTAGGTTGATACTTAAAAGATCCTATTAAATTATAGTGATAATAACTGTAATACTATGTGGGCCATAAATGAATTTAAGAATAAAGGAAAATTGTGATTTTTTGGAGTAATTATGTCAAATCAGTAGTAGCTCTTTGCATGATAAAAATAACAACAATAACATTTAGATTTACTAAACTCAGAGAACCTGAAGACCGACCTAAGGACAGGACAGACACAAAAATTAAAACGCTCTTTATTCACTGAGCGTGCTGTCAGGTTTGTGTATTTGATTTTTCTTTTAGTCAAGGCATGCCTACTCTTACTTCCTTACATTTTCATTCTTATCATGAAATGAAAGTGAAACTCCTGTCTGTCTAATGAAACAGATGCAAATGTGCAGAGAGGGCTCCATCTGTACCTGCTTACTGGGAGAGCATGGACCCTAAAACACCTTTTAAGGTACAGCTTATGACGGAAAAGCAAACTAGACATTCTTAGTTATTGTTACACTGTACCTCATTTATAAAGCTTGAGAAGAATGGATTTATTCGTAACTCATTCTTAGGAGCATTTACACAAGAAATTTGGTATTTATAAAAATCCTGTAATTTTAGAAAACCTTCATATCCTGCTTGTGCCCTAAATGTGTGAAAATGTATGCAGACTAACTAACACCTTGACTGATTGGATTAAAATCATATACAATGGATATAAAAAGTCTATACACCTTTGATAAAATGGCAGGTTTTTGTGATGT
>CM074962.1:11945328-11965716 GCA_037577455.1 Pangasius macronema
GTCTTAGGCACATGCAAAGAAATGCTGTAGAGTAAAGATGCCTTCAAAAATAATGAAATTAAATGTTTCTACATTAAAAAAATATTATAAAAAGCAGTAAACAGTAAGAAATGAGACAAAGTCAGTATTTGGTGTGGCAACCCTTTGCTTTAAAAAAATATTAGTCTCAAGTACAATATATGAAGTTATCTGGTAGGTTTTACTGAGCATATTGCAGAAGCAGCCACAGTTCTTCTGAAAACGTCGACTGTCGCACTTACTTCTAATTTTTGCAGCAAAACCCAGCAGGCTTCATTATGTTTTTTTGTCTGAAAAGTGGTCGCTTATGTAATATGCTGCTTTCTTTACTGATATACAAATATTTTTCTGTAACATTTAATTTTCTGCTGTAAAACTAATGTTAGGGAATCTAAAATGTAAAAATATAGGGTGCCTAAGACTTTTGCACAGTACTGTGTGTGTGTGTGTGTGTGTGTGTGTGTATATCCACAGTGTTATGGTATACAGTATCTTATACATTATTAAGGTACTTAGGAAAATACTAAATAAAATCATAAAAGAACACTTCATGTCTGCTTTGTGTATATTTATAGTGAATTAAAGTTACTCATAAATCATTACATCAGTGAAAATGGCAGTGATTCAATAAGTTTAATAGCCTGTCAGTACCTGGGCACTGTCTGTGTCCCGTATGCCCAGCACGTGAGGGTTCTCCTCCATGACGAGTTTAGGTCTGGCCCCTGTGCACACACACAGCTTCTCGTAATGGACGTTATGTCCGTCCTCAGTCTGCAGCACCTACATGCAAGAACTCATTAACATCACTAACACGCTGAACTACTTTGGATCAATAATAATAATAATAATAATAATAATAATAATAATAATAATAATAAATGATGATGATTCAATACCTAACCAGAGCACCTGACATATATATACACCTTACAAAGATAATCACAAAAGTAGTTCTAGCAACCAAAGACAAATATATATACACACATATACGCACACACACACTAATTGGACTCACATGTTGTTTTGCATGGAGAACTCTGACTGCTGAGTGAATAATCTTCAAGTTAGGATGCTTCTCCTCTAAGATGCTGGATGGCTGTTCTTCCACATCAAAATCCTCCAAAGTCTTGGACACCTTCGGGAAAGATGTGTTACATCCTTATTATACACATTCAGTGTTTCTCTGAGGAGAGAGTTGTGATTTGTTCATTGATCCCTGTGTATACGAGGAATGCTCTACACATAATTAGACTATCGTTTATTTATGATAATGGATCGTATTTAATAAATGAGATAAACACGCTGTGCCATATGCCTTCTGGGTCTACAACATTAGGTCAAATTTGGTATACTGGACAGAAGACAGAAGACAGAAGACAGAAGACTATTGATTGTTACAGATTTGACAGTTACACAGAGTGTTTCTGCACCATGGCATTACTGGAATGTGCGCTTAATTACTTAGTAATTCATTTTTTAAATGCAGGTTGTCCTAAAAAGTCTCCATACACAGGGGACCATGTTTGTCAGCACCATGTCGGTTGTGCCTTCATCAGTGGATGTTCATGGACGTCCAATTCTCGGTCTGCAACACTTACAGTTTTTTTTGGATTTACTAATAAGTTTGGCAAGTGTTGTGTGTGATGTGCTTGCCATGGTTCCCGTTAAAGTCCATCGAATGATTTCAGTACGTTCTTCTTTTGTCAATGGCATTCTTAAAGGCTGTCTGAAGATATATATATAAAGTAAGTATGAAAAATTTTAGGAGACATTTTGCCCAAAAAAGTGCTAATTTCCCTTACATATGGACACTTTTGGGACATCCTGTATATTTGCACTTAATTCTACTTTCAGTTATAAACACGAGGCACTCAGGTACAGTGTTTTTGATGGTTTACACTGCCAACCATTTTACTCCCCAATGGAAACTGTAGCAAGATGAGCAATGCCCAATAGTGAAATGTAATACACTGCACTCTCATTGCACTGTATATTTCAACCATTCGAATGGCATCAGTTTATAGTTCACTTGCAAAACCTGGGTTTGAAATTTCAATTGAGTTCGAAATAACTGATTCATTTTGCTTGAATGGTTCGTTACCATCACTATTAGTGTATTCAAGTTTAACCTTAATGCTCTTGGTTTATTATTTTATTATTTCCATTATTATGTGAAAATGCATACTATTAATTAACTATTATTGGTTATTTGGGACTTACAGTGAAACTAATAGGAAAGCTACGTGTGCCGACATGAATTTAAGGGTTTAGGTTTCTATGCAGTTAATTCCAGCTGTAGAAAGCTGGCAAATGACCTGTATTATAATTTACAGACATTTTGCATTACACTGTCTTGCATTTTTTTTGGACTGTGATGTTGATATTGGTGAAGGATGACCTGCAATGTGTGATGTGTGTCCTGGTTACTTATGGAAATAAATGTACCTGTACTTTTAGTTCAGATTCTGAAAACAGACCTGTCTTAAATTAGTCACAGTCTTCACCAGTGGAGCAGCGGTCAGAAGAGCAACTTCCTCCTTAGGAAACTGGAAGGCCAGCTGGAGAGGGAAAAAGGAGAACACATGAGACAAATCTGCAAGGAAATAAACACAGAGCATAAACAACATCTCAGTATAGAGTCACAGCTGATAAATGTACCTGTTCTGCACAGGTGACCCCTGAAATTCCTCCACCTACCACCACAAATCTGAAGTGTTTCTCTGCCAGGGAGCTTCCTGCCATACCACTCAACTCCACCTACACACATTCATACACACATTCACACACACACACACACACACACACACACACACACACACACACACACACACACACCTTAATCTAGTTTTACAGAGCCATATAAACGTTCAGCCAGAAGCAAGAAAAAATTTACTCATATTCTGTGTTTGTGATGTCCACAAATATAAAACCAAGTCTTCAGAATGTCCATCTGATTATAACTAATGGTTCAGGAAATAAATCTGTATATGACGTTATTCAATATAAATCCCGATTATTTGTACTTTACAATTATATACAACTGTTTATATTTTCTGTTCCATATATAAAAGCATAAAGCTGAGATCCATGTACTATTCGTTATTCTTTTTGTTGCCCTTCTTTTTATACAGTTTCGACAAGACTTACTTTTCGCTGTGAACTCAGCTGTTCTATGAATTAGGCAGTTGTTTAGTACCGTAATGCGCATGCGTTATATTTTACTACAGCGAGAGCCGAAGTCTGAGGTTAAATCCCAAACGGCTCACTATAGCACACATAATGTGATGACATAGGGTGTATAAGCTGTTAACTCATACAGTATTTAGTGCACTTAAATGGTGGTAGTATGTCATTTAGAATGCAGCACGAATATCACGCTTCACTTTCCAAAACGTCCATGATTTCCGTCTCTTTACATCAGCTCGCTACGGCAGCCGACGAGGCTCAAAAAGTGAACGATACGTTTTTGAATTGGATTTCAAACTGGACAAAAACTGGATTTTTTTTTAATTCCCGAAGGAGGGAAAAAAAAGCTAATTTAGCATATTAGGTATACATTTATTAAAATATAATACAATAAATATAATAATAATATAAATAAAAATTACACAAATTTGTAGAACAATTGTCATTTTGTTAGTTTTGTTAATTTTGTTTCCTTTTCATAAGCTTGAGTGTTTCAAAGTCAATAAGTCAATAATAATTGAATTTAATTAAATTAAAAACAGTAAACCGGGGTAGGGACTTCATTTATTTTGACTTACGTATAAAAGAAAAAAAAAGAAAGACTCCCAGAAACAAAAAATTAATGGCAAAATATTCAGATTTTTGTCTTCCAGTATAATACCAAATACAACATGATTTCTGCTTATTTCAGTTATTTGTAGAATTTAATATTTAGCCAGCCAGATACATCCTCGAATGAACTGCATTTGAATGATCTTGCTCCTGATTTTTCAGATCCAAAGGCCTACATTTTTATTATTTAAAAAGGAATGTGAACAGAGCACAATATTTGGTTGTCCAAAATTTGAGCAGGTTTGTCATGATGATTTTAAATGATTTTAAACGACTTTAGAAAAAATCTGAATTAATCATAAATACTGTTGTGTTGTTGAGTAAAAAGCTTGAGCAGGAAGCTCTGGCTCACAAATGGCAACAACGAAAGAAAAAAACACTCATATATATGTAAATTTATAACTATACATAGGTGTGAAATATTTCCTACTTTCTTGTTAAATGGTATATAAAATGATAAATATTCTAGTCAGCCATTCTCAAACTGTTGTTAGCAGGTTCAGATTGGATAAAAATATGAATGTGCCAAACGCTGGTAAGGAAAATAATGCACTCAAGCCAACTCCAATTATACTATTTAAAGCGTTTAGGTCAAAGTGTTACTCAGACTGGTTTATTCTCTTGAGATGAAAAATAGATCTGATGGCAATGCTTGCCAGGCATATTAATTTCCCTGAAAAGCGTGTACACACTTTAACCTCTCAGACGCTGAGAATGTAGATGCTCACGTCATTGCAGCAGATCACAACAACCAAATTATCCACAACCACCTATTATTCACTCATTTGTCAGCATCACTGGCAATGCCACTGTTAGGTACACTTGAATTGAAAGAGAAAGAGTGTAACTCCAGGGTGGAAGTCAGTTTACCTATGTCATCATAATTATACCATTTATTACAAATGATCTGGAGTGAGTCATAACAAGGATGTCTATCAAATGAAGACATTTATAAAGAATTGGCAATATGTACCAGCTAACATAGGAAACTGAAACATTCAACATCAGTGTTTTTAAATCTGTATTTCATCATAAGAGATGGCCATCTTGGGTTTGGCACTTGGAGGTTTGTGTGAAATTTATGACAGAAACTTTCATCAGTTTCAGGCTTGGCCTGGACTGCTGCCAGTGTGGTGGTGGTTATATGAGGTGTGCTCCTGCTCCACAATCCTGATTGATTCATTCACATTACAACCATTTTCTGAGCTTGTTCTATTTCTGTCCTTTATGACTTCTGACAGAGCAGACATGGCTTCTACGGGCAGCAGTTGTCCTACCAAGGCAATAGACTCTAATGTACAAAGGATGCTGATATGATAGATATGCTGTAACTGTGAGAAGTAAATGGCTGCTATTGCCAAGAAATATGTGATGCATGAGTAAGGAAGATGGTTGTGATTGTGAATGAAACGTTGCATTAATTTACCCATTCACTGGAAGAGACCACACCTATCAGTATAGAAATGATTCATCATAGAATAAAGGTGAATAACTTTGTTGTGATTTGAAGTGATGCTTCACTCTATGGGGACACGTCAAAGCAAACCATGTCAGAAAATGCCACAGCATAACAGAGCCCTGATCTCTGACAGAAAGATGCATATTCTGTACTATATGAATTTCATGCTATGAATATTTCCGGGAAAAACAGATTATTTGTTAAAAGTAGATTTTAAACATCGTTAACTAACCACACTTATAAGGTGAGTTAGGTCTGTAAGAATGGATGCTTATTGTGGTGTTATACAGTCAGGTCCATAAGTATTTGGACAGTGACACAATCTTGGTAATTTTGCCTCTGTACACCACCACAATGGATTTGAAAAAAAGCGTGAAGTGTAGACTTTCAGCTTTAATTCAAGGTGTTGAACAAAAATATCGCATTAACAGTTTAGGAATTACAGCCATTTTTTTGCAGCGTTTGCAATTCTTTTTTGTACTGTCACTCACTCAGTGTTTTTTTGTTTTTCTCACCATTCTATGCAAACTCTTCTGTATAGACTATTCTGTGTGAAAATCCCAGGAGACCAGCAGTTTCTAAAATACTCAATCCAGCCCATCTGGTACCAACAACCATGCCACGGTTTAAATCACAGAGATTAACTGAAGCTCTTGTCCTGTATCTGCTGCCACGTGATTGGCATGAATGAGCAGCTGTACAGGTGTTCCTATGAAACTGGACGGTGAGTGTATATTTGAAATGGGTCTTTTTCTGTATTTGCTATTTTAGCCTGGCATGATGTGTTTAAAGCAAATTCCATTCTATTCTACTGTAATGTTCAACAGTAGCTCTGTAGCAGACTGAACTCATTTCATCCCCAGACCCGTTTCATAACGCTACAGTACCTCACTACACATTTTGAACTTTGAACAAGCTCATTTTGTTGCACCATTGATGCCATGGATGTGGAGCTGTTGTTATTTTTTCGTATAAGTAAGGGTTTACTGTATGATAAACAGGATCAGAGGTGAACTACTTTTATTATACATAATAAAGCTCAGTGATGACTAATGCTTTTGAGGTGCAATAATAGCATAAAGAAAGTGACATATAGTGTTGGTAAGCATTAGCTTCTCTACACATTCATGTAAACAAGGGCAAATTCAAGGACCATGACACAGCGGCAGACACAATTTTATAATTTCATAATATGCTCAACACACATACAATACTTAAGTGAGCACTAAACCTACACACACGCACACACACACACACACACACACACACACACACACACACACACACACACACACACACACACACACACACACACACCTTTGTTTTCTTTGCTGTCTTCTCACACTAAACCCTCTCTATCATTGTTTTAGTTTTATTTATTCTAGTGTGAGAATCATTTTTTTTAAATAGGAACTAAAGAGCACTTCTATAAGTCCCTAAAGGCATCAGATATATGCTGTAAATGTAAATATCTGCTTGATCGACAAAGGTTTTATTTTGGAATATTATATACAATGTAGTGGTTAGATTTCATTGGAGTTTAAAAATGATGTACAGAAAAGAAATGTCTTTATATTTAATAGTGCACTATGACTTGTGATTCTAAGGTAATATTTGTACATAAGCATATGGTACATTTAGAATATGTTGTGTAATATAATAGTATAATTGAGTTTAGGTTTATGTAGATGTTTCCTTTTGATACATGACTACAGTAGGGTGGTCACCATGTTTAGATCATATTTAGAAACACTGCCAGAAACTGTTGTTCTTGATTCATCTTTATGTTTATTTTCTGTGATATTTTTTTAATGAGTGTCATGAAATATTTACTTGCATATTTACTTACATGCAGAATTTACTTATAACGACATTGCACACAGAATTGTACTTTTAAGATTCTTTTATTACAAAATGAAACAAAAAAACCTTTGCTTTTCATTAGATTATTAGTATATAATAATACATTATTGTTCACATTTTATTTTTGTTTGCAGCAGATACTGTACAATATGATGTTGTGTGTTTCATAACAAAAGGCACAGACAGGGAAAATAAAACAGTAAAATAACACTCAGATGAGTCACTGTCATCATAATCATCTTCATTATCAACATTATTATGGTCAATTTTGTTACAGTGGCTCTGTGTTTGTATATATACTCAAGAGGAGACTAAAGAGGCAGTGAGTTGGGTGATTGGAACACGGCCCTCCTGCCGTAGGTGTTTGCGCCGATGTTAGTGGGGATGTAGACTGTGCCAACGGTGTTACTGGAGCGAATGAGGAAGTCGGCCAGCCTCTGGGTCATACATGTGGCCGTGTTGCATCTTCTCTTCTGTATGTGGTGCTGCAGGCTGATCAGATACAAATTGAAGAAGATACTTAGATTTGATCTGGAACTCACGGCCGTTGTTAGAGGCTTGTTAGAAAACCCCATTTTTAATCTAACTTCAATGCATACTGTTCTTATTCAATAAATACTGTAACACCATTCTCAATATTTTATTTTGTCATTCATAATAAAGCAATTTAACTTACTGATTATTATCATTACCAGGGATCAAAGATAATAATTTAAATATCAATGATAAATGATGTTTGTAATAATTGCCAGGGTAGCATGTTTACACCAAGAAGAGTTGTATCAAACTTATGCATGAGAATGGAGGGCTAGAATGGAAAACATCTCTCCCCCTTATTACATTATATAACTGAAACACACTCAAAAGTAATTCCTCAGTTTCAGTAGTGCAGCGGTCACATTCAGAGCCTTTCAGCATTCTGCTCAAGTACCTGTTGACTGTGTCGAGTCCTCTCTCAGGTCGCAACCCTGCCAATTGGAGGAAAGGGTTCATCAGCAAGCCTGGGGCTGTCCATCTTTTCCCATCCAGCGTTTCATCTACCTGCTCAGTGGAGGAGATGGAAAACCTACAGGCAAACATCAGCCAGTGGGCTCACAAAGGCATTTCACAACAAGAGTGTTCCTTCAAAATGGTAAAATTATATACAATACACAAAGCCAAACACATACTGTAACACATGCCTCTAACAGAGCAGGAGCACCTATCTCCACATTCTAGTAAATGTTAGCCCATTATAATATTTCCACTTCCAAAAGGAATCAGTGCTGATACGTAAATAGATATAAAAGTACATATGAAAGCACATAACACTATTTAATATGTAATACCTGAGACACAATTCTACACAGAAAAATCTTTTAAATCTACATTTAACCATGTTTGATTCATCCTTTAAAGACTAAAAAAAACTGGGTCCATCAAGACTTTTAATAAATAAACTAAGTGCTAATATTTCAACACTCAGGATTTTTTACACAGGAACAATCATTCACATCAGATCTATTTGCTCACCTGTTGTTTGGTGCCGTAGTCACACACTGCAGCAGCACAAGCAGGGGAAGAAGCAGGGCAGGCAATTTTAGATGATACATGGCAGGATTCTGAATAGTAGAAAAAAAATGACTGATTAAGAAATCAATCAATGCAATTCTAGTGCAATTGGATAAATGATGTAGTCAAGTCAAGTCTGTTTTTAAATATTCATATGCATGTATACTTTGGGGACAAGTACAGAGCATCCAGAATTAATTACACAGGACTGCATAAAGTGCAAGTAGTGTAAAAACAATATAGGCTATGAAAGTACAAGTCAAACAGAATGACACAAACCATGCAGAACAGCAAGATAAGGATAAACTATATTATGTGTGTAAAAATGAGTAGGCTGTGGAAATTGCATGACTCTGTAAACTAAGTAGCAGCATATACCTATGTAGCAGTATTAGAATATGTGAAGAATAATGAAAACAACATCTGGAAGGACAGTCCAGAAAACATTATTTCACAAATAAATGTTATTTTATTCCTTCCCTATATTACCAAAAATTGGCAAAAATATAAGAAAAATGTATGTTTTATTTTTTTGTACCATAAAAAATACAAGGCAGCAGGATTAAAAAGCTCACTGCATACCTTTTAATAAATAATGCCGCATTTACCGGACCCTGGGAAAGCAATAAGAATGATTCCAGCAGAAAAAAATACACTTACCTTCCCTAGTTTAGGTGCAGGTGAGAGCAGCAGAAGTTACTGGTGATGTCTGTGGTTTTCTCTAAGCCTGTTATAGGTTTCTCCCTCAACCACTTGTGACATCACACTTCTCCAAATATAGCCCTCAATTTCCATGTGAGCAGTGGGTTGGGGAGGAGAATTCAAACCCACAGCACAGGTCAAAAACATCCTCAAGCGCTCGCCATCCTCTTTGTCATCCTCATCATTGATGGTAGTGACTTCACAGCAGTGGGCTGTTCAGTTTGGTATAAATCTTTGCTGTGATAAAAGTTTCTTAAATCTGCAATTATGAATTAGGGACTCAAAGCTTTCACTCTTAGCTGTTAGCTGGACCTGCATACATTCTCTAGGTGATGTAAAGGCAGTCAAATTATTTTTTATTTGCTTTGTACCAATCCTTATTTTGCGTTCCTTTAGAAACAGGAATACTCAGATTTTAGCAGGAGTTGAAGTAAACAAACATATACTGAAAAATGAGGACCCGATAAGAGTAATATTGCGCTCCAGCATGAACCAGTTGAGTAAAATTCTTAGGTCAGAGCTTGTAGGGAAAGATGCTATATACAGGAGAAAACCCATGACTCTGTCACCCATTTGAGTTTGATTGTGGTCTAGAACTTCAGCTTCATTTTTTAACCACAGACCAAAGCCGGACACTGTCACTGTCACCCCTACCTGAGCCATGATGTTCCACTCAAATTTAATTCACAATTCAATGAAACAGGCACTGAGTCATAGATGAAATATGCAGACAGTGAAAGACAGAGACAGACAGCAACAGTAACGTTCTTAAAATGTTTACTTCTTTTAAGTTGAACCTTGTTTGTTGGTACAATCTTAATAATTACCTGTAATATTATCTGTATAGTGTTTTTAACAACAGAAATTGTTATAAAACTAGACCTGAGAGGAGCAAGCTGAATCAAAGGAAGAACACATCCTTCTCAGGGTGATACCAATTAGTATAACAGCACTTATACACTTGGCTAAGTGAACCATTTTCCTAGTTTACCATAACAATGGGCAGCTTATATACATGGGTTAGCAGGGCTAACTTCAAGACTTCAATAGCCCAGACTATTCATGCAGCCTATAAATCGTATCTACTATCAGTACTGAAACTAAATGTAGATAGACTAAGCACACTTTGTCCACTATAAAGGACATACAGCAGAACCATTCATTCTGTTGCTTTTTTTTGTACAAAAGACAACTTTTTTTTTTTTTTTTTTTACAATGTTTGATATTCTGTGGAAACATAGTATTGAAAGGATTTAGAAAAAAAGTGAAATAATGAATGCTTGCATTCTACCATTTTAAGTCAAGTCAAGTCAATTCAAGTGGCTTTATTGTCATTTCAACCATGAACAGCTGGTACAGTACACACTGAAACGAAACAACGTTTCTCCAGAACCATGGTGCTACATAAAACCACACAGAACTATCTAAGACTCCTCAGACCTACACAGGACTACAGTGCATGTGTGCAAACGTGTGACAAACAGCACAAGACAGAATACAGAAGACAGAATTACTATACAGGACAATAGGCACAGTAAAGGACAGTGCAGTACCGACTAGTACACAGTTCTAGTGTGGAATAAGGTGCAAAAAAACATTACAGTATAATAAATGCTGTGAATGTAAACATAACATGCTAGCTAGCAGCAAAAATGCAGGTGGTCAATACAATATTTTGATTGCAGTATTAGAGCAGCAATTTAGAAATTAAATATGCAAAAATTGCAAAGGGAGTTAAATGGTGTTCAGTTTTGTGTGTGTGTGGGTGGGTGTGGGTGGTTGTATATGTGTGTGTGGGTTGGTGTCAGTCCAGTCTCTCTGAGGAGTCTGTTGGCCTGGGGGAAGAAACTGTTACAAAGTCTGTTCATGAAGGCCCAAATGCTTTGGTACCTTTTGCCAGATGCCAATTTAGAGTATGTGGAATAGTTTGTTCCACATCATTCTTATTATGGCATAAATGGGACCTTTAGATATAATGCATTGCTCAACCTGATTAGTTTCATTGTCCAGATATTGATAGATATTAGATTTTTGCCTTCCCATCTAATATCACAACCAACCATCACTAACCATAAAATTTACCAAAGTAATACAGTTACAGAACATAGTAGAACAGCTTCTGTCCAAGGGACACTGCTTATGAGTTTTCCTCGCTCAGTATCCAACCATGGAATGTCTGGAAAAAAAAGCTTTCCATACCAGATTTGGGAGGAAGAAGGTCTAAAAGTTCTTTATGTTGGTCCACAGTGTACAACTAATGTTTATTTGGGTGCATTCAATTAATCACGAACCCAGTGTACTGCTTTTTTGTATAAAGTATTATATTAATTTGGAGCAGACTGGCTCACCATGTTCCTGCAGGAGCCATGTATGCAGCTTCAGCCAGCATAGCAGCCTGAAATGTACGTCACTCCATTTCCTACTGGTTTAGAGCTAGTGTTCTAGGAGGACAACAAACCATCCTCCACCTGCCCTGTGTGCACATATCAGAAAAGCACTGCAACATGTTCTACAACATTGATGTTTTTGTATAAGTATAAAATTTAAGGATACATTTTATAACATGTAAAATTGAATGGACTGAAACTTCCATTTCTAACTAGAGAATAGGAGTATTAATAACTTTATCTTCTCATCTTCCCATTGCTTAAGAAAAGAATGTGGACACATACAAATAATAAAATTAAAAGTCTCATTATTTATGCATCTGTTGTATGTATTCCCTAAATCTAATCTAATCTAATCAAATTAAATTTTCTGATTCTCTGATAAAACTCTAAATGAGAAAGTTCATGAAATTATCTTTTTTTTAGATAAAAAAAATTAGAATTTATTTGAAAATCCCTTTCGCACATCACTCACTTATTTTTTTTCTTAAATATGACTTCAGAAATTTCATCCAAATAGTACACTCCCAACACACATATTGTATTGTATTGTATTACATTATTGTTTATTGTATACAGTTTATTATATACTGCTTACAGTCAATAAGGAAGAACATTTTTCTTAGTGAAGGATGAGGGGATAGCGAGCTTAGAGATTTCAAATGCTATTTTATAGAGCTCTACATTAGGTAATGCTAAACCTCCCCTATCTCTGGGCAAACATAATTTATTAACCCCAATCCTGGGTCTTTTACCTTCCCATAAAAAATTCTTAACCATAGCATTATATTGTTTATATATCTGAGGAGGCATGGTTACAGGGACCGTTCCTGATATGTAATTAAGCTGTGGCACTACCACCATCTTTATTATATTAATCTAACCCCATAAAGTTAACGCAAGTTTTTTCCAACTATCTAATTTTGCCTGCATTTTCTGCAACAAAGGTTCCATATTCAAATACAATATATTCTCTAAATTAGGGCTCAAGTGGATACTTGAAGTACTTGGGCGAAGTACGAAGTAACTTAGTAACTTAGTAACTTAGTACGAAGTAACTTATAATCGCCCAAGTACGAAGTACAAAGACAAAAAAGCCATTGATACACTTGAAAGCAAATTTCATTGTTTAATGCTGGACCGCTTTATAGAGCATTCAAAAATCTTCTTTACATATGTCTTGAATCCTTTATTTGTTCCATCCAAAAATGTATTTGTTTACATCCCTAATAAGTGCATATGACAGTGTGAAGGGGGTGAGGTTGGAATACTCATGGACTTTGCCCCTCAGATTATGAGCATGAAATTCTAAATGCAACATCAAATCCTCTCCAGCCAAAGGAGTGGAGGAAGCTTATGTACACTGACATGTGAGCTGTTTGATAATAAGATGGGTACATACAGTGAATCCATACTTTCCATTACTCCAACTACTTATTTACAGCATGTTCATATTTCCTATTCTCTCTTACTCACACACACACACACACACACACACACACACACACACACACACACACACACACAAAAGCATAGCTTATACGGCTCAACCACCCACACACTGAATTGCTCATAACACAAGCAGCTATTGACACCAGATCATTTTATTAAATTAGGAAAGTAATTTAACTTGGGGCAACAGAGGAGATGCTGGGATATAATTGAGCTGTGGCTGAAGTGTGCTTCAGTGTGGCGATGAGATAAAAAATTACAGTAAAACTGTTGACGGGAGTTAAAATTCCAGACATCTTTCCTGAACTAAGAAACATTTAATAACATGTGAATGCAATATACTACAACTTTTTCTAAAGAACATAAAGTTGGGAATGCCATATAGTGGCATAGTTACTGAATTAGGCTACGCTAGGTACTTTTGCCTCCATGCTCATTTATCTTCTCCATTCTGGATCATGTTTCTTTCCATGGGGCTGCAGAAACTCAGATCACACACTATTCTGTTTCTGCTGAGGCTGTGGGACTCTGTTCCATCATTAAACTGTTGATTTGGGCCTTCTAGTTCAATTTCATCCTGGTGGGCTTGCACTGCTTCCATACGGAACTGATTTCTCAACAGCACAACCACAGCAATGTCAAAAAACAGAGAGCAGACAAATATACCTGTTGACAGGCCCAGGAAGACAATTCTGTTAACAGATGGAAAAAAATAGATCATTATTGTGGAGGAAGTGCAAAATGGCTAAATATTTGGTTTATGCATTATTCATCTTCCGTTACAGCTGGTAGGTATTGGGGTGGAACTGGAGTGTATCCGGGGAACACTGGGAGTAAGGTGGGAATAAACGTGGCACCAAGCACACACATGTTCACATAATCATTCTCACGTACAAGCAATTTAGTGCCATATTTTTTGTAGGTGGGAAGACACTAGAGAACCCGAAGGAAACCCATATGGACACAGGGACAACATGTGAAACTCTATACAAACAGTAACCAGAAGTCAGAATCAAACTGGGGACCCTGGAGCTGTGAGGTGGCAACACTACATGCTGCTTCACCATACTGGTTGCACCATAAGTGCAGTTGGCAATATTTATTAAAGGCTAGGAATAACTGTTATTGTGGTGTGTATCTTAGGTATGTATCAGGTTTTTTAGTATTTCTGACTTTTTTTTACTTAAAAATAATTGGATTGATATAATAAATACCCAGACGTTCCCACAGTCATCCATGGCCGGAAGCCAAGGGAGCAAAACTGGCCATGCATGGGTGGGAGGGGTGGTATATTCTCTCTTTCAATGTCAATCACAATGACATGAGGCATCTGTGAACTTGTATGTGCAGACAAGGGAAGATAGAGCTTTCATCTGAGTGTGTTATCCTGCCTTGTAATGCAGAGCAGCAGTTTGAAAAGATGCAGTTGCCTGGCTTAACATGTCTCAGAGGAAGCATGTGTTAGCTTTCACCCTCCCTGGCTGGTAGCTGTATGATAGAGGAGATCTGGCAGGTGGGTGGAAATTGGTGACCAATTTGGGGAGAAAAGGGGTGTGGGGGGAACCACACCAAAGACATTGTCTCAAAGCAGCTTTACAGAAATCCAGGTATAGATTTAGCTAATACAAATTATTGTATAAATAGGTAACATGTGCAGGCATCATCATTAACATTTAAAAACTGATATTTCTCAGTGACATAAGATCTAAGGTATGAAAGATCTGTTCCCTTAAAAATTAACCTTTTTTTTATTTTGAAATAGAATTAATAATTAAGTGAAAATAAATAAATTTTTAAAACCACAAGCTTCAATGTCCTGGACATATTACTAAATTAATAGCTTGATTTCTTGTTACTCAGCTACTTCCCAACTCGCACATAGACTCATACAGACCTGTACATGTTTGTGTCATACATGTGGCAGGATCCTCCGCTTCCGCAGTTCCTCATGCTCCATTTCAAACAGGTGGAGTCAATCACAGATCCAAAATACATTGGAGATGGAATACCAGCTACAGACCAGAAAGAGGCAGATCACCCAAATAAATATTTCAACCAAAATTTTAAAATGGGGAAAAAATATGGAAAAGCTATCTATCTATCTTTTAAAGAGAGTAAAGAATACTGGGATGTAAGTAAAGATGTGAGGCAATAGATATTATTAAAATAAATGATGAACATAGGATGTCTCTCAATTAATGTGCTTGGCTTACATGTATGTATGTATGTATGTATGTATGTATGTATGTATGTATGTATGGATGGATGGATAGATGGATGGACACAGATTAGCCATAATAATAAAACCATTGACAGGTGAAGTGAATAACATTGATTTTCTCTTTACAATGGCACCATTCAAGGGGTGATATATATTAGGCAGCAAGTGAACAGTCAGTCCTTGAAGTTGATGCCTTGGAAAGAGGAAAAATGTGCAAGTGTAAGGACCTGAGAGACCTTGACAACGGCCAAATTGTGATGGCTAAATGACTGGGTCAGAGCATTTCCAAAACGGTTCAGACTGGTTCAATTCCTGACAGTGCAGACCAGTTAGAGTGCCCATGCTGACCCCTGTCTACCACAAAAAGCTCCTACAATAGGCATGTGAGCAGAACTGGACCACACAGTCAAGGAAGAAGGATGGCCAAACGTGGACTGCCAGTGTGTGTGCATCGCTTTCCTGGGGAAGAGATGGCACTAGGATACACTATGGGAAGAAGGCAAGTAGGCAGAGGCACTGTGATGCTCTGGATAATGTTCTGCTGGCAAACCTTGGGACCTGGCATTCATGTGGATGTTTTTTTTTGACATGTTCCACATTCCTAAACATTGACGCAGATCAAATACACCCCTTCATGGCAACGGTATTCCTAATGGCAGAGGCCTCTTTCAGCAGGATAATGCGCCCTGCCACACTGCAAAAATTGTTCAAGAATGGTTTGAGGAACACGACAAAGAGTTCAAGGTGTTGACTTTCCCAGATCTCAGTCCTATTGAGCACCTGTGGGATGCTCAAGTCTGATGGGTCTACACAATATAAGGCAGGTGATTTTAATGTTATGGCTGATTGGTATATGGAATAAACAGGAAGTACTAAAGAAATAATTAAAACAAAGAAAATGTTCAAAATCTTAAATATTCAATAAGATTATTATTAATAATAAGATTTTCCATGATTTCTTAGTCACTGTTTAAATTTAAGCCAATTTGTGACATTGTGCCATTTGTAATTCCTTTGTACAAAAGGTCAGATATTCCTTGAGATTTATCCCTTCCACTGAAGAATGTGTTCAGATAACACCTCCATGGTTTTGATCTAACATGAATCGTCAGCTTTTACACAAACATGGTGGAGACCATGCCAAGTGCAAACTGTCATTAAAGCAAAAAGGAGACACACCAAATACAAAGAAAAATTCATGTAAATATTTTATAAAATGTTACTTTTCACTCAAATTATTTCTAATAATATAGTATTATACTGTATGTAATTAAACATTTTGTATTGAATTTGTAAAGCTTGCAAAATGGAGGCAGAGGTCTCAGACTTTTGGACCCCACTGTATGTATGAAAACCCCCAGAAATCCTAAATATTTAATATGTAGTTTGAATTGTTCCTTACCTAGAGCTCTTATTGCTAGAGTCTGAATGCCAATGGACAGTGACTTTAGATCAGGAGAGATGCACCTGCAATACATCCAATTATTACAGTTTGATGCTGTAGGATACTGCAATTTTTTTGTCACGGAAGAGAAAAATAACATGGCACCTTGTTTTTTTTTTTTTAAATTATTATTATTATTTTTCACTAACCGTATCATGACCATGAACACAGGTGTCATTCCGAGACCTTTAACGAAAGAAGCGATGCCAAATGTGGCCATATATGACATCAAACTCCAACTGCACGCTGGTGTGGGAGGACACTGTCCAAGCGACACAGAGGTGCTGCCCTCTACTGAGGACAGGTTCAACACACAACTGCAGTTGTGGAAGACCTGCAAAAAAAACGTGAAGGCAAATAATGGGGATTTTTTTTTTTTTTTTGCAGTTCTGTTCCATATCCTGGAATCATATCACCTAAACACACACGTTTAATCTTCTAAAATTACTTATAAAAATGAAAATAATTGGTTTATGTATCACAAAGTAAGATTGATTTTTGATTTTATAAGAGCAGTTTTGTAACTTACTGTTAAGGTCAGGATCCAGTGACATAGTTTTGCAAAAATGGGGAAGATTGATCAATTATACAGTACCTTTACAAAATACTCTGAATTAATTGAAAGGAAAGTACATCTAGTGTAATATCCTAACTCAACACACATTAAAGATATTAATTATCTATCTTAAAATTCACATTGTACTGACCATTACACTGGTGTATTTAGTGAAGCAGACAGACAAGAGGAAGCAGCAAGTCAAATTTGTGATTTATTTCCAGTCACAGATGTAGACATCCCTGTTGCCATCAGTGTGTACAGTCCTTCTGTATTTTCTATGTATAGTGAGGACCAGACACTACAGGTAGAACTGACTTTGATAATTTTGATGATTTGGGGTTTGGAGGTAAATCTACTTTTAAACTGTAATAACAAAATGTCAGAGCTTGGCAGTAATATATTTCATTCCATATTCATTTCATATTTCAAGCCTTGAAGCTCTGTCTACTTGGCACAATCGCATCACGTCGTCTTTTGTTTTGTGCAATAAATATCAATTTATGTGTCATTATGACATACAGTGGTTTCAGAAAATATTCAGACAGTTTTAATTTCTTCACTTAATTGTGTTATAGATTCAATTTAAAATCCAAAATTTATGTGGATTAAATGTGCTTTTTGGGTCAATAATCTACACATAATAATCCGTAATGGCAAAACAAATTTATTAGAAGTAAAAAACTGAAATATCACATTTTGATAAGTATTCATGCCCTTGGCTAAGGCACTCCAAATTGAGCTGAGCTGCATCCTTTTTGCTTTGTTTATGACTAGACTTTATGGTAGAGTGGCTAGACAGAAGCCACTCCTGAGTAAAAGGCATACGGCAGACTCTAGAAGCACAAAGAAAAAGTTTTTCTGCTTTATAAAGACAAAATATAACATTTGGGTTACACTACACTACTTTTTGTTCTGAACAAAAAAAATTCAGTTTCCAGATGACTTGCATTCAAGACATTTTGTGCATTACAGTCCCTAACTAGAAGCTTATTACAATGAAGTTTCTAAAATACTTGATAATTGTTGGATTTATGATAGATAAATCCGAACAGATGATTGATACTGAAAATGACATTTTTATAAAAGGACATGGTATTTTGTTGATTAAGCAATAAATACACTCCAACAAATTGTTCTGTAAAAGTATTCCTCGGGGGAGTGTCATTTACTTTACATTGAAATGAACACTTTAATTCTAATATCCAAAGAATAAATTTATGTTTTTATAAAGAACTATGCAAGTATAGATATATTAAATTAGATGAAGCCTCATTTAAATAAATAAATGCAACTCTTTTGCAAAAATACTTGAAATATTATCAACAATTCATTGGCAAATATTAATTGTGGGTTTTTGTTAAAAAAAAACAAAAAAAAAAACCTGTTCATCTGTAGTGCGCTGCCTTAAAATTTTCTCCCACTGTGAAATTGTTACCGTATTTTTGCTCTGTCCTGTGGAGCTTGTACATCCTGCCAGACATGGCGACGCAAATGTAATGCCATCATCAGAACACACTGGATCCCACTTTGCTGCAGAACATGAACAGTTCTGGTTACACTGTGAGAACAGCGTTTGTTCATCTATTGAAATCTGGGGTGTGCTGATTGGGGAGATAAAGATGAGGACTGAGTTAGAATTTAGCTATTTGCCTAAAGACACACACAAAAAAATTATATTAAGCAAGTTAAACTCATCAGAGGTTTACAGCAATGCCCTCCAAATACACAATATTTGTTAGGTCATATATGTAATGAGGTACTAATTCTGAAATTAGCAATACTAAACAAAGTCTTGGATTTTATCCATTATGGTTTTTTTTTTCTTCCTTCTGTACTAACTCTATGCTGGAAACCGACTTGATATGATTAGGTTACAGTACCCATTATAAGAGACAGTAACACCAGCCAGGCGTATGTTGTCACACTTATACATGAACTGCAGGAGCAGTAGGGGGATCATCAAGAAGGAAGTGAAGAAGGAGAGCTGGGCTGCTGATAGCAAACTCAGCTTGTACCTCTTCATCAGCAAGCCACCCAGCAGCATCCCCAAAGTTGATAAAGGCATGTTTATCACACCTAGTACATAGAAACATTGCCAGAACTTTAGCTTCAGTGTTCACATGGAATTAGTGTTTCCTTTGATCACATACAGTTAGCATGCAATGTCCTGTGCATTTACTGTCCTGTGTATTTGTTGGTTATATTGCTGCACACATTTTACGCTGTTGTGTATATGCATTTTATGTAGTCCTGTGTAATTTGCTACTCTATTTTTGTGTATTGAAAAAACTAAATTAGTTTCAACGTATACAGAAGAATGTTAATAAAAGTTATATGGAAGAATGAAAATAAAATCCAGTTGAGTTGAAGTTCAAAAGTTTGTGGACACCTGACCATCACACCCATATATGGCTCTTCCCTAAACTGTTGCTACAAAGTTGGAAGCACACAATTGTATAGACTATCTTTGCATGCTGTAGCATTAAGATTTCATTTCACTGGAACTAATAGGCCCAAACCTGTTCCAGGATGACACTGCGCCTATGCACAAAGTGATGGTTTGCCAAGGTTGGCGTGGAAGAATTCGAGTGGCCTGCACAGAGCCCTGACCTCAACCCCACTGAACACCTTTGGGATGAACTGTAACGCTGACTGTGTGCCAGGCCTCCTCACCCAACATCGTTGCCTAACTTCACTAATGCTCCTCACTAAATCCCCACAGCCAAAGTCTAGTGGATAGCCTTCCAGTAGAGTGGAGGTTATTATAACAGCAAGGGCGGACTAAATCTGGAATGGGTTGTTCAAAAAGCACATATGGGTGTGACGATCAGGTTTCCATAAACCTTTGGCTATATAGTGTACAGTCGTGGCCAAAAGTTTTGAGAATGACACAAATATTAGTTTTCACAAAGTTTGCTGCTAAACTGCTTTTAG
>CM074962.1:11965816-11976827 GCA_037577455.1 Pangasius macronema
ATTTTCATGGCAAAGAAGGACTATGCAATTCATCTGATCACTCTTCATAACATTCTGGAGTATATGCAAATTGCTATACTTAAGCAGCATCTTTTCCAATTTCCAATATTTGTGTCATTCTCAAAACTTTTGGCCACGACTGTACATGTATAGGCTTTGAATCTGCTTCTAACATGAGCTACTCACCAATGAGGAAATTTGCTCTGGTGGAGGACAGACCAAAATGCTGCTCCATGTATTTGGCCTTAAAGGTAAAGACGCCAATTAAAGAACTGAAAATCAGGACTTGTTCACAGAGGATAAGGGTATAGACAGGGCTTCCCAAGAGCTTCCTCAGTGAGGAAAAGAAACCTGCACATTTAAGAAGAGGTTATTGTTTGTAATGTTTGCTACTATTTACCCTGACTTAATATTGAAAAAAAGGCAAATGCTAAAAAGATATTCAGTATGTGTACATAACTAAACAACAAAACCTTCAAACTGGTTATATTAAATACTTCTAAAGGACTACTATGTGTCTACATTGAATAAATTATCTGAGACAAAAAAAGAAGCCATTTGCCTTTTGCAGAGTAATACAGTTTTATATATAGCACAGAAAAATGCACAGTATGCTCCTGGTTGCCAGGTTGAGAGCTGGGATTGTCCCTGTGGGATTGTTCCTCTTCTTGCTTGAGTAAAGAGCGAGGGAAAAACCAGAAAGGAATGCCAGCAAGGAGCATGAGGGCAGATGACACAAAAAAACCCAGCCACCAGGCACCCACCCACCGGATATCCTTTGGTGAAATGGTCAATGTCTCTAAAAAAAAAAATAAAAAATCTACTCAGCCAAGCAATAATGCAACAATGATTGATTCTATATAAAGAAATAATAATCCAATTGCATGCACACACAATAATTGGGGATGATGTGTATACTGTGCAACAAAACAAAACAGAAAGAGCAAAACATCACCACTAGAAACATACTGTAAAGCAATAAAGCAAACAGCGGACTTACCAGTGTTGACAAATCCGATATCAACATACAGTTTGGAAACCAAGGAGCCCAATACATAGCCAAACATGGGACCCACTATTGCTACTGAATGGAGGCATGCTGTCAATTGAGATTTTGATATAAAACAGTGATCAGTTTTCAAATTAATGATGTAAAAACCATACATCATAAAATACTGAACACACTAATCATGTGCATGGCTTTTGCCTTTAAAACAACCTTTACTTATAGAATGTTGTTATTACTGCTTTGAATGTAGAGATGAATATATAAAGGGAAAAAAATGGTAGCTCTGCTATGCTGCACCATTTTGCTGACATGGTTTGGGTTCACTTGTTCCCTTAGGGGAAAGAGTCACTGCAAATCAATGCAAAGTTATTCCAATGTGGGCCAGTGTATGAGAGGGCACGCTTCACCACCATCATCAAAGCACTAGCTGAGGCAATATCTTTTGGAAGAAGATAAGACACTTTATGTTGTTTTTACTAAATTACTAATATTTTTCTAATACTTGTCTAATTTAACTGTCCCACATAGAAAATGTCTACTGGAAATTTTTGTTTATTTATAGAGTACATTGGGCCTTTAGTATAAATATTTTCTAAAGCAATACTGGAAGATTTACATAAGGGCTTAACTCAAAACCCATACTGTACATTGGAAGTTATTATTTTGTCTTTACTAACAGCACAGCCACATCACTTTATCTTTTGGGAAGTGTGTTTATTGTTGATGTATTATATGCATTGACAGCTCTTCTGCTAGTTGTCCATTTGTTAATGGACAACATCATGTATTCACAGAGCCCATATGCCCTCAAACTAAAGTGTCAATCAAACTTGCATTTATTACACTTCTGTAACTTTTGTGAAGTGTCATTATTTTCAAGTTGGTAAACTTTGGTGTATAAAATATTTTTAAATGTAATTTGCCTATGTAAAAAACAGAGTTCTCTGCTTTTGCAAAGTCGTCGATGTATGAGATCCCCAGGGGCATGAGTGGTGTTTCTCCTATCCCACGGAGGAAGTTCCCCAGGAACACATAAACCCACAGGTTAGATCCAGGTTCTTTTAAACAAACTGCGCCTACAAATACAACATACATCTGTTAAATTTAGATTTGATACTTTAGATTTTATGCTAATTAACCCTGTAGAGTCTCAGTTTATTATTTAGTTATTCACCTTAAAACATATTATTCATTACTTACTATCAATTATTTAGTACCTACTGTACCTGGAAGATAATAGCTACAGTATGTAGGTACAAGAGTGAGGAAGGGGTCCAGACCTGACAGTGAGTCCTTGGAGTTTAAAGGATTAAGGTCTTAGTAGACCTGACATATTAACAGATAACATGTTACCTGCTTCGAAACCCTGTGAATGCTCTAGGTGTTTATCCAGGTAATTGCTTTGCATTCTGAAATCTTGACAGGCAACAATATTGACAGTTTGATTCACTGAGTCTGGTATCATTGTGTCATATTTGTACCTGCAGAATTGAAAAACAGGAAACAAAGAAAAAGATACTGCTATATTTAATCAAACTGAATGCCATACAGATACAGAAAAGTCTGCAAATCACCACTGAATTAACACTTACCGTCCCATGAAGAAATGAGGTAGCCCAGTGACAGCAGAACCAAGACTCATCAGAAAACAACCACATCCTATCAGCCTGGCTCTGTGCATTTTTGCCCCATAATGGCTTACTAAAGCCAGAAAGAGCAGATTACCTGAAAAGAGAAAAGACAGACAACTAGCAGAAAATAATTCTCACACACAGACAATTAGATGCACTTGGACTTTCTGTTCCTATGTGTGGTATTTTTTGACCCTTTGTGCATTAGTCTCCTGGCCTTTGTCTTGGGCTGAGTCTAAATGCTAAAAGTCTGGGGGTACTAATTTCATTGCAATGCATTCATAATTTGTTGGTTAATGCCATGTGTTTCTATTTTGGTTAGGTGCAAAATATTTTCATATTTTCTGCTGCAATAAATTAGGTGGAACATTAAAAAAAAAAAAGGTGGCGGGGGAAAAAAGGGTGGCTTGGGGTAATGTTCAAAATCTACCAACATAATGGGCTTTCTCTAATCCACTATAGTCCAAAAAATGTGTGTTCCACCTTCCAAGAGGGGTGGTGAGGGGTAAGACACTATTTCTCTGACCTCAAGCGTAGTGTGATAAGTCTTGTCTGATTTCTCACAACCGGGTATCATGGATTTTCAATATTTATGTAACTTCACTTTAACACACATACTAACTAAAACCAACAGACTATTTTATCTGTTATCAAATTACTACCTGCAATAAAATTATATAACACTTATGCCTAGGTTTTGTGTATAGAGCCCCTAGTTCAGGCTTAGATCCCAATCCAATTGGAGATCTATTTCCAATTCAAATGTAAAAAACTCATTAGCTCTAAGTGATTTTGCTGTGCATGTTTTTAGTCAAATTCCCTCCTTCCCTCCTAATATAAATAATGATGGTGTGTAGGCACGCACGCATGCACACACACACACACACACACACACACACACACACACACACACACACACACACACACATTTTACCCATCTCAAAACTGCCATCAATGAAGCCAACGAGAGTGCTGGACAGGTCAAACCTCTTTTGTATCTGAGTAAGGACACTCTTCACGTAGGCGCCAGACAAAGTCTTGGTGAAATACGTAAAAGCCAGTGACAAGATAAACATCTGCGGGATTCACGGGAAAGAGAATTACAGGATCAACAGCTAGTTGTTCTTGTCCTTAAGCAAGTCATTGCATTTCCATGAGTTTTGAATAGTACATTAGGGTACATTAAAAAAAATGACAAAAGTCTACACACTTGCACAAACTTACTTTAAGAGTAGAGCAGAAGGGGTCCCTGATGTTTTTTCTGTCAGGGACACAAACTGTCTCTTGACTCGTGATTGTTGCATTATCCCCCTCTGTTGTATCAACCATTTTGTTGCTAGAAAATATTAGTAGACGAAGTAGCAATATAGCAGTTATTATATAGCATATTAGTTAATAATAGCATATTATTAGAATTAGAAAATATCATATTATGCAATATTAATTATTAGAAGAAACAGCAGAGGTTGGTATTTTGTATATAAAATAAAAGGCTGTTTCTTGCTAATATATGATAAACAGTATAAGACTTTCACTACCATCCCATTAATTTTATTTTATTTTATTTTATTTTATTTTATTTAAGAAACTAACAAAGATATTACAAAAATGGTTGGCTTTTATCAGTTAATAATGAATTTTAATAAAATCTATAGCAATTGATTCTATAGCAACAATGAATAACTGTACATAATACATGCAGTGGCATGCAGAAGTTTGTGCAAAATTTCTGTTACTGTGAATAGCTAAGCGAGTAAACAATGACTGGATTTCTAAAAGGCATAAAGTTAAAGATTAAAGTTAAAGGCATAAAGTTTTAAGCAAAATTACTTTTTATTTCCATCTTTTACAGTTGCAAAAAAAAAAAAAAAAAAAAAAAAAAGAAAGGAAAAGGGCCAAACAAAAGTTTTGGCACCCCCCACATGGTCAATACTTACTAACACCCCCATGGGCAAGTATCACAGCTTGTAAACATTTTGTAGCCAGCTAAGAGTCTTATAGTTTGGGGAATTTTTGGCCATTATTCCTTGCAAAATGCTCTTAGTGTTGTGAGATTCTTGGGCCATCTTGCATGCACTTTCGAGGTCTATCCACAGATTTTCGATGATGTTTAGGTCAGGAAACTGTGTGTGCCATGCGAAAAAACCTTCAGCTTGTGCCTATTGAGGTAGTCCATTGGATTTTAAGGTGTGTTTAGGGTCATTATCTTGTTTTAGAAGCCATCCTCTTTTCGTCTTCAGCTTTTTTTTATGCATGGTGTGATGCTTGCTTCCAGAATTTGCTGGTACTTAATCGAATCCATTCTACTCTCTACCAGTGAAATGTTCCCCATTCCACTGGCTGCAACACAAGGCCAAACCATGATTTGGAGAGTTCGAGAGATGTTCTTTTCATGAAATTCTGTGCCTTTATTTTCTCCAAACATATCTTTGCTCATTGTGGCCAAAATTTATTTATTTTTTTTAACTTCAGCAGTCTCCAGGATTTGCTTCCAAAATGCATCAGGCTTGTTTAGATCTTATGACACTGAATTAGCAGGAAAGGTTTTCTTTTGATGACTCTTCCATTAAGGTCATATTTGTGCAGGTGGTAGTAGAACAGTGCACCACCACTCCAGAGTCTGCTAAATCTACCTGAAGGAATTTCACAGTCAAACAGGGGTTTGGATTTGCCTTTCTAGCAATCCTACAAGCAGTTCTTTCAGAAAATTTTCTTTGGTCAACTTGACCTTTGGTCAACTTGATTTTCTTTGCTCAACTTGACCTCCACCTTTCCTGTTAACTGCCATTTCTTAATTGCATTGCAAACTGAGGAAATGGCTACCTGAAAATGCTTTGCTATCTTCTTATAGCCTTCTCCTGCATTGTGGGCATCAATGATTTTACTTTTCAGAGTGGTAGGCAGCTGCTTAGATAAGCCCATGGTCAGAGTATTTAAAAAGCTTTGAGTTTTGCATCACCTGGCCTTTCTTAATGATGCCTGTGAACAAACTATAGCTCTAACAAGCTAATGAAGGTCTGAGACGTTGGTAAAAGTTATCTGAGAGCTAAAATCTCAACATTTGCATGGTGCTCCTTTTCTTTTTTTATGGTAAAATTTCACAGAACAAAAATAATGCACTAATCTTGCTTAAATGTTGCAGAGAATGTTTAACTTTATGAATATATATATATATATATATATATATATATATATATCTATATATAGGGTCTCTAGAGAGAGAGAGAGAGAGAGAGAGAGAGTGATAGATAGATAGATAGATAAGCCAATTAAAAGACAGTAGGTGCATAATTTAAATAATTCAGTTTTCAGTCAAAGAAAATAAAGCAGTTTCTTATGTTAAGTGTCAAATGAAGACAAATGAGCATCCCTGGCCCAAATGATCAGGTATATTTAGTTTTATATGTTTCAAAGGAAACATTATGATAAGAATCTGCAAACTATGTTAGCCAAAACCCATGAAGATATTGAAATTACACAGCTCAACCTCCAACCTGCAGAAACAGGTTAAGTTTTTTTTAAGTTACAGTTAAGCCATTAGCTGGATGAGTGAGCTAGACTATTTAGTGAGCACTTACAAACCTAGCAATCAAGGGAAACCCCAATAGCATTTGGTTAAGTTAGCTAGCCAGCAAACATAAAATTCTTTATATATTTTTGATAATTGAGGTGGCGTTCAGCATAGCTCACTTGGTTAGTTAGACCTAAGTACATAAATGCGTTCCACAGGTATAGAACATTTTCTGGTTACTTGTCAAATGCAGAGATATAAAAAAGTAATTACTTAAGTTGTTTTTCAACTTTTTTACTCTTACTTTAGTAATTCAGCCATTTTCTTGATCACTATTTTTACATTTACTCAAACGAAGTCAAAGTGTTTTGTACTCTTTCCACCACTGATGCAATGACCCATGCAATGACTTCCGTTTCACTGACAAGACAATTCAGAAATTTGATGTTTCATATTTTGGAAACAAACAATTCAAGTGCATTTTAGAGTCTTGATACTCACCTTATGATGCCATGTGATTTCAATTTAACCAGATAGATATCTTCCAAACTCTTTACCTAATGAAGATCAGATTTCAGTATCTTCAAGCAGATTCCAAGAAAACTACACAAAAAGATATTGTATTGTGCTACATGGAACAAAATAAAGGCATTAAGACAAGTTGTGCTCAGAAAGTGTGATACACAGTTGAATCAAGCTCTAGGAATTAATCTGTCTCAGTCACGAATGCCTCCATCACCTGATCGTTTGGAAGGGAGGAAACAAAGAAAAAAAAAACCTGAGTGTCAGAGCAGCAAAGTCCTATAAATGCAGGTACAAGAGTGAGAGAGAGTAAAGAGGGGAGAATATTCAAGAGACAGACAAAATGGGGGAGGGGGAGAGAGCTGTAGAAGAAAAATTTGTTGCAATTGGAGGAATCATCTGTCTTTTGAATATCTGCCCTGGATCAGACACACACACACACACACACACACACACACACACACACAATAATAATAATAATAATAATAATAATAATTATTATTATTATTATTATTATTATTATTATTATGGGGCCAAGTGCATGGGCTCCCTATTGTTATTCTATGTTTTCTTCTTCTTCTTCTTCTTCTTCTTCTTCTTCTTCTTCTTCTTCTTCTTCTTGCTAGGGTGTCTACGGGAGCCCATAGAACTGTCTGGTAAAAATTTGTGAAATTTGACACACTGATTGGGGAAGGTCTAAGGAACATTCTGACCAAATCTCAGCAATGACTTTGCCCACTGACACAAAACTTGGTAGGCATCTTCAGGACCATGACCTGAGGCTATGCAACAAATTTCATGATTGTGCCAACTACTGGTCAAAAGTTACAATAACATGCCAAAAATACTTACATCTAACTGCCATTTTTGCTGCTACTCCTCCAAATTTTGTCTAATCTTCACCAAATTTGGTTCACATCATCTTGATACCTGTCTAAACAATGCTGCAGCAACGTCACCCTGCTGCCCATTTGTGCATAAAACATGTAAAGGATTGGTTAGACAAACAAAGCATTACCTAGAGGAAAGGAACAAAAAAAAAAAAGACATATAATGATGTGTGTTAAGCTTTAGATTGTTTTACATAATTATTAAATATTTGCTTAATGATTTAGATTAATTCATTTGGCTGATGCTTTTATCCACACAAACATTTTCATGAGTAGCTAAAGAAATTAATTGAGTGGAGGTAGCACTACTGTACCATGATACACTTGTAAAACGCTTGTTTTCTTTAAATGCATGCATGCAAATGTGATTCCTTTATATGTATATACCAGTTTGTCAAGAATATAGTTTTCTCTTGCCAGAAAAAAAAAACATTTTGTGCCAGTAAGTTAAAAATTTTGTAATATTATTTTTTATTACATTTAATTATGTGAAAATTATTATAATAGAATCATTTTTATGTACTATAATTCTGCTTGTGAGAAAGCATGGGTGCAAATGTAACAATCTGTGCATACTGTTTCACAGTTGTGTCAGGCTATTAAGAGTAGCGAAATGTACCAGAGACAGAAAAGATGCACACACATCAGATTCCTTCCTTACATACAGGTGGACTGCAATAGATTCAGAGCTCATAAATACTACGCTTTTTTTAATGATAGAATTATGGTTAAAAAATAGTATGATATATATGTATCATACTATAATAATTATGATTACTATGATATAACAAAAAAATATTAAAACAAAACAACCAAAAAAGTATTTATGATCAATTACAATATATATTTAAATATGTGATTGTCCTGTGCATGATTTTCTTCATGTGCAAACATTTATTTTTGTGGTCAGGGCCTAGGCCCCTGTTGTTTCCACGTTTCCTTGTTTCCCTATTTTCCCCCTTCCTTATGTTTCCTGTATTTGTCTCTCCCTCGCTTCTTGTTTGTGTGTGTTGGAGTGTGTCCCTGGGCGTGGCATTCCACTCTGCTCCCCATCCTGATTAAATCAGTGAATACACTTGCTCATCATCATTTCATCAGCCTGCAGCCCTTAAAAACCCTGGTTCTCCAGTCACTCATTGCTGTCTACCAGTGCTAAGGCCTCTCTGAGTTTATGCTCTGTTTTTGTTTCCTGCGCTTTGTTCCCAGTGTAACGTTGCTTCTGCTGTCCCATCCTGCCTGTCTGCCTCAACACCGCTACACCCAGCCCTGCATCACCTTCCCTGTGGCTCACGGATAGAACACCTGATGCCCCCACATCCCACATGAGTTCAAGCCCTGGCCTTGACAGTAACACTAAGCCATGCTTGCACTCCCCCTTGTTTACCCTCCCCTGTGACTCATGGACAGAGAGTTCAATACTCTTCCTCACGCATGTCTACATTCATTTGGCATTCAATAAAACCTGTTTTACCTTCAGTCCATGAGTCTGTGTTCTGATTTTGGGTTCAAAAGTCTCATAGTTTGTACGACTTACATATTTTCCAAACTACCGTCAAAGCTATTTCACATGGCGGAATGAATCTATGATGGTTTAAGTTGATTTTCCTGATCTACATGTAAGTTTGATGTACAGTTGTGCTGCTTTACAGATGTTACAGTGGTAACACAGGACTCTTTTTGGTTTCAGTGAAATTGTATAGTGTAATATGGGTATTGTCAACTTACATTTGATAAAAGAAGCAAATATATGCATGATGATATGTGGGTAGTATGAAATCTGTGATATAAATCATCACTAAGTAATTTAACACAAAACAAAAAATTTTACAATTGTGCCAGCTTTTCACAACCTTGCTTAAGGGTTCAGTAATAGCTCTGTTGCAGCCCTGGGATGTGAAATGACAACCTTCCAGTCCCCAGATAAAGGACGAGCCCAGAGTGTCAAAAACAGAAAGTGACTGGTCTGTGCCTACTTTAAAAAATGTACAGTCATGCATGCCTTTATAATAGGTTGTGACGTTGGTTACAGGCATCCATCACACTATTTGTTTCTACGGAAACTGGATTCCTTTATATCCTACATTTCTTACGTTACTCTCAATCAAATCAGAGCAAATTTAAACATTTAACATCATAGCCTGATTTTTTAAAATTACGTTTGCGATTTTTTTTGGCATTTTTAGTTTTCCTTTACTCAAAGGATGCTCATTAGTGCAACTGCAGGACATTGCCACTTTAGCAACATTGCAGCATAACCAAATCACAGGATCCTAAAAAAGAAGATGGCAGTCCCAAACAGTGGTGGTACGTTGGCTCTGGAACTGCCATTCTGCTGCACAGAAAGCTGATGTCATTTCAGCTTTAGCTTCTCATCACTCTCTCCACTTTCTGGCACTAACTGAGACCTGGATGACTCCACAGAACTCAGCTACACCGGCTGCTCTGTCATCTGCCTCTGCTTTCTCTCACAATCCATAAGAAACTGACAAGAATGTGGTACAAGTTTACATCTTGAAGATGGTGCTTCACATCTCTTGCACTGTCTCATCTCAACATCTCATCCTTTGAATTCGGTGCTGTTACTATTACCTATTAGGTCAACCTTCTTATTATCGTCATCTATCGCCCATGTCTAAAGTAAGTACTCAGTACCTTTTCACCAGATGACTTGTTTAGTCTTGATCAACTACTTTTATGCACCTGAATGACTACTGAATTAGCAGTATTTTTCTTGTTGTTCCCTCCTAGTTTAAAAGGTTTATACAGTGAATATAAAATTCTACATATTTGCTTTGAGATATTCTATCTTAGATTTCTTCTCTGCTGGTAAGGTAAGATTCTGGTTCTTGTGTACTATCTGCTTTGCTCTGTTGCATCTATTCTTGTGACTTTAATATTGTTGATTTTGTAGTATTGTTTGAAAGTGCCTGTTGATCTACGCTAATTAGTTGTCTCAGGTGTGTAATCAAGAGTTGTAGTGGTTTGTAGTGGTTACACAGGACTATCCAAATAAAGTGCTACCATCAAATGATCATGATAATGATCAAATGCTATTAATGCAATCTGGGAAAGTTCCAGTAGTATTGAAGTACCTTTGGCCAGACAGCAATGTTGGCAGGGGCAGGTTTCTCAGATGTTTTTTGCTCTTCATAAGGATGAAAGCTTCTTGCTCATTGTGATGGACATCTTAGCTTTTCTTGTTTAGGCAGTGGCCTGAGCAGGAACCATAATGGGATTCCAGCCAGTAACATCACAGTTCCAGAAATTTTTTTGGGTCTACCACTTGAATTTTTTGTCCCATAATTCTCAGGATCTTTGAAGAAATTTAAAATGACTGTCTTACTGCATCCAACCTCCACAGCAATGGCACATTGCGAGATCCCTTGCTTGTGCAGCTCAACAATCCTGCCATGTTCAAAAACAGAAAGCCTTTTTGCTTTTGCCATCA
>CM074962.1:11976927-11989678 GCA_037577455.1 Pangasius macronema
TGCAGTTTTCAATAAATTGCCTACTCTCTATTTTCTGTCTCTTGCTCTTGTTTCTTCTTTTGGCATTTTGAAGAAGTTCTTACAACCTGGTTACGATCCACCAGCGCTTAGTGTGAATACTTGTAATATTTTCCCTGGTCTTAAGATTTTGTTCAGGAGTGTATATATATTACTCTATGCACCTGTCTAGTCTATTATTATTATTATTCAAAATATTTTTAGTTACAATTTAATAAATCTGAATAAATTTGCAATTAAGTAAAGACTGCAATTTAATAAACACTGCATGCAGTCTCAACTCTATCCACCAGATCAGCAAAACAGTATCAAAAAGTTTAAAGCTGAAGGATTTGTAAATGAAAACAGACACCATACAGGCAGACCCAGAAAGGCCACCACCAGATTGGGCAGGATAATTGTGAGTAAAATCAAGAAAAACAGACAAGAAAGAGCAGCAAGGATTTCTTCAGACATCAGTGAGAATTACCAGATACAATTAGAGCACAAACTATTCAAAACAGAAGCCTTTTTCACCAATGGGGCTTGAATCCCTGACCTTCAGATTAGTGACAGAAAATAGATGGCATCATGAGGAAAGAGGATCATCTAGAAATATTGAAGCAAGAACTCAAGACATCAACCAGAAAATTCCTAACTGAGTCTTCCAGCAGGACAATGATCTTAAGCATATCTCCAAAATTGTAACATAATGGATTAAAGGCAACAAAGTATTGGAGTGGGCATCAAAACCAGTGTGGTAGCCCTGACCTGAATCCTATAGAAAATATTTGGGCAAAAACTCCAGTAAAGTGTTGTGAGAAGCCAATGGAAAGCTACTCCAAGTGTTTGATTCAAGTTTAAACAATTAAAACACAGTGTCACCAAATACAACCAGTAACATAGGATACCATACACAGGACGTATGGTAACATGAAATGTCTGGAGTGACAAGCTGAGTTTGAAAGTCTTTAGCCTAGGTCTATGTAAACATTTTACCTCACCTGTCATATTAGCCACATGAGTATGATATTGCCTTTATACAACAGTTCTATAAACAAGAAATTACCATCGATTAACTGACATTTCAAGTCAACATTGTTTTAAATGTAATTAATTATTGCTAGAATTGGAATTTTACGTAATGAACACAGACAAGCAGAGTGATAACAGTGAAATGTACCAGTGCTATTATACTAAATATAAGCACCCTTGGAACACCGCTTGTCCAATCAAATTAGTGGACTGGAACTAAATGCTGTATAATGTATAATATACTATTTACATATTATAAAACTTCAAAGCTGTCAGACCAGAAATTGTGCTGTATATATTTTAAAAATGTTGAACAGAAAATGAAATAAACACACAGTACATTGCAGATCTTTATTCACTATTATATCATTTGAATACATCATTAAGAGGCATTAGATGATCATTTACCACCACTCTTGAAAAGAAAGAAACAAAAAGCAAATAGTCAAGGACTTTGATAGCTATATTAGATTACCATCTAAACCTGATATTCTTCAATTTTACTATTTAATCAAATGACTTGGAAAATGTAATGAAAGACAGCAAACATCTCACAGAAATCCATATTTGTTATTGGCATTGAACATTCACAGTAGAAAGCAGAAAACACCGGAAATTACCAAAAAAAGAAAAAAAATGTAATCAAACCTTCAATCACATTGCACTGATCATATGAGAAAAAAAAATCATGCAAATCAAATCGCACCACAGATATATGTATGAATTGTAGTTGTAACCACCTGTTTTTTTGTGCATTATACTGAAATTTTAAATCTTTTGAGGTTTCAGACTTTATGCTGGCACTCACAGCTGGTGATGTGTTTGTATGTGTAGTTTGTGGCTGGGGCTCCGCTGCAGACCAGATAAACCTCTCTCATCTCGTAGTTTTTCTCTTGGCAGCAGACCTGATTATGCTGTAACTGCAGATCTTTCCCAGGCCTCACCCACCTACAAAACAGCAGTACATGCAAATATTACACAACATGAACATCTTTAAACATGCAACCTTCCAGAAAGTGAAACTTGGTAAGTACATGTGGCAACCTGGGAAAAGCTGTCAGATGTTACTGTGGCTGAATTCTGCTAACAAAGATGAAAAATCAGATTTTGCTAAAAAATGTGGGTTTTCTGTCTATAACAATTCAATCATAGAACTATAGAACTATAAAATCAATCATAGAACTATAGACACCATAAATATAATTTATAAAATGATATGTATTTTTTTTTTAAAAATTTACTTTTCAACCTTGCCTGCAAAGATCACATTAGGATAGAAGCCTAATGTGATGTAACATGCAATAACAATGCAGTGGTAAAACAATTAGTCTGCCTAAAATTGTCTAGAACCTTGCTAGCTAAGCGTGATTTCTTCACCCTCAGATGTCACAACTGGATCCATTTGTTGAATAGTGAAATGACACTCAGACAAACTGTAATCAGAATGTTCCAGAGGTACATATGTATAGTAGAAAGTGATTACACAATTTCAACATGTATTTCATCAAATTCAACATTCTCAGACTGCCACACTTCTCTCGTAGTGTGGGATATGGATACATCACAGTGTCACAGTATAATATTGCAATTTGCAATTAATGCAGTAGTTTTAGCTGCATTTTAACCAAAATAGTGGGAAATGCGGCAGGCCCAAACTGAGTCATAGAGGTATACCAAACTGACATAGGAAAAAAAAAATCATTTGAGTTTATTATTATGCACTTATTAAGGTTTATATTTAGAAAGTCTGATTCCTATAGGAGTATCACTTGCTCTTAAGGTTAAACATGACCAAAAAAGCTTAATAAATAGTGAGTCTTACAGGGAGCCTGATGCACAGTTGCCTTCACAGGTGGGCAGCAGCACCTCCTGAGTGCAGTTCTCAACAGCCATTCTGTACAGTCTGACTCCACACGTTGTGTTGCCTAGGAGGTTTACACAAGCCAAGTGAGAACAATATGAAATAGTAACTGAAGTAAATGTGTGTGCACGTGTCACATTTGTCAGCACAAATAATGTCTGTGTTGTTTATTTCAAAAAATTAACAGGAAGATTTTATTTTGATCAAATCAAAAAAGATGACTGAAAGCACTCACACACCATACACTCAAAAATGAACACCCATACACCCACTATGAACATTGTAAATGTTCAAAATCCTCCAAAATATTGTACTGTTTGCTTATAAAAGGAAGAATTAGATATTTCACATACATGAATAGCAGCAACGATGTTCATCCCAAATACGGAGTTCCTAGATATGCACAAATCAGATGGACAAGACAGAAAGAACTTAAAATCCGTATCACTTATGTCATATGCTAAGATGTGTGCGAGTGTGTGTAAGTGTGTTATAGTTTGGGCAGGCTCACCTCAGAACAGATCTGCTGTGTACATACTCTCCGCTCTATTTCAGTGCCTTCTCTTGTACAGCTAAATGTTAAACAGGGACTGTGGGGGTCGCTCCATGTTTGACCCACCTGAGGTGTCCATGGAAAAAACATCAGTACTGTACACCACATTTCACACATTTATTATTTCACTCATTTGTTATTGTGTTAAACAGTGATATACAGTATAGGTACGTCTTCAATCTTATTCAAAAAAAGATGGTAACACTGCAGGTTTTCACCCCAGACAAGGAGGGATTCCTGATTCCACTACCACTATTATGTGTACCTTATCTTCTGCTGCACTAAACAAACTGCAGTTACACCTGCCACTCATAGTCTATTGGAATATATTAAATACTATTAGAACTACTTATACCAAGGGGTTAAATTGGAATTTAGAAGGTGAGGGAACTCTACTTCTTTCATGCAATGAAACCATGTGGGAAAATTCATTCATCTTCAGTAACCATGTTATCTTGGTTAGGGTTGAGCATAGAGGTATGCATCAGGACCCAACAAAAAGATCACCTTTCTTTCATTTTGGTGGGAACAGATGGTCAAATATGAAGCTGGCAAATAAAAAAAAAATTATCATCACTCTTCAGTAAACGCTTAATTGTGATTAGGTTCTCTGTGGTTTATATTACTTCTACAAGTTAATTTAGGATTTATCTGAAAATAAGAAGCTGAAGCTTATCTGAAAATAAGAAGAATCCAGAAACTGCTGTCTTTCTGTGTATATTCCTTTGCAAAGTTCACCTTCTTATTCTTGAGGCGGTTGAAAGGTTCTGTCACATTACTCTCCCTCTGTACCCATGCGGTTTGAATAGGTTGTACACTAAGTTCTATTTGATAATTCTCATTGAGGTCTGAGGCAACTCTTGCTGCTGTTTCTCACCTGTTTTTCTTGATTTTACTCACAATTATACCTGTACATTCTGTTTTCATTCACAAGTCCTTCATCTTTGAACTTTTTTTTACACCAATGTTGAGAGAGCTCACCTTATATTTCATTCCATTGTATTCACAAGTCTTCTCAACTGTGAGAGAAAGGCATAAGAAAACTTAATTACAACAATCTGGAAATGCTTTATGAGGAAGATCTTAACAAACGAGGTGTTATCAAGTGATGCTGATTATCTGCGATAGTGTTTTACACATTATGGTTCATGCTCTACATAGGAAGAAATATAATACAAGAAGTGTTGATTCCATGCTTAGGAGAGCACACAGACATTACAGAGAGTGGTAATGATATTTTAGGCACAGTATATTAACTTTCATGTCATGTTCACTAGTTAAAAGTGGATGCCTTGTTGTTTAACAGATCATTACATTAGATTCTAAAACAATATGACAATAATATTGATATTAAAATACTCAGTATCAACATCTTCCTCTCAATAATCAGACATACAGTATAACCAATAGTTAAGCAAACAGTCCCCCAAAATAGTCCTTCCTGCACAGGTAGGTAAAAGCACTTTTTATGTTTAAGTTAAATTAATTAGGGGGCCAAGCACTGAAGGTGCATATGCACCTTATTGTTATTCTACCTATTCTTCTTCTTCTTCTTCTTCTTCTTCTTCCTAGGTTGTCTATGGCAGCCCATAGAACCATCCGGTAAAAAGTTGTGAAATTTGGCACACTGATTGGGGAGGATCTAAGGAACATTCTGACCACCATCGAGTGAAACTTGGGCCTAATTTGAAGTACATTTAAGGTCATAACTTTTGAACCATGTTTCCAAAATTTAAAAGCATCTCTGAATTCACTGGGTTGATTTTCCACCATCTTGGATTTTGTCAAAAACTGTTTTTTTTGTTTTTTTTGCTACTCCTCCTACTCCTCCTTGTGCAAAGTTCACAGTTCTTTTCCCCTATAATTCCCTTGAGTATGCAAAACTGAATGTACACCAATATCTGAAATTCAAGTGTACTTCCTGCCATCTTGTATTTTGTCAAAACTTTTTTTTGCGAATCCTCCTACAAATTATGTCCAAACAACACCAAATTTGGCATACAACATCGTCAGACCAACTGGGACAAATATTATTAAGAGCGTTATATAACCATATGTACCAACAAATCTGACAGCAAAGCTGCTAAACAGGAAGCGAGGCTGTATTTCAGCAACGACTTTGCACACCGACACAAATCTTGGTAGGCATGACCATGCCCATGCCACTTACTGGTCAGAAGTTACAATAACATGCAGAATATTCTTCCATCTAACTGCCATTTTGATACTCCTACTGCAATTTTTGTCCAGTCTTTACCAAATTCGGCTCACAGATGTTTATAAAGTGGAAGAATTGTCCAATTTTTTACTAAATTTGGCTGACAGATATTTTTAAACTACAAGAAGAAAAAAAGAAATCAGGTCAGAGCAGTAGCAATCACAACCACAGGTCAAAATAGCAACAGACAACACATCAGAGCAATGCCTCTGCCTACAGTCAGAGAAATCCACCACTGTCCATGGTCAAAACATATACATCATGAATGAACCTACAAATCACTCTTGAATCCCTTTCTCTAAATTATTGTCTCTGCTTTCCTGTGATCACTTAGGCAGCAATTGTACCTCATCTCTGAATGTGTGGCTCACCAAGTCTGGGTGCTTGGCCCCTGAAAATGCTGCTTGTAGCTTTAATTAAAATTTAAATTAAAATAAAACCCAGTAATGAAAACGTCATGGTTAAATGGTTATAAGTTTTTTTTATTATTATTATAGGAAATGAAAATAGCAGAAAATAAGTTTTGAAAAAGTGGATGAAGTGTACTTGTGATGAAGTGCTAAATTACCGCATATCTGGTTGTTGCAGCAGTCAGAGATGAGAGCAGAGCCAGGACTGCATGTGGGAGGTGTAGCTGAAGGCTTTGGCCAGCATTCTTCTGTCAGCGTCTGATTATTGCATGTACACATGTGGCAATTTGACTCCCATATTGCCCCAGCCTTAGAAAGAGATTTGCAGTGTAATCAGAGACTTGGTTGGAAACATCTATTTTTTTTATCTGATCCTTTTGTTTTTGAGCTATTTTTAGGCTTTGACTTTGCTGATTTGTATTAAGAAAATGTGCGCAGTTTGCATTAATAGATACATTCTAATAATGCTTAATGAATTTTGTCATGCTCTCTTACTTTGTGGGTAACTGGTGAACATTGCATCATAGGTAACAGGTAATATCTTACCGGCATGGGTTCTCCCAGTGGGCCTTTACAATCTGAAGAAAAAGTAAGCCAGGCATTTATGCACATTTATCTCACAAAGGAAATGTCAGTTTAAGAACAATTACTCAGAAATGACAACAAATATGAGCTAGGTAAGCACAAAGACACGTTTTGTTATTACAAAAGCCTTTCAATGACATTAAAACATAAATGCAGCTTTATTTCTACATGAAAATTAACTGTTCACATGATATGGCTAAGTCTTACAGCTTAAACCTGACTTTTTGTTTCATAAATGTGTTGATGCATAGAACACAAGAAAATTCTGCTGCTCTTTGTCTTGTTTAAAAATGGTAACCACTCACTGGTGCATTCAGATACACAGATCTTCTTGTGTTTCTCAGCAAGTAGCTGGCCATCTGGGCAAAAGCAACCAGACCACATCGTATCCAAAATTGGCCCCTGAACACGCTCACTATGTGAAGAACACACATAACACAGACTCAAAACAAGCAATCTACAGCACAATCTTAAGCATTATTAAACAAACAAGATAAATAATAAGTAACCCTCACCCGCAATGGCAGAAATCAGATGGAGTTCTCCGGCATTCGTTGAAAATCATTCCTTTAGGACAAGTAATGTCTGAGAAAGGAAACGTTTTAACATGTATAAAAGAATGGACAAAATGAAGCATTTCATTCTCCCACATAAAACACATTATGCATTTATCAGTTTTAATCATTAAATGCTTGGATGCATTTCTATGTAGGCATATTTAATTCATAGTTAAGGTCATAGAGATCTGGCATGTTATCTTAACACAATTTTAATTTTATTGTCATATCACTTTTTAACCTACAATAGGTCATGTTATAAATTACACAGACATTTGGAAGTTTGCATGTTGGGGAGGTGGGTGAGGTCAGAGGTTGTTGGACCTAAGGCACACATTTAATGGTTAAGAAACTCTCTCTAAAATACAGACAGATATTCTGAATTAGCTCGATATCTACCAGCCAACAGGACTTCTTCTCTGCATGTGTCTTAATCATGCAAGTAAAACAGCTACTTTACCACAAATTCCATTGGTGAGGTTTCTCCAGTCTACACAGAAGCCCATCTTCTTGCAGTGATCAGCTAGACGCTCTAGTGGGGAGCACACAGTGGCGTTGTTGTAGGCCGCACAGTAATCAAACTTACAGTTACTCACCAACTTCTCCACATCAATGTCCCCACTGCAATTACTGAACACTCTGAAATTGAAACAGAAAATATATTAGTGACATTTGCTTACTTATATGTTACAAAAAACAGGAAGAAGAAGTACACAGCTCTACCACACTTTGTGACCCTGGCCAAAATACACTTGTTCACACTGTTCTGTTCTATCACTTACTGGTCCAGGCAATCTGTTTTGATTTTATAGCAATATAATTCAATTATTTAATTTACCATTAAGAATACTTCACCTCAATCCATCCCAAACAATATGTAAAGAGAAAAAAAGGTACACAAAATTATTTCCTATGATAGTGTCTTGGTTCAATTCTCTGCTTATTTCCAGTTTTTATTGTACTCTTTAATAGGCTTTGTTGATTTTAGTATTATTTTAGTTAATTAGTTGTCTCAGGTGTGTAGGGGTCCCTGGACGACCAGTGGTTAGGCCACAGCACTCTCACTGCTTCATCCCAGGTTTGATTCCCGGCCAGGGAACCAACCCCAGTCACTGGGGTTGCATGCAACATTGCGCTGTCAGTGCCAGTCCCAAGCCTGAATCCGGCATAAAAACTGTTCCAAATCAAATACGCAGATCAATGATCTGCTTCTCCCCTAACAGAAGCAGCTGAAAGGGGAACAACAACAGCTGTCTCAGGTGTCTAGTTAAGAGTGGCTTTGCATTCTTCTCGAGTGTGCATTGTGGGCTAATTGTGGGTAGTGTATCTGTATCAGTCAGAGGTGCACCTCTGACTGAGTGAGGTTAGTGAGGTGATTAGTGTATCCCAAGTTATCCCTTCTGTCCTATCCACATATCCTATGTCTTTTTACCACATTTTTCTCCCAGTTTGGTTATTTGCCAATTCCCACCTAGTGGTTAGCATGTTTGCCTCACACTTCCAGGGTTAGGGTTTAGAATCTTTCCTCCGCTCTTTGTGTGCGGAGTTTGCATGTGCTCCCCGTGCTTCAGGGGTTTCCTCTGGGTACTCCAGTTCAAAAAGACTCCATAGACATGTGTTGTAGGCTGACTGGCATTTCCAAATTGTCTGTAGTGTGTGAACGTATGGATAGTGTTTTTAACAATGGACACTTTCACAAAGCAACCTTACAGAAATATATAAATTCTAGATCAATTTTAAATTTATAAATCTATCCCAAATGAGAAAGCCAGAGGTGACAGTGGCAAAGAAAAACTCACTGAGACAACATGAAGAAAAAACCTTGAGAGGAACTAGACACAAAAGGGAACCCATCTTCATCTGGATGACACCGTATAGTGTGATTATAAATAATTTCTCTTTGCATTGGGAACCCTATGATCTCTTTCCTAACCGTACTCGAGCAATCTTTGGTATACTTCAGATGGGTTTATGGTATTCTTAGACCCTAACCTACTTGTACTAACATAAGAATTTTGTTTTTCATGTAAAATACAAAGTATGTATCTAGAAAAGGGTGACTACCAAATGCTATAAATGTAAATATATTCACAAAAATATATGCAAAATTCCTTGTTTATTAATAGTTATATTAGTACACCTACTAAACTGGCAACTCAGGGTCTGATTAACTTAAAGTCCCAAATAATTTGCATTCATTTGCATAAAAACGTCTCCAGGTTACGTATGAAACCATGGTTCCCCGAGGGAATGAGACGCTGCGTCAAAACGCTATGGGAACGCCTTCAGTGTGACCACGCTCTGAATCATGTGTGTAATCAGTCCAATGGATGGGCGAGACATCACAGGTGGGGTGACGTAGCAACCGGGAAGCTTAAAGCACGAGTGGTGGGCGCCATGGCAGCTTCTGAGGAATGAAGCAAGCGCTCGCAGGGATGCCGGAAGTATGGCACTGAGACGCAACGTCTCGTTCCCTCGGGGAACCATGGTTACATAACCTGGAGACGTTCCCCTTCAGGAACTCGAACTGCGTCGAAATGCTATGGGAACGAGTATGCCCATGCCGCCAGACGACAAATCCCTGCCCAGTGTGGAAGAGCAGAGCTAGGGCGAGAGAACAAAAGAGCCCGGAGTGGCTCTCATGTCGAGGCCATAGAACCCGATCAAAGTCAGGTGCGCAGAACAACCTGCAGCGTTGCAGATGTCCTGCATAGGGACACCTGCCAGAAAAGGCCTTGGAGGCTGCCACACTTCTAGTGGAGTGAGCCTTGACTCCCAAGGGCGAGGGGAGATCAGAGGACTCATAGGCCAGATAGATGGCATCCACAACCCACCGGGCAGCTCTGAGGATGTATGCGTCCAGTGATCACAACCGTCAGGGCCAGCACCGCGAGGAACGCGAGTGGAGGCTTCCTTCTCGAAGAGAGCCCTCCGGAAGCAAAGCGCACGCAATGCTCACAGCCGGTTCCCTTGAGAGCAGACAACGCACAGGCTGTGTGTGTGTGTGTCCACCCGTAATATAGCGCGGGCAGGGAGAAACACACAGCCTGAAACGCTGCCCGCATATCTTTGCAATATTTTCCCATAGAAACAAACAGAAAAAAGGAAAAACACTCTTGAATGTGCTGGATATGAACAATTTGATGTTTTCACTCATAAGAGTACTTTTTAAAATCAGATTTAGTAATATTAGTCGCCTGATCCTCTTGATGAAACAGATTTAATACTGTTTCATCAATCATTCTTCACTAGTGACAGGCAAAAATAAACTTTTAAGACTATAACTTATCTGAAGCGAGAATGATATAGAGCATCAAAATACATATTTGACACTGAGCTGCAATACAATTGCTGAACTATAAAAATTCTTATTCCACTACCATTTCAAATGAGTGTCAATTACACAAGTTATTTGCATTATGTTATAATGCTAAATGCAGTTGACATTCTATAATACAAATTTTTTTTCTTTGCTGAAAAAAAAACCTAGTGTTTTCCTCATTTATTCAATAAAAAGATGATTTTTTTTTTATCTGCATTGCGGGTTTTGGAATTGAAAATATTCATAAAAACCTTAAATTCCAGTGGGTTAAACCCTTTCCTAACCACTGTTTATGCAAATAATCTGTTATGTACACTATATTAGCAAATCCAGCAAACTCTTTTCAAAAAACCTTTAAGAAAAATGTTCCATGAGCTTGAAGTTAAAAAAAAAAAACAAAGCTGAAGCTTACTTATGTCTAAGGAGCTCACAGAGAGGAGCCATGCAGGGCGGTATTTTTATTGGAGAGATAGTTGGTGTTGGTGGTTTTTCAGGGAAACAAGGGACATGCTGGGGGGCTTGACAGTATGGTTTCAGTGGATCATCCTCTATCCACTCATATGCAGTCTTATCACAGCAGTCCTCATTCTCAACTGAACCATTCCTGCGTATACATGAGGCACCTCCACAAACACCTGAAAGCAGGAATAACCTTGAATAACATACATAAACAGTGCAATTTCTAAAACAAAAATTTTAGAAATATTTATTGGTATACCATAATACAACTTCATTACGTGAACAAATAAAATAATGGCATAATATGTGACATGACTGTATGTATGACTACAGTACCTGAAAATACACACCAATATATATATAAATATAACCATACTATAGTAATAATAAAAAATCTACAAAATTTGGTTATTGTGCTACACTATTTGGAAGAAGAAGGCCAAAAGGCTGGACACCTACCGCACTGTCCCTGTGTGTTTTTAAGGAAGTGCTCCATTGCCAGATTGATCTGCAGTGTGTTACATACACTGAGAAAGATGGATGAGCGGATCTCTTCAATGTAAATGTAAACCATGTTACCTGTACTCTCAAACCTAAGTCCATCTGATTGATATGGTGGCTGTATTTTCACATGATTCAGAATAGCCTGAAAAACATAACAGATTCAAACTAACATGGCCCAAACATGCATTGTGCACAAAATGCACAGTACCATATTACAATATGTACAAACAATAAAATAGCAAGCATTCCAAAGGCACAGGAACCAAGTCATGATGACCACCACCTGAGAGTAACCACAAAATTTAAAAGCTTAAAGGCATTCATATACACCTACTTCTACTACTGGAAGCACTCGAATTATGGCTGTGTTGTTATGGTATTTCAGAGTGATGCCCTTGGCACAGGATGCAGATGGTTCACAGTAATAATTGTCAACACTGATTTTGAGATGGTGACGTGAAATCCTTTCCTCCACCAGAATATATGTACAGTTTTCTAAGAAGTCAAAGCTCTGTCCTTCAAAGGTAGTAAAATGTGTGTCTCCGTAGACATCACATTGACCTAAGGGAAACATTGGAGAAATCTACAAGTGGGTTTATCCTTCAATAGACATTTTCCTGGAGAAATACATGTTATGGGATTTTATAGTATTCTTAAACAGTACAAAGGGCCGCTGTACTCACAGTCACAGTATCCAGTGCTACAATAGCCTTGCTTATCTTTTACCAGCTTTGCAGTTCCTCTGGGGCACACTGGAATGACTGGAGTTGGACATGATTTGTTTCTCTGTGGTTCTGTGCATTCTGGAATATGTTGGGTTGTTGTTGGCGGTGTGGTTCCTGGGGTCTCTGGTCTAGATGTAGGTTCTTGAAAATAGTATTGAGTAGAAATAGAAAAAGAGTATTGCAAACATGTGTCCCTATATCAGGTGAAAGTTAATAATATTTGTGAAACCCCTAATAAAACAGCTGAACATTTAATAACATTACAAGTACATACCTTTGGTAGTAGTAGTTGTTACTGTAGTTGTGGTTCCTAGAGTAGTATTTACCACTTGATGCTCAGTGGAGTGAATGGTTGTTGGCCCAGTTTTTATGGTTAGCTGTGTTTCTACTGTTGTGCTTGTAGTTATGGTTCTTGGAGTTGTGGTTGTAGTTGTGGTTTCTGGAACTGTGGTTGTGGTTCCTGGAGTTGTGGTTGTGGTTCCTGGAGTTGTGATTTCTGGAGTTGTAGTTGTAGTTGTGGTTCCT
>CM074962.1:11998476-12013741 GCA_037577455.1 Pangasius macronema
CAGTTTATGTATCTGAAGTTGGCAACCTTTACTAAAGCGGTGGTTCAAGGACAAAACTGAATGGCACTATATACATTTTGTTTTTAAATTTGCTTTTGCTGTTATTGTTTCTCCAATGAACAAAAACATGTACATGGTTTAATGGATAATCTGACAAAGTAATATTGATACAGTTCACTTTAAGTAGGTTTAATTCATAATTTCTGGTAATCATCATGCCTTATGACCTTGAGTGGTATTGTCTCCATGTAAGATGCACAGGAACTTCATGAGCACAAAATTTTCAGAATTCATAGGATCTGTCATATTTACATTACAAAATATGGTCCTTGAATTCCTTGTGCATTTATATAAACATAAATGACAGGATGCAATGGATACAACAAAAGTGGTTTATAATGATGCTCATTAGTAGATTTGACACAAACTCAACCGTACGAGCAGCACTAAAGTCTGTAGTATTGTGCACACTTTCATTGTTTACTCCTTATTATGGACATTATGACAACATACAGTGTAGCTTTAGATTCTGAAGAATGGACTCTTTTTTTTTTTTAAACTATTGTCAATTTGACTCCTGCATTTAACTTTTAATTTTGTCAATTTGAGTTGTAGACAGTAAATCATGTTGGTTATCATCATTACCATAGCAGCAACCATACATTACCATACAATACAGCAACATGACTCCATTACTTTAAGCTGCTACTTAAAGTGTGTAATTTTTTGTAATAAGTATAATAGTATATTCTTGGAGAAAGTAATGTAATATTAAATCAACTTTAATACTAATACTGGGAAGTAATTGAAAGAATCACTATTTTTACTTATAAATTGTATAAATCCACACAAATGTGAGAATTTGTGAGATGGTTACCTGGAATGAAGGAATCATTGCGGCAGTCATACAGTGTTCCAGGATGCAGAGCCCTTCCTAGAGCTGCCATCTGAATGATTTTGGGCTCCATAACTGTCAAAAAAAGTCACATGATTCAAAGCTATTTCTCTACATCCTGGCACAATCTATGTGAAAATAAATGCAACATTATATATAATTCCTAAGATAATATTATTGCAACATTGATATAGCATTGACTTCATATTCTACCCAAATGGAGCCATTTTCTCACAGTGAACATAGCAACATAGCAAAACACAGCTCTAGACTCAAATCTTTATATCTGGAATACAGAGCCAAAATGGTAACAAATGAGTAAATTAGCAATTTCTTACTGCAGAAACAGGAGTAGCAGCATTAACAATATTAGTATAGATAATATAAATATCTGTAGTAACATTAATATTAACCGTACTGATAATATAAACAACTGTAGTACTGGTTATCTTACCTAATCTACAGAGTTTTTTTCTAGAACACAGTATGATAAATATGAGTAAGTTAGATTTATGGTTGCCAGTTGTTTTTCTCTCTGAGAGAATCTTTTACAGCTTCCTCTTAGTTAGTGAGAAATTTATAGCCAAGTGGGTGGAAAGAAAATACATCTATTCATAACCAATTAAGGCAAATAACTGGGTAATTTTTAAGATGGAACATAATGTGTCTGGTCCACCCTCTTCATGAAAATGTAGGTTGGTGCTTCTTTCAGACATGTAATGACCTTAATATTATAAGGTTCTATCTATGTGAAGAATAGAGGACAGATAGAATCTTATAATCCTGAAGTAACAGGATTGTGTAGTTTCACACAACTGTACTTCAGGATTATTTATGAGAATAAAGTGAAATTAGGAACAATACAGTATATGAATATTAAAGGAAATGGTCATTGAGCTAAAGTGTAATTCATAAAGTTATCTGAAGATATAAAATATCAATTTCACTAAATGTGCTGTTGCAACATGAGTATGATTTACATCACAGATAAAGTAGTTGATTTCCTGCATTATATATTTCTATTCTATTCTATTTATGTACATCTTAGAAAAATATACATATTTGGACAAATTAGTGTAGTTTTGTTGTGAATATCAAATTATAGTTTAAACACATTGCAATCACTGATATTAAACAAAGATAATGTGCTAAGTGCACATAGTGAGTAGTTCATGTTGAAATTTCACACATTCAGATCTCAAAATAAACTATAGGCTTGGTAAATGCTTGTTTTAAATGCAAAACTCTTTTCCCAAAAGCTAGAGACAAGAAAAATTTTACAATTTTTTAAAATATCATTTAAACTTGATCTACAGTTTTTCACACGAGTCACCAATTCTGAGAATAGCCCTTTACATATACCTATATTCTAAATATATTTAAGTACATAGTACTAAATATATAAGTACATTTTAATACCTTATACTTGGTTGAAAACCCTTTAGAACTGATTTCTGTAATGCAGTCACTTTTCACTTTAAGTTTGTTTTACTTCTTCAATCAATTTTTTCTTTAATAAGTGAAATGCATCAGACATATTATCGGTCAGGTTACTTGTGCTTTCTGCAGATTTAAAAACTCGCAATGAATTTACACCCTCAAACAGATCAAAAGTACTATACGTTCCTTCTAAATAATAATTAATCAGAAAAAGCTGTTGTATTTAGGTTGTGTGTTTCCTTGCCAATAGATCATTTTACATATCAATAACATTTTGGACATGGAGAAAGGCATTTAATCTCAACTAGATTTCACCAGTTGTCAATATGGGCAAATTTAACCAACAGAGTAATAAAACCTGACTGCACTAATTTTATGTCCCATTTACCAACATTGTTAAACAACAGTTATAAGCGTCTAGCTGTTCTCATGGGAAAGCACTTGATCAGAGTAATTTGCAAATGTGATGACTGTCAGGGCATCTGCCTAACAGGTGTGTGTGTTTGGGGTGGGGGGGGGGTGTTCTCTCTCACATTTCCTTTATTCTCCTCTGGCAAAGACAGATTAGATGTATTATGTTATTTAGCAACTGCAAGTCTTCTATACAAAATAACAAAATACATATTTGCATGTACACCTGTAAATATTGTTTTTTTATATATATAACCTATATTCTAAATATATTTAAGTACATAGTACTAAATATATAAGTACATTTTAATACCTTATACTTGGTTGAAAACCCTTTAGAACTGATTTCTGTAATGCAGTCACTTTTCACTTTAAGTTTGTTTTACTTCTTCAATCAATTTTTTCTTTAATAAGTGAAATGCATCAGACATATTATCGGTCAGGTTACTTGTGCTTTCTGCAGATTTAAAAACTCGCAATGAATTTACACCCTCAAACAGATCAAAAGTACTATACGTTCCTTCTAAATAATAATTAATCAGAAAAAGCTGTTGTATTTAGGTTGTGTGTTTCCTTGCCAATAGATCATTTTACATATCAATAACATTTTGGACATGGAGAAAGGCATTTAATCTCAACTAGATTTCACCAGTTGTCAATATGGGCAAATTTAACCAACAGAGTAATAAAACCTGACTGCACTAATTTTATGTCCCATTTACCAACATTGTTAAACAACAGTTATAAGCGTCTAGCTGTTCTCATGGGAAAGCACTTGATCAGAGTAATTTGCAAATGTGATGACTGTCAGGGCATCTGCCTAACAGGTGTGTGTGTTTGGGGTGGGGGGGGGGTGTTCTCTCTCACATTTCCTTTATTCTCCTCTGGCAAAGACAGATTAGATGTATTATGTTATTTAGCAACTGCAAGTCTTCTATACAAAATAACAAAATACATATTTGCATGTACACCTGTAAATATTGTTTTTTTATATATATAACCATAACGCGAAGCCATGTGTTAACAGAGTGAAAAAAGGGAAAGAAATAATAATAGTACCCCTATTTATGTGAATTCTTCCAAAATTATTATTGTTTATGAGGACTAATTCATTGGTTATGTCCTAATAGTTTCAGTAATAATGCGTTTCATATACATACTGTATTTTCTATTAGTTACTGTTGGTTAGTGCCATTATTGCAACATACATATTCAGTGTGTTGAATTGGGCTATAATTCCCTGCATGCAACTGCAAAATCTCTCACTTTTTTTGTTGCTAATTTTGTCCCTTTGCATTTTCTGTACCCCAGTAAAGTTTTTCATATTACTGGAGGTAAGCTGTGCAGAAAAGCCCAGTGAATGAGTGTAGCGTCACCACCGGCACCTGCCCGCCAGAGGGAGCCCTCGCCCGAGTTTTGCCGCCACCCACGAGGAACACTTCTGGGGTTTTTACGGACATTTAAGCAGCACGTTCACCACACGAGGACGCGAAGTATTGTTTTCAGGACATTACCAAGCCTTTTTCTATGCCATTGTGTTTTGTTTGCCTTTTGTGTATGACCCTGGTTTTTGTTTACGGATTACTGCCTTTGCCTTGCGATTTGGACTGGATTACCTCGCTGCTTGACTTCCTGTTTTTTTCGGACTTTGCTCTCGTTGCTTGTTTATATTTTTTGCCTGCTAATTTGGATTTGTCTGTTATTGATCTGCTAATGGATCCTACACAACTCGCCTCTGGCGAGTCTTTACACTATACTTCGCCTGTTTTGGATCCAGCAGAGTGCGCTAATTTCCAGACGGTGGTGGCCCAGCAAGGAGCTATCATTCGTGCTTATCAGGAGCAACTTGCGGCACTGCAGGCCGCCCATGAACAGCTCCAGCAAACACTGGTGATTCCCGGTACTGTAACCACACTGGTGCACTGTGAATCGGCCCGGATGGCGCTCCCAGAGAAATTCAGCGGCTCCACAGAGCACTGCTGAGGTTTTCTAAGGCAATGCGCGAATTTTTTCGCATTTCAACCCCTGGCATACCGGGAGGAGAACACCAAGTGTGCCTTCCTCTTGTCTCTGCTCATGGGGAGAGCACTGGACTGGGCCTCGGCTGTCTGGGACACCGACCCCCAGGTAAAGACATCCTTTACTTACTTCTCTAAGCTGATCTGCAACGTTTTTGAATACCCAGTGGTGGTGGGGGGGGGGCATGACATGGCGGTACAACTCTTGGAGTTGCGTCAAGGCACCAATTATGCCATAAAATTCCATACCCTAGCAGCCCAAAGTGGGTGGAATGACCCTGCCCTGCTAGTAGTATTTCATGAGGGACTACGTCCGGCTTTACAGGCGGATTTGGCTTGCCACAGCACGGATGGCATGCTGTCTGAATATATTACTATGGCTATTTGTCTAGATAACCTCCTCCGCCAGCAACGACCCATGTCTCACCCTCACTATGAATCCCGGGTTCAGGAGGATCACAGCAGACCATGGGAGGAGGGGCTGGAGCCTATGCAACTGGGCGGCACCAGAGTCTCCCTGGAGGAACGTCAATGTCGGGTATGCCGAAATCTCTTTTTCTACTGCAGGGGAGCTGGCCACTGGGTTAGCAACTGTCCTGAGAAACCATCTACCTCCAAAGTGAGAAAAGATTTCATATTGTCCTGTATGACACTGAAAGTGACTTTGCACCACACTCAGGGTACTATTGTGGTTCCAGCACTAGTGGACTCAGGGGCGGCCATCACTGCCATGCAAGGTCCAGTCACTGCCATGTCTCTCGACCTACATTGAAAGTCCCGACACACCAAAGAACATCTCAATACCACATGAATACCAGGATCTACAAGAGGTGTTCAGTGAGGAGTGAGCCAGGCAGCCAACTCCCCCCCCCACCGCCGATGCCCTTCATTGTCAAGGTGGATGCCTCCAGCTGCGGGATCAGGGCCGTACTATCACAGCGCCAGGGAAGCCCAGGGAAAGTTTATCCTTGTGCCTACTTCTCTCGAAAACTAACCCCAGCTGAAGCTAATTATGATGTCGGCAATCAGGAGCTCCTTTCTGTCAAGGAAGCATTGGTAGAATGGTGGCATTGGCTGGAGGGAGTGTGTCACCTGTTCATAGTACTGACTGACCATTGAAACTTGGAATATCTGCGAAATGCTAAAAGACTGAACCCAAGACAAGCTCGATGGGCACTGTTCTTTACCCGGTTCCGGTTCTCTGTCACATATCGACCAGGCACCAAGAATGGCAAAGCTGATGCACTATCCCAGCAACACGATCCCATAAATGTGCCCAGTAGCCCAGAGTCGATACTACCACCCGCCACAGTACTCGCACCTAACAGATGGTACATCATGGAGGAGATCCAGCGGGCCCAGGTCAACGAACCCCCACCACCAGCTTGTCCACCCACAAAACTCTTCGTGTCTACCCCTCCACGTCTGAGAATAATGCGGTGGGTGCAGCTCTGGCCACCTCAGTATCCAGTGCACCACAGCCCTGATTAACAACCGTTTTTGGTGGCCCACACTGGCACAGGATGTAGAGGAGTACGTGGGGACCTGCAGCACCTGTGCGCAGTCTCGAACCAGCCACCAGCTCCCCATGGGCTTGTTAGAACCTCTGCCCATTCCCAAGCAACCCTGGTCCCACATGGCCATAGACTTTGTTACTGACCTCCCTAGTTTGGCAGGATACACCACGATCCTAGTAGCCATTGACAGGTTCTCTAAGGCATGCCGACTGGTCCCCCTCAAAGGCCTACCCATAGCCATGGAGATGGTGATGACAGTTATTCACCATATTTTACGTGCCTACGGCCTTCCTGAAGACATCGTGTCCGACCAGGGCCTGCAATTCACGTCCAGAGTCTGGAGAGCCTTCTGCACCCACCTAGGGGTCAACGTAAGCCTCAGTTCTGGATACCACCCACAGTCTAATGGATAGACCGAACGTTTGAACCAAGAGATTGGCAGGTACCTCCGCTCCTACTGCAGCCATGAACAACAGCCCTGGAATGAGTTTCTCCCATGGGCAGAGTATGCCCAGAACTCCCTCATCCACTCATCCACAGGACTCACTCCATTTTGGGGTATCAACCACCTCTGTTCCCCTGGTCAGGAGAACCTTCTGACATACCTGCCGTAGACGACTGGGTCCGCCATAGCCAGGAGGTCTGGGAAAGCACCCACCTCCACCTGCAATGGGCCATACAATGTCAAAGGATACAGGCTGACCGAAAAGGTCTGGTTATCCATGCAAAACCTAAGAATGAGGCTACCTTCATTGGCCCCTTCCATATCATCCGCCAAGTGAACCTGGTGACTTACCGACTGCAACTCACTGCCTCGTATAGGATCTCACCCACCTTCCACATGTCCCTGCTCAAACCAGCACACCCCCACCAGGACAATACTACCACGGAGAATGAACCACCGCCACTGCTCGATATTGACGGGGCCCCAGCCTATAAGGTGAGCTCACTCCTCAACTCTCGCCACCTCTCCACGTAGTAGAAGACCGGGAGGTAGCATCACCACCGGCACCTGCCCGCCAGAGGGAGCCCTTGCCTGAGTTTTGACGCCACCCACTAGGAACACTTCCGGGGTTTTTACGGACATTTAAGCAGCACGTTCACCACATGAGGACACGAAGTATTGTTTTCGGGACATTTCTAAGCCTTTTTCTATGCCATTGCAGTTTCGATTGGATTACCTCGCTGCTTGACTTCCTGTTTTTTTCAGACTTTTCTCTCATTGCTTGTTTACATTTTCTGCCTGCTGATTTGGATTTGTCTGTTATTGATCTGATAATGGATCCTACACAACCCGCCTCTGGTGAGTCGTTACAATGAGCTTTTATTTTAAGAGGATATACTTACTCCTGAAATGAATTATTCTAAGCATGACCTGTCTGTCACAGTGATTAATCTCAGTTTTTTTTTTAACAAGTATTGGTCTTGTTTGTTCACTTTATTTCTGGCAGAGCCACAGCTTTGGTGCCAAATTGTTCTGTGCTTGGAAATGAGCTAGATGATAAAATATCCTGTTTCCTTCTTTTTTTCCCCTCACTTTTGTAGAGCGTTACAAGCAGTTGCAGAATACATCATCTCAAAATAACAAAATGATTGCGTATGTGCATGCAGTTATGTTGTATTAATTTTTTTCAAGAAACTGTATGAGTGCATTATCTGTTCTTGGAAAAAAAAAACTCCCTCTGATTTACAGCTGATTTACTATTACTGAATTACTGAATTTTTACAGTAAATTGTTTAAGTACAAGTTTTACAATTAAGAAAAAGCCATGTATATTTACTATGAAAATTGCTGCTTAGTAAATAGTTCATGAAGTTTCAGATACGCACCAGTAACCAGCCCAGTAATGTTTTTGCAAATTTCTGGGGAGTATATGAGCAGTTTCAGCAACAAAAGTATTGTGTATATATGTATGTATGAATGTATGTATGCAGGCACATTAATAAAGACACAGATAGAGAGAAAGAGGCCATTCTGCATCAGCTGTCTTTATTGTTCCCCACCATCTCCACCATGGACATGCCACCACAGCAACACCCATTACAAGCATGTACCCCATTTGAGTTCTGAGCCATTGAGCAGGAAATCTGGATTGATCTCTGTATATGAAGTGCTACATCTGATCAGTGCATAGAGACTAAACCAAGCACACCAATAAAACAACAAAAAAAACAATAAATAATATTAATAGTAATAATTTAAAAATAGTGACATTGTATGTTAAAAATTGTGTATTGCACATTAAAATGTAATTTCACATTAAAAGCAAGATGGGAGCTGTTTTGTCTTAGCCCCATTCAGAGTCCTTACAGCCCATGGATAAAAGCTGTTTTTTAGTCTATTTGTCTTGCTTTTAAAACTCCTGTAGCACCTCCCAGAGGACAGGAGGCTGAACAGNAATATCTTCGAGGCTGGGCAAGGAACAGCCGATAATTCTTTCAGCAGTTTTTATAATTCTTTGCAGAGCCTTCCTATTTGCAACAGGGGTCTTCACAAAGATTTTTAACATCTCCCTAACACAAGCCTCCATCCCCACCTGCTTAAAGTCAGTCACGATTGTCCCTGTCCCCAAGAAACCTGCAGTCAGCAGTCTTAATGACTACAGGCCTGTAGCCCTCACTTCAGTGGTCATGAAATGCTTCGAAAAACTGATTCAGAGCATCAAGGCCAGCCTACCTCACAGCTTTGATCCCCATCAGTTTACGCACAGAGCAAACAGGTCGACAGCAGATGCCATCAACACAGCACTTTACACTGCACTGAGCCTGTTCACTACCTCTACCGTGATTGACCCATGAGCTCATGTGTTTTGGATCATGAGCAGATCCTTTCTTTCTCCACATTTTCTCCTTTCCAACACTTTGGTAGAGGTTAATCTTGGTTCCAGGACTTTTGTGGTTCATCACTGTATTACTTCAAAATGCTGCAAATCTGTATTACTGCAAAAATGACGAATGGTCAATCTTGTGGTATGGCCTCTATATTTCTGATCTCAAAATCAGAAAAATGGCTTTCTTTGAAGGGTGGCTTGGAAAAAGCCCCTTCTCTCCAAAAAGAATATGGTACAACAGTACAACTTAGGTTTGCTAAATTGTATCCGAACAAACCACAAAAGTTCTATAACAATATCCATTGGACTGATGACACCAAGGTGGAGATGTTTGGCCATCATGTACAGCACCGTGTTTGGTGAAAATCAAACACAGTGTATCACCAAAAACACCCCATGCAAACTTTTAGGCATGGTGGTGGAGAGGAAATGATTTGGGCTTGTTCTGCAGCTACAGAACCTGGGAAGCTTGCAGTCATTGAGACAACGATGAACTCCAATTTATACCATTTTCTATATCCTTGAGAAAATTGTGAGGCCATCTGTCCAGCAGCTTAAGCTGGGACAAAATTTGGTCATCCAAAAGGACAATGCTCCCAAGCACACCAGCATACCAGCATATCGACATAAAAACAAAATCAAGGCGTTGGAATCCTCAACCCTTAAGAGAGCTGTGCATAAACTAATGCCCTTAAACATCAATGAACTGAAGCAATGTTCTAAAGAAGTGTGGGCCAAAATTTCTCAAATGATGTCAGAGACTGATAAACTCCTTCAGAAGACGTATACTTCAGGTTATTTTTGCTAAAGGTGGTTCTGCATGTTACTGAATTATAGGGTGTACTTATTTTTTCCCCACTTGGTTGCTAAGTGTTGGTTTACTTTTTGGGAAAGAAAAATGGCTAGATATTGAATTGTGTTGTGTTTTTTTTTGTTTTGTTTTGTTTTCACCGGTGGTTATTTGTTTGTTTATTGAAGTTGGCGAGGACCAAAGAAGGCCCTGACAAATAAAAATATAGAATTGAAAGAGAATGTATTTTCTGTCTGTACTTTCTTTTTCATCTGACTGTATAGGTGTGGGTGTGGGTGTATATGTATATATACACCGATCGCCCATAAGATTAAAACCACCTGCCTGATATTGTGTAGGTCCCCCTTGTGGTGCCAAAACAGCTCTGACCCATCGAGACATGGACTCCACAAGACCTCTGTAGGTGTGCCATGGTATCCGGCAATAAGATGTTAGCAGCAGATCCATTAAATCTATAAAAGTTGCAAGGTGGGGCCTCCATGGATCAGACTTATTTGTCCAGCGCATCCCACAGATGCTGTATTGAGATCTGTGGAATTTTGGTAGCCAAGTCAACTCCATGAACTCTGTCATGTTCCTCAAACCGTTCCTGAGCAATTTTTGCAGCGTGGCAGGGTGCATAAACTTTGTGTTCTTCTTTGTTTGAATAGTTGATAAAGTGTATTTGTCTGAAACATCCTGTTTCTCTGGAAACTTTTTTGCTTACACAGGTAATGGAGGGCATTCATTCAAAACTATCCAAGAAACATGTTTGTGTGTCATTAAAGAAAAGCAATATATTGCATCACAGACCACTTTTCAGTCAAAAAAATAATAAAGGCTGCAAAACAGAAGCAAGTGTGTCAGACAAAGTCTCCAATAAACTGTGGTGGATTGTGCACAGAAAAGCAAAGGGTTGTCACACCAAATATTGACTTTGTTTAGTTCATTTCTGTTTACTGCTCTTTGTAGTATTTTTATGTATTAACATTTAATTGTATTATTTTTGATGGCATCTTAGCTTTACAGCATCTTTTTCCATGTGCCTAAGACTTTTGCACAGTACTGTATATATACACACACTACATGCCCAAAAGTATGTGGACACCTGCCCAATCACACCCATATGTGCTTTTTGAACATCCCTTTCCAGATTTAGCCCCCCCTTTTGCTGTTATAATAACATCGACTCTTCTGGTTAGGCTTTCCAATAGAGCTCGAATTTTTCCACTCCAACCTCAGCAAACCACGTCTTCATGGATCCCACATTGTGCACAGGGGCATTGTCATGCTGCAACAGGTTTGGGCCTCTTAGTTCCAGTGAAGGGAAATTGTAATACTGCAGCATACAAAAGCATCCTGTCTCAATTGTTTGCTTCCAACTTTGTGGCAACAGTTTGGGAAGAACCACATATGATGTCCACAAAATCTCCGCCATACAGTGTATATTCAAATGGGTTATTGAACATGGATTGTGTATGTCAGCTGATATTACTTTCACCATAATACCTGTTTGCAGTTGTAGCCAAAACTTGTAAAGAAATGATTCCATTTTTAGCTTCTTTTCTGGATAGCGTGTACAGTGTATCTTGAGCAGATCTGATCAAATTATGCAGCTGTAAAATAGATTCTATATTTTCTCCTTGACAACTTTAAATGTCCAAATTCTGCTTTTAACATGTTAATGGTCAGTCGACACAGGATTCGCCATATTATGCATCACATGTAACATCATGTATCTTATTAAGACCTCATTCAGTTCCATTTAAAAAAGTGTTTCAATTCACACTGGCCTTGTGTCAGGCGCTTCAGTCAAGCATGTGATACTACCCTTCTTTTATGCTTTGAGTCTTTTTTTTTTGTGATGTGTAAACGAAAACCATTGTCAAAACCACATTTTCTAAACACTTCATTTAAAATTTTAATCTACAAAGATGTCATGATTGTGTAATCTGTATTACAGAGCAAAGAGTTTTTAATGAGCAACAGGTGAGTGTGATTAGCAAATAAGAGCTTTTTCTGGGCTTGGCTAAGAGGGGGGTGTGGTGGTAGGTATGGCATGCTTGTAGCTCTCAAACTAGACTTATCCCAATACTTTATCCCAATATTTTAATAAACATTAAACAGTTATTATCTCTCAAAGCAAAATAATAATAATAATAATAATAATAATAATAATAATAATAATAAACACTGGACATCTAAATTCACCTACTTATAACTGATATCCTGCCAAATATCTGAAGTGGCCAAAACGAATTAAAACTGAAGTGCTCTGTTGTTCTTTCTTCTGACAGTATATGGATTCAGAAACATCACAATAATATTCACATGCATGGTTTTAAGTTGATACATAAAACAAAATTGTGCACAGCAAAAATTATTCACACACCTATATAACAATAATATCTGCAAATATACATTGCTGTATCCCCAGGTGTCCTGTTTCATGTCTGTTTTGTACATTTGTCTTCACAATTATTGTTATACAGAACCTTAACTGGTCCATTAATAAACAGTTGGCGAATTACTTGTACTTTTACTTACAGAAAATCCTGCATTATTCATGAAGAAACTGGGCAAGACACAAATGAGAAACCATTATAGACCAAATTCTAGTAACTAGTGTGATTTAAAATGATAAATGTTTGAACAGACTAGTCTGTAGCGTTTATAGTTTTACATACTGAAAATGTATTGCATTCTATGTGCATCATTTCTATCTAAAAAATCTATATATCTTAATAAAATGTTGTCTTTCACTTTGTTTTTCTGCAGTAATTTATATATATAATATTGATATAATATTTTATTTCTGTGGAAATAATATACACATTTGTATCAGGTAAATTCAATGCATTACGTTTTTCAATGAAACTTAATAAAGCTGGTTTAAAAATGACAAATATGCATTTGTGCACCCACAATTAAATAAAATCTAGTCTTTGCATAAAATATTCCATTGTTTGTTCACACAAAGTTACTTACTCCCATCCATTTAGAATGTTCACTTCCCTGTGATAGCCTCATTCTCCTCTTCCAATCAATGAGGCCTCACAACATCTAAACAAACTTTTATATTGTGTTATTTGTACCAAATGAGCAAAGATTTGACAACTATATTACTCATTTCTCATGTAATTTTATGTCACAATATGATTTATGTGAACCATTTAATAATAATAATAAAAAAAAAACTTAAAAACTGACCATTATGGATCTAAGCCAGGTGCTCCACCATAGCAATGATATATCAATGAGTAATGGGACTTTCAGTTTGTTCCCATTGGCCAGTCACCATCTGGTACATCTTCAATATTTGGGGAGCATCAAGAGCATTTCTGGGTTTCTTAACTGCACTTGGTAGTTGTGTTCTTGAGCATCGGATGATACTTCGGCCATAAGTACACACAAGTATGCATATTGAGAAAAAACAAACAGTTCTAGTCCAGAAGTGTATGCAGCTCCCTACCAGAGTTTTAGTCAAATAGTCTCAGAATAATATTTGGTTAAGTGTTGCCAAATTAGAGACTTTCCCAACATCTAATCAATGATCACCACTGTTCCCAGTGACCAATCACTGATCATAATTGTTCCCAATAACCATTGTTATTGGGCCTGGCTTATCAATCTTTTAGTGAAGTTATAAATGTTTGTGTGAACCAAACCAAAATAAAAATTTCCCCCAGATTTACAAAAGTTTCAGAAACAATTTTTTCGTACTTGTGTGTGTATGTTGATGAATGCCAATCACCCATAAATTACAATGGCACAGCTGATTTGTATGTTTTGTATTTGTATGTATGGAGTTCAAGTGCTCAGACAGGCTCAGGGTAAATCATGAAATACAGAAGTGGAAGTTTTTGACCCAAAATGAACCAGAATCAGAGTAAAGCCTGAAAAACGGAGGTGGAAATTATTTAGCATAGACTCACCTCTATGCTAATACTAATATTTAATAATATTGAAAATAATAAGCAAGGACTAAATCTTATGGCTTATGTGCAGACAGACCGGCCTGTCCTTCGTTTATCACCATTTATCTTTTGTCAAAATTTTTCGATGAAGCTAGTGTTGTTCAGTGTTCCTGCATTGTTTTTGTAGAACTGAATTATCTGGTGATAAAATTAAAAATTGTATGTACTTTTTATATTGTGTGCATCATAACATAATGCAGTTCCATCATCTTGAAATGTTAATTGCTTAAAAGTCTAGGGAATATGCATTTTGTGAAATTTTAATGAATTCAAATTCTTCCAGTGTTTTTAATCTAATGGCTGAACATTTACGCCTACCAAACAAACAGATTCACTCATTTTCAGATAAATATTCAGTGCCATCTCTAATTTATAGATCTCAGGTGTCTGAGCTCTGTGACGTTTTTGACTAATAAATGTCAGTGAAAGGGGCAGAAAGGGACAACCTCTTTCATATTATTTAATCATTTATCCTCAGTCGACAAATTCAAACAATTTGGAATTGTGTTATCAGATGATAACATATTTTTGGAGAAATGCCTTCATTGTGACACCCTATTCTTATCCAGAAAAGCAGAATGCAGGAGATTGTTGTTCTATGCAGTGAGTGAATAATTCCTGCGAGAAAGATATCTTGGTGGCCTCCCTGATCAATGTTTTTCTTGTCCTGTCCATTTTCAATTATTTTTCTTTTTATCACTTTAATTTTGCTGGCTGGAAAGTCACATTAAAGTTTCTTCACAGCTGCCAGGGCCTTCATCTACATCAGGCAATATAGTTACAGACATATAGTTGTCTTCTAATGTGCAAGTTGTTTAAGAAAAAGATGTCAGCAGTGTAATCAATAATAGAATTAATCAATGTATATCAGGAAATGTAATGATGCACCAAACAAACCAAATTTGGAGGATAAACATTAATGACGGGTGGCTTATTGGTTAGCACATTTGCCTTGCACCTCTGGGGTTGGGGGTTCGTGTGTGGAGTTCTCATTGTGCTTCAGGAGTTTCTTCCGGGTATTCTGGCTTCCTCTCCCAGTCCAAAGACATGCGTTGTAGTCTGACTAGCATTTCCAAATTGTGTTTGTGTGGCTCCAGGCTACCCAGTGACCCGGTGTACTGTAGGATAAGTGGTACAGAGAATGGAATGGAATTTGTTGCCCTATCTAGTGGTTAAAAGGTGAACTGCAACAAGTGCTAATAGAGGTCAACTGGTGAAGGGATACCCTCTCCTCCACAACATAACCACTAACAACATTCAACATCACCCGTTCAATCTCTAACTTCAAGCTCATCACCCTGTCTGACACTTTTATATATTATATTAATATATATTAATTAAGCTCAAATTAGACATTTTAAAGGTTAGCATTAGCCTGTATTGATA
>CM074962.1:12021292-12037075 GCA_037577455.1 Pangasius macronema
TAGATAGATAGATAGATAGATAGATAGATAGATAGATAGATAGATAGATAGATAGATAGATAGATAGATGGATAGATAGATATTTTTTCGTTAACTTACCTTTGCAGCCACATAGGTACATTTTCCAGGCAATGAATATTCTTTACCATCAAAGGTAGTGACAAACCAGCCTTCAATGTCACAGTGAGTCGGACAGGTGTCAGCTGAACAGATCCATTTGCCTTTGATGCAGTCACTAATACAAAAATAGAGGCAAAGGCGTACCATGATAGGATAAAGCACTATAAACAGCATCTCAAAAGAGGAGATCCAAACAGACCATATGAGAAGAACATTAGAGAAGAATGTTCTCACCAAGTTTGGCACTTTGAGCTTCGCCTTTTCCCTGGGACAAAAGTTGCTCCCTTGTACACACAAGGACAGTCCTCCAGCTTAACAGTGCGGGGGCCATCAGCTCGATCGTTCAGGACTAAACCTGAGAGAAAGAAGCAGAGAGAGAGAGTAAAAGAGAGTGTGAGAGAAAGGTAGGTCAAGAATATATACCTCAAACTGTGAACAAGGAAAGAATAAGAATAAAATTAAACAACAAAACAAGGCTTGTGCAATATGACAATTAAATCATCCTTACACAGTCTTAAACTACAATGGTGTCCAGTGACATTTATTTAGATTACATTGCCAGACCTGCCAAGTTTTATGAATTTTGCATAGGATCTCTGGAATTTACCATCAGAGTATGGTATGCAAGGAGTAGCAATTTATGATAGTAACTGAAACCACTACTGCCCACTTCCTAGTCTCACATACTTTTCACTGGACTTGCAGGATTCCCTTGCTTTCTGTCAGGGTAAATGGAGAATGTTATGAGTTAATTAATATGGAATAAAATCTGCCAAAGTATGCTTGACTTAGCGACCATTATCTAAGTATATAGTTAACATTAGTTAACTGTATTCATTAAGGATGTCTCCAAAAGTTAATTTTTTGCCTGGTCAAAAACAGCTCTTTTAGTTTACATTTAGTTTTCAATTATTTAATATCCTTTTTTTTTTTTTTTTTTTTTGCTCTCATGCACCAGTCATCACTCAGACATCATTAAACAAAGCAGCACCAAAAATGAAAATGTTGGACATGTAATGTAGATTACAAATTTACAGTGTTCTTTTTTTTTTTTTTTGCTGTTTACTGTGCATTCCTGGAGAATCACCTAAAAATTGTTCCCAACTGCACAGCTGCACAATTGATAATATTATTACACACTTACCTACTCTCCTTACATGTGAAATGGTTGAAATGCTTATTTTTCTTTCGTCTTCAGGCTATCATGTCTGAACAATTAAATCGTGATTTTTGTGCAAGTAGGAAAAAAATCAATATTGCAAAAGCCTAAAGAAAACACTGAATTTTAATCTGCAAACAAGATTCATCATGCAGAACTTGTTACCCAACACCGTGAGCTGATAACCAAAATATATAATTTGTTTACTTATGCTATTATTAGACCACCACTGTACTTAATAATAAAGCACACTTTAAATATTGATGGGTATAATTTTCATTACAGCACTGTCAACTAAAAATACACACCATCTGGAGGGAGACAAGTGCTGGTATTGAATTCTGCTTGAAGTTGGGGGTTGGAGCAGGTGGGAGGAAAAGCAGCACCTTGATCCTTAAATTGTAAATCTCCAGGACAGCGATGTTCCTCTGCAGAGAATTTCAAATTTATTATTTGTAATATAATTTGAGAATAAGGTTGCCTCTAAATGACATGCTGTGGCAAAAAAAAATTGTTCACTTACTACATGAAGTTATGTTTCGTAATTGCTGGAAGGATGAAATATCGCAGGGGCGAAGGAACTCCTCATAGAAAGAGCACTCTACAGAATTATTTATATTATGTATGCTTCGTTCACAGAGATCTTCAAAATTCTTTATGTCCAGGCAATTGTAGTATTTAGATTTAAACATCTCACAAATCTGGAAAACAAAACAGGGGAAAGGAAGCTCTCCTGCTTGTACATTTCAGGGGATCAGAAGACCCATTTTCCTCTATTTTATTGAGCTAACATTTTTGCAATGATTTGAAAGAAGACATAAGTATTTGGATAAAGTGACATAATTGTAAATATAACCATAATTTTAATACTTGGATGAAAATCCTTTGCAGTCAATGNGAGATGCTTTGCCAGGCCTTCACTGCAGCCACCTTCAGTTGCTGCTTGTTTGTGGGTCTTTCTGCTTCAGTCTTGTCTTCAGTAAGAGAAAAGCAGCTCTATTGGGTTGAGATCAGGCGACTGACTTGGCCATTAAAGAATATTTCATTTCTTTGACTTCAAAAAGTCTTGAGTTGCTTTTGCAGTATGTTTAGGGTCATTATCCACCTGCACTCTGAAGCGGTGTCCTATCAGTTTTGTAGCATTTGGCTGAATGTGAGCAGAGAGTATACTCTGGAGAAGGTAGGTGTATCATTGTCAAAATCTACAATCAAGAGACGCCTTCATGAATATAAATACAGAGGGNAACCAAGATTAACTTGTACCAGAATGATGGGAAGAGAAAAGTATGGTGAAAGAAAGGAACAGCTCATGATTCAAAGTCTACCACATCATGTGTCAAACATGGTGGAGGTAGTGTTATGGCATGGGCATGTATGGCTGGCAATGGAACGGATGAATTCTGAGGTGTATAGAGCTATACTCTATGCTAACATTCAGCCAAATTTCAAATCCATTGTGGAGGCGTATAAAGGCAAAATCACAAAAACTCTGTCATTGTTCAAATACTTCCGGACCTAACTGTATGTATATATATATATGCTGATAAACCATGTAAACTACTGGAGAGACCAATTTGAGTGGAACAATGGTCATTTCATTTCTAGTTTATAAAAAGAGACAGTAAAAATGGCTTTATTCATTCATTTATTATTCAAAATTCATTTAGCTCTTTGTATACCCAATTGTCTGAAGCAGGAGTGTTTTTAGAACCCTTACCTTATTATTTACTTTAATGGAATCTTCAGTCACACATGTTTGTTGTGGGATGATATTTTTAAAAAGAAGCTCTGCTCTATTTTCTGAAAAAAAAAACAAAACAATTGGTGGTATGACACTCATAAACCTCAATAAAACTTAAGCTCATAAAACAGACATAACCACATATTCTATAAAGCAAAATGGATTTGTTCCTACTGTACCTGTTGAATCTTGACACTAACCTGAACTATTTTGTCTCCCACATATCCCTGTCATCCCATCCACTAATTCCGTGTCCAGTTTCATCTATAACAAATATTGAAACATTGAAAACAAATCTTACTCCAAAATCATATTTGTGTGTGATGATCTGTAAAAATCCATCACTGCAATTAAAAACTGGAACACAGACAAAAAAAAAAAGACAAAAAAAAACAATGTGGAAATCTTTTTTTTTTTTTTTTAGGTTATTTTTTAACCTTGGTATCTTTATGAAAAGATCACATCAGGAGATTGTTTAACAAAAGCAATGTTCTACTTAAAGATGTCTAAAACCTTGCTACCTAAGTGTTCTTATCCCATGATTTAATCAAGTTTTGGATTATTGTACACTGTGGTAAAAACAGAAATAGCACAGTTATATATATATATATATATATATATATATATATATATATATATATATATAATACTTTTAAAGATCAGATTCTCTATTTGGACTTATTTATCTTTCACCCATACACTCTGAATAATCATTTTTAATTGAGGTTGTATAGAGACACTAGAAACATTTTTCTGTACTAACCCAAAGTGAAGTGACACCCTCAGATGAATTGTACCATGTGACAGAAAGTGGCAGAACTTTGCTTTCAAGCCTGGTGTAAATGCCAAATGTATACACCCTCTGATAGGTGTGCTCATAGGGCAGAGAGGAGACTCTGGAAAAGAATGTCATTAAAACATCAGTAAGGATCATTTTATAGTGACCACACAATGATTGTATCAGTTAATGCTTCACTACAGTATAATGACAAGTATGTCATGGAATCTAAAAATGTTTAAGGATAAATAAATTTAATATGTGCAAACCAGAAGGTGATAAAATGTTAGGCTAAACATATAAAAGTTTAATTTTCCTGTAACATGGTAGAATAATTAAATACAGTAGCAAAGTATGTGATTTTAATCATCAAGGAAATTTCTCAAGTGCAATAGTGACTCAGTTCTAATTGAACAAATTGAACATAAAAAAGTAATAGGGTAATGGTTAACATTCATTTATGCTGAGAAAGTAGAGATGAATTAATATCTCCTTCTTGTGTTTATTCCAGGTGCCATGTGAGATACCTTTTTCCTTCCACAGTTAATATGCCATCCTGAATGACGGAAACAACTTTATTCACCACAATCTCGACTCTCTTCATGAAACCAGTTGGATCACGCTCCACAGAGATAAAACAGTCGACGCTATCTCTGAAAAATCTTGTCAGTATTACAGGACATGTGGATTTCACATGGAACATGGTCTTATTGAAAGTCTGTATGACCCCACTGCCAAAGGTCTTGCACACATCTGAAAAAAAAAATACAGAAAGGAAGACAAGCATATTTCATTATCAACTCAATTCAGAGAGTTTCACAAAGAATTAAATAATTAAAGTTGATTATAATAGGATCAAGATTAAAAGTATAATTAAAATAAAACTATATTACTTTGGAATAAAATAAATGAAATTAAAAAGAATGTGATTTGTAAAGTGCTAAAGTTGCTTGAGGATATTGAATGGCACATGTAAATTGTTTTCAGTTTGTGATTGAAAATGGTAAAATCTATGCACATCTTTGGGAGTTAGTCCAGCTAAGGGCAGCACAGTAGCAGCAAGCTGTCACCATGCTTTGTCTTAAATCTGGGGACTATTATCTAACCAGACCCTGTTTATCTGAGATGCTGATGATCTAGTGTTTTCTAACATATGTATTTAGGTCCAAGACCAACTACTTACATGGGCTTTGGGTTGAGACAGGACTAAACTGACCTGGGAGAAAACAGTTGAATCAGCATTTAAATTGATATATTAAAATAATATTTTAATGTTAATGACACAATGTGCAAAGCCTCCACACTATAATTATAAAATCACAATTATAAATTAATCCAGACAAAAGCACTTACCTGTGATAAACACTAAAATCCCTAATAGTACCCTGTGCTGAGCCATATTTGGACACTGTAACTACCAAACATGAGGTAAGAGTGTGAAGGACTCCTTCCTGCCATGCCTTTTATAACCTTACCCTTTTCCCTAATTTGAATAGCATGAGGAAATTAATTTAAGATTAAACATTTAACCTCTTCCCCTTGCAATTCAATGGACAAATTAGATTTTCTTTAAATACCTTTTACATACTTTGTATAAGTAAAATCCCCCCCCCCAAAAAATTTAATTTTAATTAATTTAAATTGTAAAATTTCAAGTAAAAAAAAGTAAAATTTCAAGTTAAAAAAGAAAATAAAGTAAAATTTCAAAAAAACATTGGTAGGAATTGTCATACTTTGACCATACTCGTGAACTCGTTTAAACATATACAGTATGTGAACAAGTCTTAAAGATTTTGAAAAGAACATACATACATACTGTAACAATGAATAATGCAATAAGAATATGGAAAAAATTTGTTGTATGATAAGATGAAGTCTCAAAAAACATGTTTGATTCTTTTTGTTCCTTGCAGTGTGTGAGTCTGAGTATGTGTGTGTCTGTGTGCATTTGTGGGTGTGTTTATGTGTACTTGCTGGTAGCATTACTGACTTTGGCACTCTTACCAGCCTGTACTCAGACCAACTATAACAACTATAACAACATTCTCAGGGTCCACTTTTTGGAAGGAATTTCACTTTATATTATAAAATATCCATCCATTTATCCATCCATCTATCTGTCCTCTGTACTGCTTATCCTATACAGGGTCGTGGGGTAGCCTAGAGCCTATCCCAGGGATCTCGGGGCACAAGGCAGGGGACAACTCAGATTTGAGTTGTCTCAGACGTGTCTCTAGGAGCTTTGCATATTTTGATTTTGCCATTTTCTCCCATTCCTCAATGCAGTTTTTTCCAAATTAGATGGAGAATGTTGGTGGACAGCAATTTTCTGGTCATGCAATTCAATTTAATCTTGGCTTTGACTTGCCTTTGATTTGGCCATTTCAAAACAAAAACCTTTTTTATGTCATGTCCTTTCTTTTTTCTCTGTGCTTTGCCTCATTGTCCTGTTGGAGCACCTTTAATACAGAGATATGGCTGACTGGAACAGGTTCTCCTCAACAATTTGCTTATATTTGGCTTCATCCATCCTTCAAGTTTTCCAGTTCCTCCTGCTGAAAAGCAACCATGATGCTACCACCCAAATGCTTGATCAAAGGAATAGTGTTACCTGAGAGTTGGGCTGTATGTGGTTTGTGCCAAGCATTATGTTTTGGCTTTAGACCAGATGGCTCAATTTTAGTCTCACCAGACCACAATATCTTTTTGCAAAGCTCCTGCATTTTTAACATGGCCTTTCTCAGAAGTGGCTTTTTACTGACCACACTCCCATAGAGCTCTGTAGCTGGACACTTCTCTGACAATTACCCTTAAATTTTCCAACTTTGTTGTATTGGATTTCTCACTGCTTCGCTGAAGTTTTAATAACTTTCCCCATCTTTTTTCTTCATAACAATTTCATTTCAAAGCTTCATGAGCAGTTTCTTGGTCTTCATTACAGCATGACTGTTCTGATCTGCCATTTTGTGTATGAGACCTTTCAAAGTTAGAGATATTTATGCATGCAACTGTATACACAAGCATACAGTTGGACACAGGTGGATTTAAACTTAACACAGCTGTACCCTGTTTAACATATTTAATAGGCACTCTCAAAAATTAAATGCTAGACCTAATTTTGGTACAAAGGAAGAGAAATAAAAAACAAAGGAAGAGAATAGAAAAGAAAGGAAGAAAATAGGAAAGAAAGGAAGGAGAATACTTATCAATTCTACATTTTTTTTTTACTTTTTTGTACATATTTCTGAGGACATGTAAAGACTTTATTTTATTATATTTCTGAGTCACTATAAAATGAGCAAAGAAGTATTCCTTGCTAATGTACTTAATATAAATTTGATGTCACAATACAGGAAAAATGAGAAGTAATCACTGGGGGTGTGGGGGGGGGTTGAATACTTTCTGGAGGCATTATACAGTAAGTATTTTCAAGTAGTCTTAATATATATGTTTTTTTTTGTTCAGAAATGCTTGCTATTCCTATGAAATAACAATAACAGGCCCACCTATTAATTACAAATTTCAAATTACAAAGACTAGTATCTAAAGATAAATGTATACACCAACAGGGCAGAAAATCAGAAATAAATATGCAAACACTCCCTGATGGCTTTCATAATAAAAAAAAGGAATGTTTTATGTTATTTGTTTAAGTCCAAAAAGTAAGGGAATGCTCCACAATATATGAAATATTAACAAGATGTTACAAAGCAGATATATGTGTATTTGTTGAACAGAGTGTACCAACACAACGTTAGACAAATAAGGGCACCAGGATGTAATTAGAGTTTTTTTATTGATGCTTTATTGAGACTTAGGCATGCAAGACTGCTCAAATATGCAGGACAAACAAGGAATAATTTACACAGATGAGATAAACCAAACCACATAAATAAGAGAAGCATCTTCTTGGGCCATTTGATAACCATCAGTAGGTTGATTATTCAGAAATGAACCAACCTCATCCATACACAAAGCAACAATGAAAATTTAAATGTTTGCTAGATAAAGCATGTAAATATTAATTATTTTGAATTTGAATTGAGTAGGTGCCAGCACCCTTTAAAGATGATCAGATAGCGAAATGTGCCCAGTACAGGGAGCTTGTTCATTTCAGTATTTGCTGTACAGACAAATGTCAATAGATCCTGGACTCCAACATTTAAAACGATGTCCTAATAGGTCGCTAATATCAATGCAGTTGCCTACAAGGATCATACAAATGTGAAATACAAATTTCAGGCAAGAAAAAACCTCATATAACTACACTGTCAAGTCAGTCAGTCAAAGCATTTTAGTTTTCCAAACATTAGTTTTCCAGGACACAATTAATTTTTACAGAAAAATGCTTGTATGTCAGCAAAGATGGCAGCACATTATGTAAGCGAGCACTTTTCAGACAAAAAACATAATAAAGGCTGTTGGGTTTTGCATGCAAACAGTCAATGTCTCCAGAAGAACTGCAAGATGCAACCACAAGATCGTAGGTAAAACTTATCATCTAATTTCCTTATAAAACTACACAAATTGTATCTGAGGGTCGTGACACCAAAATTGACTTTGTTTCATTTATTACCGTTTACTGTTCTTTTTTTTTTCAATGCAGAAACATATAATTTCATTATTTTTGAAGACATATATATCTATATGAATAAAGTAAAATAAATAGAACATGAAATGTGCCATAAGAGCAGTAATTGCTTATGGATTTTAAAGACACAGATGAACAGAAATGTTTTCGGTCTGCAATTGAAAATGGTCAAATCTGTGCATATCTGACATCTGGGAGTTAGTAGCTGAAAGCTGCCTCATCATGCTTTATCCTAAATATGGGCACTATTAGTCACCCTGCTGACCATCTAATAAATACACCAATTAAACACAGGCACGTACGTGCACACCATAGGCTCACACGCACGAGCATAATGACGTATAATTAGCATAATCGCCTTCAAAATAAAAGCAATATAATTATATTGTGCGTATAATATACACTTTGATTCCTGACTTCCCATTGACCTAATGAGGGGCCAGTGAGCGACAGCCAACGGGCCGGATGTGGCCCGCGGGTCGTACAATGCCCAGGTCTGCTCTAGAGAAAAATCTTCAAATCTTCTGGGATACTATACTGCACTCATACAATACCACAAATTTTGAGCACCTCTTCGTAACACTGGCCTGAAGAGGCCTTTCAAGTTTTGTGTACAGCCAGTCCTCAGTTACAGCTGTTTAAGTGAGTCAAACTCCACCCCACTTGGATTGATTGGCATTTGGAGGCCATGTTTTTGATCATTCTTGAATATTAGACTCTGCTGAGTAATTTATAAGCAAATAACGCCAATTTTGGGAACAAAGGCCAAATAAAATCCTAGGAATAGTTTGCAAAAATATATTTAGCATATTATGCAAATTTTCATTAATCTGAGTAGCTGTGGCTAAATGAGGAAAAAAGGAAAATTTTTATGTATTCAGTTAATGGATTATTAGGAAAAAAGATTTCACTTTTAAACTTACTTTTCCAGATGTACGAGAACTTGTGACTGAACAGCGCATCCAGTGGCCAAATTGAGTGAGTTGCATTGCTTACTAGTCCTGTATTTTCCTTTCACATTTTGTGTGAAAACATGCAATCAATCATGAGTTAGAAACGTATGAGTAAATTAGACTCCACCTCTTTAGCATTGACTGTGGTAGGGCAGCCATATTTATGTTTACAAATGTCAAGATATTTTGATGATTATTGAGGTTCACACTCACTTGACTATTTTGACATCAAGATTGTGAAAATTGGCCAAAAATCCTAGGACCAGTTTGCAAACACTGGTTTTGGATATTATGCAAATGATCAGAAATTTCCATAGGTGGAGCAAAATGTTCTAAATGGCAATTATTTTAGAGTTTGAGCAAAATAAACAATCTAAAAAAGAATATACCTTATTTCCAAGAGATGTGCTTGTTTTTTCTGAAAAAAAAGATTGCATCAGATATTAGTAGGTCCCTACCTGAATCCACTGTTCAAAAGTATGTGAGGATAGCCCAGTGTTAACCCTGTCACATGGCTGCTTAATTGGTTGATACCAGCCATGTTTTTAATTAATTAGGACATCATCAAAAATCCACTTACAGATTAGCACATTGATGCAGCATACCGAATTTCAGCTTGATGCGACTTTCAGTTCCTGAGAAACAGTTATCTCACCATAGCTCCACCCTCTATGAATGACCACAGCCCAAACTTTGTTTATGAGCTCAGAATCTGGTCCTGTACAAGCCCTTCAAGTTTCATGCAAATCAATTCAAGTAATCCTGAGATACAGCTGTTTGAGTAAATTAGGCTCTGCCCTAATAGAATTGATTGAAGTGTACTGGCCATATTGTTTACAAATGTTAAAATCTTTTTGATAATTATTGGGGTTCACAGTCTGCTGAGATGTTCAGCACCAAAAATAGTCCAGAAATGCTAGAACTAGTTTGTAAAAGTTGGTTTTGCATATTATGCAAATTAGCAAAAATCTAAATGGGCAGTGCTAAATGGTTCTCACAATTCATTTTAAGGAAGAAGAAGAAGAAGAACCCTAACAATATGGTTCCAAAAAACCCTCTACCCTCCCCTCACACACAATAAAGAGTTTATGGACCTATGCACCACCCATCCTGCATTGAGACAGTTCTTTGGTTTTACTTTTATAGTGGCCTATAATGTATCTTGTTCCAAGTTTATGTTGACTTTGCCAACCTTAAACAAATGGGACTGATCAATTGGAACAGTATTCGATAAAAAAGAAAAAGAAAAAGCCTTTGAAGAAAGGGGGATGACATGGGCCTTGTTAGAAACTGCCTTTGCTCCACAAATTAAAATTCAAGGACTTTATGCAAGGACTTTATTTTTTAAGACTCATATTGCAGCTTCCTATGGCTGGGATTATCCTGCATAAAGGGTCATGCCCCTGCCACAAAACAATTCTAATGTGGTCTCATTCTCCTGAGGTGAAGGGCTGTCACAAGTCTGTTAAAATTTGTGTCATAGAGCACAGGAAAAAAAAACATGTAGGCATGTTCTTGAAAAGGAGCTGTATTTCTGCATATTGCAATTTCTCTAGTTGTTCCTCAAGTGGTTTTGGTAACATCAAATATTTATGTACTTGAAATTCTTTGACAGAATGGAGGACATCATCAACTTCTTCAGGGAGAGGGTTGTTTGAGTCTGCTACTGAGAAAATGGAAAAGATACTTGGAGCACAGTAATTGTATAAATTTCTATTATTAATTCCATGCAAACATAGTGTATGAATCAATTCTGATAAATCAATTTTGATTTAGCAAGTTTGCAAGGACATTCAGTGACAAGCCATGAGAAAGAGGATGACCTCCACAAATCACAGAAACCAATAAAGAAAGTAGAGCTTGTGTAGCTGGATTATGATGAGAAAGATATGATTTGTCCAGGTCAAGACAAGGAAGGAAGGTGGAACATGCAGTATAATTGTTTCAAGGGATGGAAAAAGGAGTAAAAGATTAAGCATGGAGTCTATTTTTCCAAGTGGTGAAAGTCTGCATGGATACATTTCTGATTTTCACATAGACATGACAGATTTTCAAGAAAATGCATTAGATAAATTAAGGGGTTAGAAAGGCTCAAAATTAACAAGTAGATAATGAGAAAATGATAAGGTGGACCATGTTTCTGCTGCCTCCAACATAGAAAATACTGAATCAGTGGGTGAAATAGCTTATAAAACAGATGCAGTCTACAGTCAGGTCAGTAAATATTTTGACATTAACAAAACTATTATTATTATAGTTTCTACCACAGAATGTTGGAGTTAAGATTAAATAATGAATAGGACCTCAAATTGCAGTCTTTCAGTTTTCATTTGAGGGCATCCAAATGAATTGTGCTTGTGATGTAAAAAAATAAAACCAAGATAAATCGTCAGATTTTTTTCACCTTTAATGTGATATAAGAATTAAAAAAATTCAAGTGAAAAACAATTACAAACCTCTTAGGGGAAAAAAGAGAACTGTGCACAGCTTTTTAATAATGTGACTGTGCTCATGTTCAAAAGTAATTATCATACACCTGCCATCAATGAAGTGATTGGGATTAACCTCAAAAAAAAGATCAGCCATATCCGTAGGATTTTTTTTGACATCTTCATGGATTCATCTGACTGCTGAAGGCATGGTCTGCTCACAAAGCATGTACAGGATCTCATTGTGAAAAAGTATCAATCAGGAGAGGGGTAAAAAAAGAATTTCTAAAACATTAGCCGTACTATGGGGACACCATGAAGGCCATCATCAACAAGTCACATCAAGTGCCAGTGCTATTACCAAGAACAGGACATCCCACCAAAATAGATGAAAGGACAAGAAGTACACTCATCAGGAAAGCCTATGTCAGCACTAAAGGAGCTGCAGGAATATCTGGCAAGTACTGGTCACCCCTGTATGTGACAACATTCTCTTATATTCTTCACATGTTTAGGCTAGATGATAACCCTTTCTCATGAAACAAAACATCCAAGCCTGCCTACATCACCCAAAACTATGTGGTAAAATGTGTTATGGTCTGATGAGACCAAGGTAGAACTTTTGTAGCATAATAGATAAAACAAAAATATGCTTAGCACAAAAACAAGAAAGCTTAGCACTCAAATATCACCATACCCATGCTTAAACATGGTGGTAAAACATAAAAATTATTGTGGTAAAATTGGCCTTCCATAACAGTCCAGCTATCGTTCACTGAGCAGTGGCAAACATCTAAAACCATTCCTAATTAATGGAAACACATTGCATTACATAGATAATATTCTGATATCCACTTTAGAAGAGGCCATTTAAAATTAACAAAACTAAAGCCCAAATAACTAAGCATGAAATCCAATACCTAGATTATACATTCAATAACATAGAACCAAAAAGCCCAAGCCCTAACAAAGACACACAAGTTACCAAGTCCACACACTAAACAAACTGCAGAATGTTTTAGGTATGGCAAACTGTCTGCTAGATTTCATTCCCAATTATGCAAGCGCATCCACTGCACTTTATGAATTTGTCAAAGGGAGAGTAAACCCAATGATATTTTAGATTGGACAAACAAACATGAAACAGCAAAAAATAAATAAATAAATAAAAATATATGTTCAGCTCGAGCTGTAGGCTTGCCTAATTCTAGTAAATCACTTCACATTTAAGTCAATGCGCATGAGAACACACTTAGCGTAATGCTAGCCCAAGAGCATGGGGGGAGGTTATGGCCAATAGCATATTATAGCCATAAAAAGTCAATGGTTGAGCAAACCTATGTCACAGGCACAAAGCAGGTTCAAGCAATTCACTGGATGTTGACCATAATAGAACAGAAGCTCTTCAGAGACCAATATTTAAACTCTATCATGAGTATGCCCAAGTTTCTTCCAAGTGTCCGATATGAAGAAGTGGTGTAATATGTGCTATGTCTATGCAACTGTTAATCTAGGAAAGCCAGGTCGAATTGACTTTCATAGACCAGATCCTCCCTGGGACCCATGGGTATCACTTCTGGTGGACTTTATGGGACCACTCCTGAGCACCAGGGGGGATGTCATTGCTGTCTAGTCATCATCACAAATTTTCAAAATGGGTGGAAGTCATACCAAAAAAAAAAACAATACTGTACACACAGTAGCATGAGAGTAGGCAAACCAAATCATTCCTCTCTGGGGGGATATTCACCCAAATTGAATCAGTCCATGGGTGTCAATTTACAGCCCAGGTTAAATATTCATCATTAAAAATTCCCTACAGGCCTAAAAGTTCAGGTATGGTTGAAAGAACAAACTGCACCATTAAAAAGCAGATCACAAAACAATTAGCACAACACAAATGGCAAAGAACTGATGACCTGCCCACAGTGTTGAATTTCAAAGTAAGAAATAAGCAAAGATGGTGACCCAGCTAGATGACCCATCATTGGGTCCCAAGATGACCCAATACAAATGTTATAAAGAAAATACCTAATAAAATCCTCTCTTTTCTTTACAGACTATCCGCTCCCATCCCATGGACTCCCAATGCCAGAAAAATCACCAGAGTCCTGCATCAATCTGCGACAGTCAGTAGAATTGAGTCAGTTGCTCAGATGTCAGAGATGGGAAGATTAATTCGCTAATGTCACAGAATTATTTGGAGCGAGTAACTTCACTAAAACATGTACCAGGTCACTAAGCAAACATGTCACACTTCCTGGTTAACCTATCAAATTGACATAGGGTTCCAGCATCTGATTAACAGTGATGATAACATCATCAAACAGAAACTCCGTTCCTGAAGTCAACAATCATCTTCTTGATTTTATCAACAATGAGAGACAGTTTGTTGTCTTTACACCATTCTGTGAGCTGCTCCACTTCCTCCTTCTATGCTGACTCATCATTGTTGCTGCTGAGGTCCACAGGTTGTTAGAAAAATTACTTATGTGATTTTAGCTGTACTTTGCAGCACAGTCATGAGTCAACAGTGTAAACAGTGATGGACTGAGCACACAGCCCTGAGGAACACTGATGTCCACACCAAGCTAAAAGCATGGACTGCTGCTTACAGCTCCAGGAAACTGGAGACCTACGTAAGGGCCAGATATGACCTCCAGAAAGCCATCAGTACAGCTAAAAGAGATTACAGCTCAAGGTGGAATTTAGTTACCATGGGTCAGATCAAGTATATGTATAGCAACCTGCGCTCAATAATAGACTACAAAGGAAGGAAGAACAGCGACATAGGCATGTCCACGTCACTAGCAGATGACCTCAAGACATTCCATGCTTCCTTTAAGGTGACAACACCCAGCTGGCTGTAAGACTCCCTGTGAACCATAATACCAAGTGCAAACCAAGTACATCCCTTCATGGCAACGGTATTCCCTAACAGCAGTGACCTCTTTCAGCAGGATAATGCACCCAGCCACACTTCAAAAATTGTTCAGGAATGGTTTGAGGAACATGACAAAGTGTTCAAGGTGACAAGTGTTGTTGGCCTCCAAATTCCCCAGATCTAAATCTGATTGTGCCTCTGTGGGATGTGCTGGACAAACAAGTCAGCTCCATGGAGGCCCCACCTTGCAACTTACAAGACTTAAAGGATATGCTGTTAACATCTTGGTGCAAGATACCACAGCACACCTTCAGAGGTCCACGCCTCAATGGATCTAAGCTGTTTTGGTGGTACAAGAGGGGGCTTACACAATATTAGGCAGGTGGTCTAATGCTATGGGTGATCGGTGTATATACATATTAATGCATAGTAAACAATGTTTTGACAGAAACAGGATGTTTCAGACAAAACATCCTGTTTCTCAGGAAACTCTGTGTACTTCTTTGCTTTAACAGCTGATAAAAAACATTTGCCTGGAACATCCTGTTTCTCTGGAAACTTTGTGTACTTTTTTGCTTACATAGCTGATAAAGGAGACACATCCAAAATATTCTGCTTCTTTTTAAACTTTGTCTACATGTTTGCTTACACACCTGATAAAGGACATTCATCTGGGATGAATGTCATCTTGCTTCTCTAGAACATTTGTGTACTATGTTCAATTTTAGGGAGACCAACACAAACAAAACTTAGATTGTATATCTCAGATTTTTGATAAACAGGACAGTTTGTCCATAGCACACAAAATTTGACAGCAAAATCACCAAACAGGAACATATTCATATACTGAGATATTTGGAGATAGCCAAAAGACCTCAACCTAAATGAATCCAAGACCCTTTTCGTAATTCATTAGGTCATAAATTTATAAAACTGATCATAACTTTTGAATCACTCAACACCAAATTAGAATTCTTCTTCATCTTGTTTCCCTGGAAGAGTAGATAGAAGCTTTATTGTCATTGAACAGCAGTACAATGAAATTGAAGCACTACATCTGATCAGTGCATAGAGACTAAACCAAGCACACCAATAAAACAATAAAAACAATAAATAATATTAATAATA
>CM074962.1:12048719-12059866 GCA_037577455.1 Pangasius macronema
TGTGAGATACTTCTGAGTTTTGTTTCTTATGAGTTTGAAAGGCTGTGGCGAAAAGCTTGAAACCCAAAAAACACACAGTACACTCATATGCCTACCTCCCAAGTAATTCATTCTCTCAGCCCCACCAGGGTGTTACCATTATGTTATGTTATGTTATGTTATGTTATGTTATGTTATGTTATGTTATGTTATGTTATCTTCTGATTGGATAGACTGGTTGTCACTCACCTGTCTGACTCTCAGCTGTGCTAAATTCATCCTCTTGTGAATGTCCCCCAGTTGCAAGACATGGTAAAATGGATTTAGTTTCATTGGGCTCAGAGAAATGTGTGATTGTTGTCTCATACTTGTACCTGTCCAAAGACAAGTTATAGCTGAAGCACTACTCTAATAACATAAATATGTAAATGAGTACATCCATGCAATACAGTACAATCACAACCAGCATACTCTATGTCTGAGACACTGGACTAATGAGCATGTTGCCATTGTTATTGTTTTCACATAACGTATTAGCCATTGTCTATATGAATGCTGTTTTCCAGTGTTTGGTACATTATTATGGCTATGTTGTTGTTTCCTAAGCATGTTCTCTAATTATTTTCTGTAGTAATGACTTTGGACTGCTTATCTTGCTGTGTTTGCCCCCTGTATACATTTGCCTGTGGTCTTCAGTTTGAACTTGGAAAGACCAGACTATGATATGACTGCAGGTTTTTTTTTTTTGTTTTTTTTTTAATTATTCTTGTGCATTTAGTAAACTCTATAAATTGATTCGCGAAACTGCACAAATCCTCCTTGTTGTCGCACAGAGTTCACAGAGTTTATGTACATGAACTCCAAACCACTGTGTTTTCACAGGGAAACAGGCCTTTGGAGGCTTACTCTCAACAAATGTAGGGAAAGTCTTAACGCAGTGGGGGAACTTGTACATGCTGAAAATTCTTCCTTGAGAATTATACAGGGTTTCAGCCAGCAGCCCCAAAAAAGAAAATGGGAAGAGCCTGCACCTTCTTCACAGGTATCACTGAAGCTGTGTAAGATAATCTAGCCCAAAAGGATTACCAGTTTGCATTTTCATATTTATACAACTCTCAGTAATATTGGTTACCTTGTATAAGCCAGTGTCGGTGTTGCTGTACTGGTTTGTGGCAGTGAAGTAAGATCTCAGTTTGTGGACAAAGAATACTGTTCTATGTACAGAATGTTGGATAATCTACATCCATATTCCCACCCATGATCATGAGCCATGGGTAGTGACTGAAAGAATAAGGTTCAGAGTACAGGAGGTGGAAATAAGATTCATGCATGGGGTTGCTCGACTTAACCTTCGAGATAGGATGAGGAGTTTCCTACTACAGGTACAACAGAGTACAACCACTGAAAAGGGGCAGTTGAGGTAGTTTGGACACCTTAAAATGATGCCCCCTAGTCAGCTCCCATGAGAGCTGTATTAGGCATGTCTCACAGAACAGAGCTGCCTGGGCAGACCCAACACCTGCTGGAAAGATTATACACTATATGGCCAAAGGTCCTGACCATCACACCTACAGTATATGTAATTTTTGAACACCCCAAATCCCTATAGCCATGTTCCAAAATCTGGTGGAAACAGCAAAGGGGGGACTTTGCTGTTTCCACCAGATTTTGGAACATGGCTATAGGGATTTGCCCATTCAGCCACAAAAGCATTGACAGGGTCAGGCACAGATGCTGGGCAATTCATCCCAGAGGTGTTCAGTGTGGTTGAGGTCGAGGCTGTGCAGGCTACTTGAGACAGGTACCAAGACAGGCAAGTCCCTCATTTCACAATGAGAATATAAAATGCACAGTACCTATCAGTATATATTGGTGTGCTTATGATGTATGGAGTATTCCCAGGAATACTTCATAATGCCCAGTTTCTTTGGCTATGCCAGCACAACATTGCCATTTCAAGGAGCAAAGGAGTATTAACTCTGCAGAGGACCCATTGTCATGGCACTTATATACTTCTCTCATTCATGTGGAAAGTCCTGCAATAGATAAGGAAATCCTGATTCTTTATCAGCTGCTTAACAACTGCCTTCTCTTAGGCCCTGAAACTAGTCATTCACCATTTTCATTGTGAGATGAAAATGAAAATTAAACACCTATGCCCAGTGAGTTACCTGATTATTACTGGAACTTTCCAGTTTGCAATCACACTATTAACTTTCAAAAACCTGGACTCTCAGTGTTACTTTGTCTGTGTTGTGTCTGTGGCAGTTTGTTATCTGCCTGTGTTTTGACCACAGACTACTTGATGTTTACCAAGTTAGTCTTGTCTAGTTTGTGCTTGTCTGCCAATTGCCTGATGATTTGTCTGTTGTCTGAGTATCACCCAGCCCCTTGGTTTGTCTGCTATATTGTCTGCTATATAGAGGTTTAATCCAACCAGAAAATTTGCACTTGTTTCTTTCTATCCTCTTTATGACACTCATGGCTCACCAGTGATGGCATCTCTTACCATCAGTGTCAAGGACAGTCAAAAAAGTGGTTCTGTAGCATTCCTTCACCACACCAGCCACCAGAGATCTATACTGTTAATGTTTTTTTTTAACTTCACAACTGTTAATATTTGCCTATATAACAGCATTCAGTATTTGTTAGTCTTGACTATTTATTAGGAAGTTCTTGGTTGCTTAATGTTGTCTCTAGTTATGTTATTGCCCTTGGACTATTTAGCTCTCCTTCGCACTTGTATTATCTTCTGTACTTGTTTGCCTGAATGTAGTAATACTGTATTGTAACTCACAGTCCCTGGAAAAAGTGAGGCAGGGCAGTGATGAAGGAGCCAATAGCCATGATCAAGCATCCTATTCCAATCAGTCTGGGTCTGTGAAGTTTTGCTCCAAAATAACTCACAAATGCGATCACCAACAGGTTGCCTACACAAATGAATAAAAAGCAATCCAGCAGTTTAAAAACTTCACAAGCAATCTGCATATAAAATATGTGTAAATTGCATAGACACTCAGCTACACTTTCACGTGAGGAGCTATAGGTGAAATATACATGTTTCTTCCTACCAATTTCAAAGCTTCCATCAATGAATCCAATTTGGGAGCTGGGAATGTCAAAGCGTCTCTCAATCTGTGTAATTGAGCTTTTCATGTAACTGCCCTGTAATGCTTTGGCAAAGTAGACAAAGGACAAGGAGGCCAGAAACATCTAAGACACAAAAACATTAGAACAAACTCATAAAAAAAAGGAACACACACCATTTTAATGACATAATACATAAATAACAATAAAATATGGAATGTATTATGACAATAAAAATGGATGTCTGACCAACCAAGCACCATATCTGGCAACATTAAGGAATTTAATTTAAAATTACATGAATGCTTTCTTTCTGACACATTTTCCTTGTTTCTGATGCAAGGTCAAATTATTATAATATATATAAATATATAAAGAGAGCAAGAGAGAGAGATAGAAACAACCCTGAAGATAAATATGTTTAACCTATAGTTTTGTCCATTCTTATGTTAAATCTATTTTTCTATTGAAGAAATACTTAATTATTATATATATCATTATTAAATAATAATAATAATAATAATAATAATAATAATAATAATAATAATGGCTTTGTTATTGTTATTGTTATGGCTGGTGGTGGTGTTTTATTTATTTATTTATTTATTTATTTATTTATTTATTTATGATATTATCTATTGGAATTGCATATGAAAGTGCATGAAGTCTCCATGTAACAATTATACATCTCCTGCTACATCCCCCAAAAATTATTCTAGCATTATTAATTTAATCTAGTATTAATTTAGCAGTATAAAAGAATCTTTTCTGATATTTGCAGTACTTGTTTTTGTGTATGGGTTAAACATTAAGGGATCTAGGTCACAGTCTATCCCTAAATTTGCAAGTGTAACCTCTCAGTCAATCATCAGCAGCTTCTATAACTAAATACATACAACGTGTCCTTTTACAAAAATGATGAGATGAATTGCTGCCAAGGAGTTCTAGTTTTGTTTTGTCTTTTGTTTCACAAGAGTTTTGATTCGTATAAATGCTCATATACAAATTTTAGATGCACGGGCTGTAGGAACAGAGAAGATTGTGGTTGTTGTTCTCTGTCGTTCCTGCTGCTTTCAGTTCATCCTTCAACTGTTTTCAAGTGACTGCTGGATTCTCTCTTTTCCTTATCATTATTCTGAGAGCAGGTTATGAAATCTTGTGTGGTGCACCTGTCCAGGGACAATTAGTTGTAGTTTCATGAGCTTTCCACCTGCATGTTATCAAGCAAATTTTAGTTACAGGGATGTTTAAGGTCTTTGCTATGGCTCTGTTGCTTTTTCCATCTCAAGTGTTGAAAGCTCCTTCACCTTCATCATGACTGCTACTTGTTGAATGAAATCTTCTCAATCAGTGATAGAATCTTTTATAATGACACCAGGTGCAATTTGCCCAAGACTTTTTTTTTTGTGCAGCATTTTGTATAGCATTTAGTATCTAGGACTCTAGAACACAGACATAAAATTATTTTTTTTATTTATGCTTATGAATATATGCATTTATGTTTTTTTTCTGTTTCATATTTTTAAGTCAAAAGACAGTATGTGTGTATATTTTAGCAAATATGAGCACTTTATATTAATCATATTAATTAATTAATTAATTAATTACATTAATTAATTATATAATTAGTGGATATTAAACAACAAAAATGAAAGTGTCTGAATACTTATTTTCCATCACTATATATAATTACAAAAATGACTAATCACAAATTGTAAAGAAAGCTTATAAAATGTAGCTTAATAATGTGCTTATAAACAACTTCACTATGTCTGATCATTACATAATTACACATAATTTCACATATAGCATAAAATGTAAACTGAATTGTAAGGGTTGCTTTTAAGGGAGAGGATCACTGACCTTTAGTTTGGAGCAGCATGGCTGCCGGGGTTCTTTCTTCTCCACACTCATGCTAGCCTGTAAGTGAACAAAAGAAGTGAGGAAAATAAAGTAAACCCATACTATTAGCTAGCATTACTGTGCACTTTGAAAATTATTTGAACCCTCAAAAAGCAGGAGCCAAAAGGAAGGACCCCTAATGACACTTTCAATTGGTTTTCAGAGACCACCACCCATTTCCTGGAAGAGGAAGGGTGTTTACAGAAATCAAAGAATTTGAGGATGATTTTCATGACCCTTTTCCACTGGTAAATACCTTCTTGATATTGACTTGATGATAAAGACAATGAGCATTATGTTTGGAACCGGAGGAAAGATCTTTTTGAGGCTTGCATTCTGTGAGTTTGAATATCATAGGAAAAACTCCAAAACATTTGGTTTTATATGGGTTCTATACTTTTTTTTATACAGTTCCTCTGCTTTAAGACATAATTTTGAGTAATGTATCAGACTGTGTCCATGATATATAATAGAGGATTTAATAGGTGAACTCAGGCAGAGTTGGGCCAATAATATGTTGATGTATATGTGAAAACTCATTTATCTGATTTAAGTAGCATTTAAAATAATCATGGAACCTAAAAAAAAAACTGTCTTTAAATGATTACATAAAAGAGAAAAAGTAAGAGTGAAAAAGTAAAAACCAAAAGAACATGATAACATATGAGCAATGGCAATTGACTGATTAATGATTACAGACAAATTCATATTATTGATTTTTAATTAAATAGAAAGCAGTGTTCTGTTTTTGAATGTAGGTCTTTATGTGTGCTTTTCATAAGAGGCTTAATCAATTAATGGAATACAGGACACGTGCATTAAACAAAGAAATGTTTTTAGATTGTTTGTAACCTCATGTTTGCTTGCTTTTTTACGCAGGACAAATGCATATGCATAAAATCCATGTAATTATAAATTAATGAAATCAAATATAGAAACCAATGAATTCACTTTACATTACAACTATGTATATAGAATGTTATACTTTAAAAATGTGCTATTACATTTACTTTATAATATCTTTTACATTTACATTTACATTTACATTTACATTTATGGCATTTGGCAGACGTCCTTATCCAGATCGACTTACAGAAGTGCTTTGAAGTCTCTATCAATAAATCCATTCTGATACTGGTTGCTAGATCACAGACTAAGAATACTATCAGTCCAAAAACTCTGTTGGGGAGGTAATATAGTAACAAGCACTTAAACAATACAAAGTCTTTTTTTAATATATCATATACAAACTATGCAATATTGATGTTTTGAACCATTAAAAAAAATCTACTATGATTTAATTAATCATGGAAAGAGAGAAAAAGAAAATGGTCCATTACCTGCACTCAAGATCAGGGTCTTCAGAATGGACAGAGTGAGGGAGAAATGTATAAAAGATAGTTGTGGTTTCTAAATGGGACTTTGCACCAAACATGTTCCCCCATGACCCCTCAGTAATGAATAATTCACACACACACACACACACACACACACACACACACACACACACACACACACAAACAAACAAACAAACAAACAAACTATTAATGGGTGATGCTTTCTGATTGCATTCTCTGGGTGAATCACTGAGTCTCTTATGGAAGATAAATACTGTCTCTTTCAGGAAACAAATTGTCCAGAGCATTCAGGAGGCACAATGTTACACCACTGGCTCTGGGAGTTAATTGCTGCTATCGCAATACGCTTTTGTAACAGCAGCTTTGATCCAGCCAGTCCAAAGTTCTTGTTATACAGGACCCTCTGCCAATCTCAACCAGTGGAATCTCCCCATATCTAAGAGAGATTGTGTAACACTAACACTACTGCCTATTATAAAATTTTAAGGTGGTCATTTTTCCCAGAACAGAAATGTTACAAAAAAAAAGAAAGAAAAGAAAATGAAATAAATACATGTTAAACACTACATTGCATACCTTTATTCACTGACTACATATGAATCCATCATTGAGAGACATTATATGATCATTTCCAACAATTCTTATAAAGTGCTTTAAAAAACAAGAAGGAAATATTCAAGAATGTTGATATAGCATAACAGAATTAAAGCAGCAATGTCAACTTTAGCTATATTCGATTACTCTTTAAACCTGAGATTCTTAGATTTTAGCATTTAATCATTAACCTGGTAAATGTAAAGAAAACAAATGCCTCACAGAGAATTCATATTGGCTTTTGGCACTTAAAGCAGAAACACCAGACATTACCAAAAAAAAAAAAGACTGAAAATGTAATCAACTTCCAGCTCAATCACTGATCGTATAAAAAGACAATAAATCATGCAAATCAAGGTATAGCTATGAATTGTAGATGTGGAACCTCAGATCCGGTTCTCTGAGCATTACAGTGACATTGTAAATCTTTTGAGGTTTCAGACTTCACGCTGGCACTCACAGCTGGTGATGTGTTTATAGGTGTATTGTGTAGCTGTAGCTCCGCTGCAGACCAGAGAAATTGGTCTCAGCTCATAGTTTCTTTCTCGGCAGCAGAACTGATTATGGACCAACTGCAAATCTTTCCCAGACCTCACCCACCTACACAGCAACAGCACAAGTAAACATTACACAACTGTAAAAGTACAACTTCTCATAAAGTGAGACTCTTTGGATATGTATGTGTGGTAAGTGAGGAAAACCCATCAGATACCACTGTGGCTGAATTCTGGCAAACAGCCAACAAATGAGAAACTCATATGTAGGCAAAAAATGGGGGGTTTCTGTCTATGAAGCTTCAACTTTAAGAAAACATAAATATATTTCACCAAAATGGTTTGGAAATGTTTAATTTACTTTATTATTTACATTTTTTACTTACTTAATAGCACGTAAATCTAAGGGGGTTCAACTTTAATAAAGCATAAATATATTTCACCATGAGTGAATGGTGTATAAATGTTTTATATAGTTTAGCAAATTCATATTGTTTATACTCAATTCATATTATTCATATATTCAAAAATAGAAAGCAGTGTTCTGTTTTTGAATGTAGGTCTTTACGTTATTTTTTGATAAGCGGCTTAATTGATTAATGGACTACTTACTTACTAGTAAGTAAAAAATGTGATGCCCTCACACAGGGAATGTCATGCTTTGATTAAGTTCTTGAATATCTGATGCCATAGCGAAATGGACATAAGTCTAATCAATTCAGTATGTCATCAGATACCAGCTGTCAAAATGTCCATGATGAAATCAGAAAGGGAATCTTTTCACTTTTTATTAGATTTTAACATTCTATTCATATTCATATTCAAATTACATTCATGTTATTCATATTTTTTAACAGAAAGCAGTGTTCTATTTTTGAATGGGGGGTTCTGTCGATAAAACTTCAATTTTAATAAAGCAGAAATATATTTCACCAGAATGGTGTGGAAATGATTTATATGCTTTAGCAAATTCATATTATTTATATTCAATTTATACTATTCATATATTCGAAAATAGAAAGCAGTGTTCTGTTTTTGAATGTAGGTCTTTATGTTATTCTTTTGATAAGCGGCTTAATTGATTAATGGACTACAGGACACGTGCATTAAAGACGTGAATGTTTTTAGATTGTTTATGATCTCATATTTGCTTGCTTACAAACAGGACAAATGCATATGCATAAAATCCATATAATTATAATTAATAATTAATATTTAATTGCAGCCATGTTTCAACTGGATATGAATCAAAATAATAGGAAATATTGGTGGCACAAAAAAAAAATTCATATTTATATATATAAATATTTCATATTACAAATGCATTTCTTAAGACTTAATTTTTAGAAATTCTGTTTCCTATAGGAGTATCACTTGCTCTTAAGGTTAACCATGACCAAAAAAGCTTAATAAATAGTGAGTCTTACAGGGAGCCTGATGCACAGTTGCCTTCACAGGTGGGCAGCAGCACCTCCTGAGTGCAGTTCTCAACAGCCATTCTGGACAGTCTGACTCCACACGTTGTGTTGCCTAAGAGGTTTACACAAGCCAAGTGAGAACAATATGAAATAGAAACTGAAGTAAACATGTGTGCACTTGTTTCACATTTGTCAGCGCAAATAATGACTGTATTAACTATTTCAAAAAAACGATGATTGAATGAAAGTAATGGTTAAATGTCCACCTGTATGTTGCACCCACATGCCATCTGTATAAGCACCCACATACTTTACACCAAAAAAAATTGGCAGGCAATTTTTCATAAAATAATCAAATAATCTCTGCAAACATATTTTTCCACTATGAATTCTCCAGAATCTCCCCAAAGTATTGCACTGTGTTTGTTTAAAAGAGAAAAAATGAGATGAAGATAATCCACATACATGAATAGCAGCAATGATGCTCATCCCAAACACGGAATTCCTAGATATGCACAAATCAGATGAAGAGAGAACTTAAAATCTGTGTCAGTGATTCTATATGCCAAATTTACAAGTGTGTTATAGGTTGGGCAGGCTTACCTCAGAACATAACTGCTGTGGACACACACTCTTCTGTATTTCAGTGCCTTCTCTTGTACAGTGAAATGTTACACAGGGACTGTGGGGGTCCCTCCATGTTTCACCCACCTGAGGTGTCCATGAGAAAAACATCAGTACTTTACACCACATTTTATTTTCTTTCACTCTTGCACAATATCCAAGTGCATTATTTAGAAGTTTGTTTATACTTATTTTTTGTATAGAGACAAGCTCCCCCAACCTGATTTCCTTTTTTTTTTTTAATTTTCCCCCTGCACTTTGCTGTCTTACTGCATTTATGGTTATCAGTGAATGCTTCTCTTTTTTCCACAGTTTTACCATCTCTTTTTCAATCGATAAAATATCTATCTATCTATCTATCTATCTATCTATCTATCTATCTATCTATCTATCGGTCTGTCTGTCTGTCTGTCTGTCTGTCTGTCTAAACAAGCTGCAGCTACACCAGCCATTGGTAAGCTTGAAGATCTCTCCTATACATTAAACCCAAACAGGATTGTATAAAAAATTCCTAATGTGATCAGTACTAGAAAATATTGAGCACTCTCAGAGATAAATATGAATGTTATTGAATAAAACACTGACTATTCTTCTGCATTACATACACTATACCCAGGTGTTAAATTGAGATTTAGAAAGTAGGAAGTAGAAACTCTACTTTTTTCCTGTGTGACAACAATGTGGGAAAAATCATTAATTCATTGACTTTCAGTGACTACTTTATCCTGGCCAGTATAAATATTCCCATTATCCTTCCTCTGACCTTATGTATTGTTCCATTGTATTCACAAGTCTTCTCAACTGTGAAAGAAAGGAATAAGCAATGTTTTAATTAAAACACTCTGGCAATGCTTTTGAGAAACAATCAAGGTCCATAATTAACTAGTCAACAGTATTATCAACGATTTTGAAGTGTGCAGTAATGTTTTACACATTATGGTGCATACTGTACACTGGAATCAATTACTACAGAACAAGCGTTTATTCCATGCTAATGAGAGCACACAGACATTACAGAGAGTGGTAGTGATATTTTAGACACAGTGCTTTAACCTTTGATATTAGTATAGTGTAGTATAGTTTGATATTGATTAATATAAATCTTATTAATATTATCTTAAAATAACAAACACCCTTTCGGCTGTTCCCGTTAGTGGTCGCCACAGCGGATCATTGGTCCACATGTTCGATTTGGCACAGTTTTTATGCCGGATGCCCTTCCTGAAGCAACCCTCCCCAATTTTTCCAGGCTTGGGACCGACACTGAGAGCGCACTGTTGCACGTAACCCCAGTGGCTGGGGTTGGTTCCCTGGCCGGGAATTGAACCAGGGCCGCAGAGGTGAAAGTGCTGTGTCCTAGCCACTAGTCCACCAGGGACCCTTTAATATTGTCTTAAAATAGCCAATATATATCATATTCATCTCAGTAATTAGATATATAACCAATGTCTATGGATGTAAAGCCCCCAAAATAATCCTTCCTGCACAGGTAGTTGATCACACTATTAGTTCACATTTAAAATAGCTTGTTTATAAATTAGCAGAACTTAAGGGTTGATACTGCTTTTCAGTAATTATAGCACAGTAATTATGTACTGAAAGGCTGAATTGCAGCTGATGAAGTGCTAAATTACCGCATATCTGGTTGTTGCAGCAGTCAGAGATGAGAGCAGAGCCAGGACTGCATGTGG
>CM074962.1:12060623-12077794 GCA_037577455.1 Pangasius macronema
ACAATCCACCAGTGCGAAGTGTGAATACTTGTAATATTTTCCCTGGTCTTAAGATTTTGATCAGGAGTGTATATATATGAGTCCATGTGTATATGTATAAACCTAGATCCTAGATTGTGTGATAAATTACATAGGTATTTGGAAGTTTTCATGAGGGAAGATGGGTGGGGTCAGAGTTCATTGGACCTAAGATATGTATGGTTAAGAAACAATCTCTAAAAGACAGACATATTCACTACATGTGTCCTATGCATGCAGGTAAAACAGCCTTACCACATATTCCATTGGTGAGGTTTCTCCAGGCCACACAGAAGCCCATCTTCTTGCAGTAATCAGCTAGACGCTCTAGTGGGGAGCACACAGTGGCGTTGTTGTGGGCCGCACAGTAATCAAACTTGCAGTTACTCACCAACTTCTCCACATCAACGTCCCCACTGCATTCACTGAACACTCTGAGATGCAAACAGCATATTTATATTAAAGTCAGGAAAAAGAAATGCAGTAAAGCAAGAATATAGTTCTAACACCCTTTGTGCAGGCAATCCCTGACCAAAATACTGTTCACACTGTTCTGTTTGAATGTTCTAGCAATATAATTCTATTCTATTTAATGTAAAGTACCTCTAATAATATGTCATTTCACTTCATCTCAATCAATATGGAAAAAGAAATGGGTACACAAAATTCCTTCCCATGGTTATAGTATATGTATAAATAAGTGTATAAAATGTGAGTTTGAGTTTTCTATCTTGGACATTTTCTCTTCTCTGGTACTTTTAGCAACTTTTAGTTTTTAGTCTAGTTTTTGTGTTAGAGGTGCACCAGTTAGTAAGGCAGTTAGTTAATGTATGCCAAGTTACCTTTTCTATTCATGTATCTTTTGGAATGTACCTCATTCTTTCCCAGTTTGGTCATTTGCCAATTACCACTTCCTAATTAGCTCTGAGTCAAAGCTAGCTTGTGCTTCCTCCGAAACACATGAAGCCAGCCACTGCATTTTGTAGGACGCAGCTGAAGGAAAACACTAGCAAGATGTTTTTTATGGAGATTACAAAGCAATTCCATAAGTTGCACTGGGTATCTGCAAAATGCTCTAAATGTAAATGTAAATGCATTCTCAACAATGTGCTGAGTTCCCTGTTCATCAAATATTATATTAGTATACCTAGTAATTCTGCTCTGGGAAAACTCTGATTTACTAAGATGCCAAATGAGATCCAATTTCTTAGAAGCTGTTAGTTAACCAATTTGCACATTTTTATGGGTATTAAGAAGTTTCAGGTTTTTGCATATGCAAACTTTTATTAAATTGGTACCTTAGTGCATATGAATATACTATGTGCAGTATGCCGATATACTTAGTTGCTAGTTTTGATACACAATCTGTAATGTACAACACTTTATCAAAATCCAGCAACTCTTTTAAAAATGCATGATCCTGAAGCTGAAGAAAAAGCTGAAGCTTACTTATGTCTGAGGAGCTCACAGAGAGGAGCCATGCAGGGCGAAGGTATTTTTGTTGGAGAGATAGTTGGTGTTGGTGGTTTTTCAGGGAAACAAGGGACATGCCGGGGGGCTTGATGACAGTATGGTTTTAGTGGATCATCCTCTATCCATTCATATGCAGTCTTATCACAGCAGTCCTCATTCTCAAGAGAACCATCCCTGCGTATACATGAGGCACCTCCACAAACACCTGAAAATGAGAATAAGAGGAACTGATACGATATACATATGGCATACAATTATAATATAACCTCATTAATTTAATATGTACAATACATAATAAGTGATATAACTATGACAAGGTTTATGACTATAGTACCTGAAAATACATGTCCTGACACAAATTGTAAATTAGTAATAAATAAAAACACTTTGAACTGATACAATATGAGCATTCATTTTTCAGCATATTCAGCTATTGCAGCTATTGCCTTAGCCTACACTATTTGGAAAAAGAAGAGTATTTCAGAGTTCCAAAGCAAGTTCCAAAGTGCTGGTCACTTACCACACTGTCCCTGAGTGTTATTAAAGAAGTGCTCCATTGCTAGATTGATCTGCAGTGTGTTCCATACACTGAGAAAGATGTATGAGCGGATCTCTTCAATGTAAATATAGACTTCTGCATCCGTGCTCTCAAACCTAAGTCCATCTGCTTGATACGGTGGCTTTATTGTTACTTGATTCAGAGTAGTCTTGAAAATATAACAGAGAAGATTCAAACTGATATGGCACAAATATTGTACAGAGTACCATGATTTAACATGTACAAACACTAAAATTAAAAGCACTCAAAAGCACAAGGAATAAGTCATTACCACCACTACCTCAGAGTCAACACAAAACTGAACAGCATAAGGGCATTCATGTCCATGCATATATATAGACCTACTTCTAATATGGGCATTTCATCAGGAACTTGAAGCACTTGAAGTATGACTGTGTTGTTCTGGTACTTCAGAATGATCCCTTTGGCACAGGAAGCAGATGGCTCACAGTAATAATTATCAACGCTGATGCTAAGATGGTGATGTGGAGTCCTTTCCTCCACTAGAATATATGTACAGTTTTCCAGGAACACAAAGTCTTGTCCAGCAAAGGTAGTGTAGTGTGGGTCTCCAAAGACATCACACTGACCTGAGGAAAGCATTGGAAAAATATTAGCACAATCCCTAATCACAAAAAGGGGCAGAATATCAAGGCATAGCTTAGGTAGCAGGTATAGCTGATGTGTATAAGATAAAAGGAAAATGTAGAATTTAATTATGTATTAATTTAAAAAATTTAAGTATCACATTTCCTACTGAAAAGAATCCTAATATAGACTTGGTAAGCCACACATTCACAGACATGCTACAATTTTTTTCATAAGCAAAAATTCACAGGAAAGCAGAGCCATAACTATAGGCAGAGGGATTCAAGAATGATTTGTAGTTTCACATATTTGCCAGTCTGTTATGGAAGGATGGTTTTGAATATCAAAATTCCTTTGATATTTTTTTCCAGACAGGTCTCAAGATGATGTGAGCCAAATTTGGTGAAGATTGGACAAAATTTGGTGGAGGAGTAGCAAAATGGCAGTTAGATTGAAGCATTTTTAGCGCCTTTGTACCTTTAGAACAGTAGGTGGCACTGTCACAAAATTTTTGTGTCAGTGTGAAAAACTGTTGCTGTTTGCTCACTTCCTGTTTTGCGGTTTCGCTGTCAGATTTGTTGGCCCATTACAGACAAACCGTTTGAAGTATTCAAAATTATTTAGATAACTTTTGTGAGGCTTACTCTGAAGAGTGTGCCAAATTTAGTGATGACTGGGTAAAATTTGTAGGAAGAGCAGCGAAAAAAAATCCAAGAAATCTAATTAGGGTGCTTGAACCCGTCTCGACCAAGGGAATCCAGATGCCTGGCTTTTAAATTTTGGACACATGGTTCAAATGTTATGACCATAAAGGAACTTCCAAATTAGGCCCAAATTTGACTCGATAGCAGCACTAGAGCATTGGCAGCACTTGGTCCATATTTGGTCAGAATAGTGCTTGGCCCCCTAAATACTTTCAAAAATATAGCTTTGTTCCTCTTATAAGAACTTTAGGATGTAATATCAGTGGCTAATATTGTTAGAGTAATAAGTAACTAATTATACACTGTATTGTACAGTATAAAATAAAATATGGTGTAAAACATAGTAAAATATAGTGGAACCAAATGAGATCACATGAGATCTCATGAGATATTTGGAATATCCACAGATATACCTTTCTTAACTAAATAATTTTTTATAGGCGTCTTATAGTACTCTAAAACAGTAGAAAGAGCCATTGCACTCACAGTCACACTGCCAGGTGTCACAACAGCCTTGCTCATCTTTTACCAGCTGTGGCATTCCTCTGGGGCACACAGGCATGACTGGAGTTGGACATATCAAAGGTCTCAATTCAATAACACTGTTTACACAAATTTTATTGAAGCAGTCCTCTGTCCATTGATATCCCTCTTCCCAGGTTTGGTTTCTAATCAGATCTTTGCAAACAGTATTAGATACAGGTGTGGTTTTTGGTATTGATGTGGTTATGGGTGTCTCTGTTGTTGTAGTTAGTGGAGTTATAGCTTTAGGTTTTTCAGTTGTGACTTCTGTGGTTGATGTGGTTACTGGTGTCTGTGTCATAGTTGAAGATGTAATAAGTGGAGTTGTAGATGCAGATTCTTCAGTTATGATTCTTTGGCTTGTTGTTGTGATCTTCATAGGTGTCTTTGTTGAAGCTGTAGTTAGTGGAGTTGTAGATTCAGTTGTGATTTTTGCTATTGTTGTGGTTAGAGGTGTGTCTGTTGTTGTAGTTAATGGAGTTGTGGTTGTAGGTTCTTCAGTTGTGATTTCTTTAGTTGATGTGAATTTTGGCGTCTCTGAAGTAGTTGAAGTTGTAATAAGTTGAGTTGTAGATGCAGATTCTTCAGTGATTTCTGGGGTTATTGTTGTGGTTGTGGTCTTTACAACTGTCTCTGTTGTAATTGTTAGTGGGGTTGTAGGTTCCTCAGTTGTTTTTGTAGTGGTTGTTCCTGGTGTAGTACTTGGGAAGGTTAATACTTGACCTTGACTGGAGGGAGTGAATGTTGCCCCAGTTATTATGTCTGGCTGTGTGGTTTCTGGTGTGTACACAATTGTGGTTATGGGTGTCTCTGTTGTAGTTGTAGTAACTAGTGGAGTTGTAGATTCAAGTCCTTCAGTTGTGATTTCTGGTGTTAAGGTTGTGGTTATGGCTATCTCTGTAGTCGTAGTTAGTGGAGATGTAGGTTTATGTACAGTTGTGATTTTTGGTGTTGAAGTGGTTACTGGGGTCTCTGTTTTAGTCTGTGGAGTTGTAGACGTAGGCTCTTCAGTTGTTATTTCTGAGGTTGATATTCCTGTGGTTACTGGTGTTTCTGTTGTTGTAGTTAGTGGGGCTATAGATGTAGCTGCTTCCGTTGTGATTTCTGGGGTTGATGTGGTTATGGGTGTCTCTGTTGTAGTTGTTAGTGAAGTTGAAGTTTTAGGTACAGTTGTGAATTTTGCTGTTGATGTGATTGTAGGTGTCAATGCTGTAGTTAGTGGAGTTTTAGGTTCTTCAGTTGAGATTTTTGGGGTTAATGTTTTGGTGGTCACTGGTGTCTCTGTTGTTGTTAAATGAGTTGAAGTTTTAGGTTCTTCAGTTGTGATTTCTGTAGTTGATGTAGTTACTGGTGTCTCTGTTGTAGCTGAAGTTGTAGTAAATGGAGTTGTAGATGGCGATTCTTCAGTTATGATTCCTTGGCTGGTGGTTACAGGTGTCTCTATTGTATTTAGTGGAGTTGAAGTTTTATATTTTTCAGTTGTGATTGCTGGGGTTGATGTTCTAATTACAGGTGTCTCTGTTGTTGTTAGTGGGGTTGTAGTTGTAGGTTCTTCAGTTGTGAATTCTGGGTTTGATGTTGTGGTGGTTACTGTTGTTTCTGTTATAGTTGAAGTTGTAGTAAGTGGAGTTGTAAAAGTAGATTCTTCAGATGTGATTTCTGAGCTTGTTACAGGTGCCTCTGTTGTAGCTTTAATTAGTGAAGTTGAAGTTTTAGGTTCTTCAGTTGTGATTTCTGTAGTTGCTCTGGTTACTGGTGTCTCTGATGTAGTTGAAGTTGTAATAAGTGGAGTTGTTGATGCAGATTCTTCAGGTGTGATTTCTGGGGTTGTGGTTGTGGTCATTACAGTTGTCTCTTTTAAAGCTGTAGTTATTGGAGTTGTAGTTAGTGGTACAGTTGTGATTTTTGGTGTTGATATAGTTATAGGTGCTTCTGTTGTTGTAGTTAATGGAGTTGTAGTTGTATATTTTTCAGTTGTGATTTCTGGGGTTGATGTTGTTGTGGTAATTATAGTTGTCTCTGTTGTAATAGTTGTTAGTGGGGTTGTAGTTGTAGGTTTTTCAGTTGTTTTAGTAGTGGTGGTTCCTGGTGTAGTAGTTGTATAGTTTGACACTTGAGGACCTTGACCGGAGGGGGTGGATGTTGTCCCAGTTTTTATAGCAGGTGTTGTTTGTGGTGTGTACACAATTGTAGTTAAAGATGTTACAGGTGTCTTTGTTGTAGTTAGTGGAGTTGTAGTTTTAGGTACAATGATTTTTGGTACTGATGTGGTTTTGGGTGTCTCTGTTGTTGTTGTAGATAATGGAGCTGTTTTACAAATTTCTGTGGGCATTAACACATTAGTAAATAGATTTTTAAAGGGTACATTAGAATTAAAACTGACATCTTGTACATATATCCAAGGTGGCATAAAACATCAACTCACCACAAATCATTTGCCCACCAATGCACTCACTAAAGCAAAAGAATACAAATCATGAGGCATTAGTGTATGCAGGAAAAAAATACTCATAATTGCATATATGATCCAAACTAACCAGCATTCATTGGGTGTAGTCACTTTAGCACCAGGTCCAACCACGGTGTTATTGAAGTAACAAGTGCAGTTGTCCAAACTGGAACAAATTCTTCTGTTCTCATCATAATATGGCATCTCAGCAGGGCATTGTGGGTAACAACCTTAGCCAAAACATGCACTTATATAAATTTTTATCAATATATAAATGTTAACTATTAATATATTTAACAAACCCATAATAAATATTTAGTATAAACATCTTACATACTGACCAAAAAACTGGCCAAAAAGTTATCAATTACTGTCCATAAAGCACAACTAGGGCATGAAGCTGCAACAAATTGAAAAGATGCAAAGGGAAAAATGAAAACCTTCAAGATTTTCAGAGAATTTGTTGTTTTTCCCACAAGTCTTAATTTGTTGAGGACATGCGTCATAATGCCAGCTGATCTGACCCTCTTCATTGTAATAGTCACAATAGACCGCTGTGGAACAAAGAGCACACACACAATGGATTTTGATCACATTAGTAAGCAAACACTGTGAAAGAGCACATTTCCACCCACCAGGAAGTAATTTTATGATTACTATCTGGGACTTTTGGGAAACCCAAACTAGATTGACAAAGTGTCCTGTATCACAATGGAATATGATTTTAACAACTCAGGGTTTTTATTTTCTCTCCAAGTGAATCTTATTCATACAGAATCTATAAAAACACACTGTTTTAGAGAAGGGATCTCTTGGTTAGATTATGGTTAGAATTTAGGCTAATTAATTCACAACATCTGACAAGTATCTTGAATTTGCAATTATCAATTCTATTCTCTGATAAAAAAAAAAAATCAGAGATTTTTCTTTTTTTTCTTTATTGCATTTTCCATGAGTAAGTAGAAACATTAATACTGAATGTTGTTGATTTTGCAAGACACTTACGGCACAGGTCCGGAGTTCTCCATTTGATACAGACATTTTGAGTTGTGCAGGCACTAGCGTATGCTGCAACAGCTGTGCAGAAACCCAGGAACTTGCCCTCAAAATCACAGGAGCATGACTCCAGAATACAGGCCTGGTAATAAGGCGTTGGATCAACCTGCAAGTTATTGGAAAATCAGACACTGTGTCATGAAAAACTTGGAATTTAATTTAATGTAAAAGATGCGTTCCTGTTTGCACAAAGGTAAATCAGAAATCACTGACAAAACTATACCATTAATAAAATGAAATTTAAAATCTATAAAAAAAACATTGTTGGTAAAGAACCTTTAGATGGCAGGCTTTGAATGTGTCACTGTGTAGAATCATGCAGCGTCTCTGTGCCCAAGCAGCACAGTATGAGTGGCGTTCACAAGGAAACAATTCTTGGGTCACATCCGAACAGGGGGGCACGGGTGCCTTCCAGCTGTTCCCAAACTCCAGTGTGCTGAAAACTACAGTGGAGCTGCTTGTCAGCAAGTCATTCATTAACTTCCCATCAAAGTCACCACACAGGCCCCGCACTTTACCCTGTCATTACACACACAAAGGAAACATGAGCAAGACAGACTTGAGAGACACAGGGAAACCTGGACACAAGGAATTTGGATTCAAAACTATGAAACCAACAGGGACAGTTCCACACTATTGATAGCATGGTTTTGGCAACTTAACATCATCATCTTAAAGTCATCTATAGCAATTTAGTGAACTTATCCCAGTTTTATTTATGTTCAATAGTTCAAAAAGTTTATTTCTTAGATCCATACTAAACAGCATTATTAATCAGTCATGCCTGAAATCTGTTCACAGAGTAATACAAAGAAAGACATTCTTACATTCCATGAAGCCTGCAGCTCAATTTTGACTCTGGTTTGCTTGTCCCAAATCACAGTCAGGCCCAGTTCAGGCACAGAGATGATGATGTACAGACCCACAGTGTGGACAGAGTAAAGTGACTGAGCTCTGAAGCGCCACCCATCCAGGAGCTTCTGAGTTACATTCATATCACACAGGATCAGGGTCACTTCATCCTGTTTGAGGTACAAACAACAAATTTTGTTGAGTTACAACAAAATTCAAGCATGACATAATATACAGTTATATAATTGAGTGAAAAAAGTCACCAGTAGTAAACAATGTAGCATTTCAAAGTTCACAATCTCACAATTGCCCTTCTGAGACCAAGGATAGTCATAAGCTCACTTTTTTAAGCAATTTGCAGATGTGTTGTTTTGTTGATTAATTGAATGTGTATGATCTGGAAAAAATGGCATACTCTATAAATGCACTGGAAGAAACACCTTATCAGTACATTTACACTCCATAGTCATAGGCTACATTGACACTACCGGTAAAAGTTGCCCAAATCTGGATTCTGTATTTTTTTTTTTCAAACAGAGAGAACAGAAAAAGATTTTTGGTGTTAGTATCTGTGGGTGTGACAGATCTATTCATGGTAATATTGTGACGATAACTTGGCTAAAGACCGACATGTAACTGTAAACTAGGTTTGAGTGAGTACATGATTGTTATGTGGTTTGACAAGTTCCTGCAAATCCAATTGAAACAACTCATGTCCCCCAACAGCTCACAGTATAACTAATAGATCTCACTTATATATTTTACTTTTGCTTTACATATTCTAGGGCATAGAATATGTACACTATACTGCAAAAAGTATGTGGACACCTGACCAATCACACCCATATTTGCTTATCGAACATCCCATCAGAGTCCCACTTTGCTGCTATAATAACCATCCACTCTTCTGGGAAGGCTTTCCACTATATTTTGGAGTGTATTGTTAAAACAATAATGTAAACAACTAGTCAGATACAGTAAACAGTAAACAACTTAACAATAGCACATACTTGAGTACTTAAGTTTAAGATGTGAAAATAGCTATAAACCACTTAGAATAACAAGAGACTGAGAGAGAGAGAGATTCAGGTACCTTGAGTTTCACTGAGATGGAGCGGGAGCAGGTCAGAACTTCATCACAACAGGGCACACTCTCCGCTTTAATGGAAAACAGCCCATAGATGTCCTGACACACACATATGTACACTATGTCTATCAGGTAACCTTTAACATTTTCTTAATGTTTTCTTTAGTCATTCCACTCTGAAACATTCTTTTTTTCCCTTTTTTTTTCTCCATGAAGAATACATAACAATAGTCACCTCAACCAGAGTGTACTGACAGTGGCCGTCGAAGCGATACCATTTGGAATCAAAGGTCTTATATTGTCCATTGCCAAACACCTCACACACTCCTGGGCATGGATCACCTTCACAGTCCCAATGGCCTCCTCTGCACGTGCTGAGAGAACAATCACAGACAGTGGAATGAAATCGCTGCTACAAACTCTTGGATTCCATATTTATACCTATTTAAACAGTGCTGAGCAGTAAAAACTATGCACATGTTAATGAAGTTTGTTCAAGTCATAAGACATTTTATTCACCATGTTTTACAGTTTGACTCCACGCTCTGCCCAGATGCATAAACCATCCCGCTGAATTCACATGTGCAATTCTTCCGAGTCACACAGCTGCCTGTATGGTCTGCATACTGGCCCTTTGGACAGTAACAGCCACTAATACAGCTCTCATTAGCACTCTGTAAATACAAATCAGTTCAGTCAGGAATAGATTAAATCAGCAAATTAATTTATAGAAGTTGTGACCTCCATCACTCAGTCAGGATGAAAAGTGCATGCTTGAACATACTATACCATATTACGTGCAAATCTTGTTTTTTGGTCATATTCTCTAACAGTAAACTTTGTAATTCTCTCTTTGAGTGCTCCATTTAGGTGTCATATATCTATGTGTATCTTAAATATGAAAAGTAAAAAAAAATATGCTAACAGATTTAGACTGTATATATAGTTCCTTATAAATAATTTTGATTTCACTGATCAAAAATAAATTCAGTTCAGCAAATGCATTCATATTAACAAAAAAGTGTATATAGCTATGATTTGTATATACCTAGATTTTATTTCATTAAACTTCCTTTCTAGAGCATTGTATTATGTACAAAATGATGTATGCAATTAATTAATTAATCTAATTAATTACTTACAGATGGCTTGCTCAGGCTCTCACATGTCCTTCGCACTGTGTTTACTGGTGTTTGTGCACAATGGACACAGATTTGTCCATGTGGACAGTCTAAAGGGCAAAATAAGACCAATATGAAAGGCTTTACATTTATATGACACTGCATTAAAGCAAAATTACATTTATTACATCCAACAGCCAGCAATCCAACTATTTAGAGACTTAGAAGTATAATGTTCTAGCTAACTTTGACTGAGTTATGTTATAAAAACATTATTATTTATATGCCATGAATATACAGTGTGTGAGATTTTTACACCAAAAATATTTGGTAAAAGTATACAAAAAATGCAATGTTGAAATTATCTGCTTTGACTTTACTGAGGGTCAAAGTTTTAAGAATCGATATCTTAAAATCACAGAATTGTTAGACAGAACTGGAATTCCAAGGTTTCAATTTGCTGAATGTAGCAGCTTCAAGTACAATAAAATTTTATTTTTTTTAAAAAATTGCACATGAATAAGCAAATGTTCATCAGTACTGCATGAATTTAATCCAGAGACGTATGACTACTAATGTTCTTTAGCTACCTTAACAAACATTTGCTGTCATACAGCTGCATTTAGATAACAAACAGGCTTTGATTAATTAAAAAGCACATGAACCTTAAGTCTGACAAGTACAAATAGGGTGGAACCTTCATGCTCACGGGTTTATGCTGTATAATTAGTTTTTTTTTAATTCATGACTGAATATTTCATATATAAAAGAAAAAAAACTTTACCGCAAACATCTGAACAGTGGAGATTTCCATTTTCACACATGCTGCAAGACAAATATCAGACAGCATTCAGATATATCATATTTACATATATAGCATTAGATATTCAATTTTCTTGTTTATATTTGATTATATTTGTGTATACTGTATGTTAATATCGTGCACACATGTTTTAATGTGGCTTTAAGAAGGTGTATTTGGTTTCACTGGGATTTTCATTGTTGGAATAATAACTAACTACATAAATACTTCCTGCTGGAAAAATCCTCTAGGCATTTCCTTGAGACTCCTTTACTGATGGCAGCAGTGTGTTTGAACAACAGAGAATAAGCACAGCATACCACTGGCGTCCATCAATAACCACGGGCCCTGGAGGTGTTGTTCCACCTGGGTATTTGCAGTGGCAGAGGGCACGAGGGCTGCACTTGAGTGGTGTGTTGAGGTGGGTGCCAGATGGGCATCCACAGCCCTCCACTGGGTCATCTGACATGTCACAGGTCAGGTCAGGACCAGACAGTGAGCGACATGTACGATTACATGCCTGCATGGCGTAATCAAACCTCAGATTACTGTCGCAGGAATGAGCTGGAACACAGCGAGACGACAACATAAAAGCCACCATTACTGATTTTATTCTTTGAGCCAGACTGTCCTTTAATTTTTTTTCAACATGAATTTTTTTCATCTCAGATTCACTAATGACTATGAAACTCATTTTAAAACCTAATATAGAGACTATCCTCAGGTCATTTTGACATTGGAGCAGCAAGGTGAAACAACAGGTGCATAAGGGTGGCCAGTAAGAGCACACAGAGCAGTAGCAGCAAGGGGTGCATGGTGCTGTGAATCATGTGCACAAAAAAGTCAATTGCATGCGTGGAGAAGTGAAGCGAGTGTGCAGACAGACTTCCACAATTAATTTCCCCTCACTCAGCCGAGTCTACACTTTGCTCATGAGTCAAGTTGATATTTTAATCTTTGGGGCAGGGAGAAGATGGATGTCTCTGCTCCTATGACAGGTCACTTTCAACAAACCCAGTCTCTTCTGGCAACACAGGCCCTCTTTAGACTTGGTATTAACAACTTGAGTTAATGAGTGATCCGATTACTGATGGAAATTCTGTCTCTATTCAGTGATCATTACCATTTTTTCTCTAAAAGGACAAAGTTTGCATTATTGTGGCTAGTGATTGTTATTCTTTATCTAACTACCATAGGATTGCAACATGCACCAGCTGTTGAGCACCTAGCATGAAAGTAGCCTAAAACCAGAAAGTTCAGTGTGGGGATCGTAACTTTTGCTGCTCCCGATATGTGATATGTGATTATGTGATGTGCCTGTTGTGAATTTGGGGCATGATCTGGATAGATAGATCCATTTCCAATTGATTGCTTGTGTGGATGTGTTCTCTGTACATGTGTTTATCGATAAAATGCATTCCATGCTGTATATTATCTATTTTTGTAGCGGAATTTTGCTTCAAAGCAAGATAGATTGTGTTTAGTTTAATTTTCAACTAAAATTTAAATTAGAATTTAAACTGTATTTTATTATATTATATTATATCATCTTTCATTAAGACATTAAAATGTATTATAGGACAATACATATATTTGATAAATGCCAAATATATAATTATATAATATGATGTAAATAGTTATGTTCTGTTTGCATCAGTTGCTATAGTTCAGAAGTTATTGTTGTCGTTGGTATTTTAAATTGTTGATCTATGTGCCCCTTTTTAACTTGAAATTTGGACTCACTGCAGGCTGTTTCTTTTCTCCAGTCACCAATCTTGATGCCCTGACTGGCGCAGGCTTTAGCATAGTTTCCCAGGCCAACACACACACGCTCCTGTAAGCCAGTAGTAGCCTGGCAGGTTCTCTGAACGCAGGCCTGTAGATTTACATGATGCATTTAGAATTGCTGCAATTGCTTCATTAAAACAACAAGTTATCAATAAATTGTTTCTTACATCAAAGTAAGTGTTAACAGGCACATAGTCATGGCACTGAGCAAACACACCACTTGTGTTTGTCAGCTGGCTGCACTTATCTTCAGCAAATATCTCTACATAAAAATAAGATACCAAAGCACAATGTCAGCAGTGAAAAAATGACAGATAATGCAAACACCACTAGAGGGAAATATCAANATCAATACTATTCAATAATACATGGTTTATTCATAACCTATCTTATATGATAAACTAGCAGCTGTACCATTGTCGGTGTTGGTGCATACATGGGGATTATTTGGGGTGCAGTCCCCCATTGTCCACGATAGAGCAAAAGGCTGAGCTGAGTTTTCCACAATACCACTGCTCGTAGTGAAATCATCTTCTGTGTTGTTGTTGTTTGATCCACAAAGACCTGTAATAATGAAATGTACATACAAACACACATAAATTCCAAATTGTTTCCGAAAAAAAACAAAAAAAAAACAAAACAGTGGCTGTGATTGATATATCTAGCCCATGCAATGAACAGGGAATTGTGAGGCTGTGGATACCTGTGGTTGTTACATTTTGTGGCAAATACAAGTACATTTGAACTTCTGGAGAAACTTGGACTTGCAACTTCATTCCAAAAGATGTCTTGACCTTAACAAACATTGAAGACTGCCAGTAGACTGTGACATGCTCTGAAAAGGTAAATGATTTACATTTATGAGATGAGCAAAAATGTAGACATTTTAGCTTACAAAAACCCATCAGGTTTGAAAAAACATGTCATTGTGTATATGAGCCTATTTGTATAATTTCACAGATGATATTTGTAGCCTCTATAATAAGTAATATGGTTAAAAATGAAACATAACATAGATTACATTACTTTTGTCTCCACTTGTTTGCGTTAAAGGGTTCTGACTTTACTACAATCATCATTGTTGCTTGGTCTGAATTTAACTACACTGAATTGTCGCTACATGCTTTCTTACTTTTTATAGTTATTTGCATTACAAGATTGACTTCTACTGGTTATTATTTATTTTTTATCTTTACTAAGAGAATTTTACTTAAGACAAGCTACCCTACAGCTAATCTAAATCATCTTCTTATTGCTCTGTAAAGAACCTACCAGTTTGTGACAGATCTGTGACTGTGATTTTATTTTCCCATAGTTGTACACTGTTTAAGGAGAAGGTGAATCGTTCCTAATACAGAGAAAAACACAGTCATCACTATTTGAAAAAAACAGATGAAAAGAATATGAGCATGTTCATATAGTTGAAAACACACCTTATACACATCAAGGTACAAGACTTCTATAGCCATATCAGAAAATTTGATGGTCACAGTCCAGTTGAGTCCCTGTGGAATGACATGGTAAATTTATATCTTGTATGACATAACAATAAAACAATAATATTTGCATGTTTGATCTTGTATTTACCCTTGCAGCCACATAGGTACATTTTCCAGGCAGAGAATATTGTTTGCCATCAAAGGTAGTGACAAACCAGCCTTCAATGACACAGTGAGTCGGACAGGTGTTAGCTGAACAGATCCATTTGCCTTTGATGCATTCACTAAGACAAAAACAGAAGCAAAGGTATATTAAGCCAGGATAATGCACTTAATAAGCTGCTTAGATCCAGTCGGACTATATTAGCAGAACATTACAGCAGACTCATCTCACCAAGTTTGGCACTTTGAGCTTCGCCTTTGCCCTGGGGCATAGGTTCTTCCCCTGTGCACACAAGGACAGTCCTCCACCTTAACACTGTGGTAGCCTCCAGCTCGATTGTTCAGGACCAAACCTGAGAGAAAGAAGCAGAGAGAGAGAGTAAAAGAGAGTGTGTGATAAATGAAAATAACTGGCAAGACTGCTTATCACTTAATGGTAGGTCAAGCACATACGCCTCGACTGTGAGAAAAAAAAAAAAGAATAAAATAAGAACAACACTAGGCTTATGCGATATAATAATTAAATCATTTCTACACAATCTTACACCTCTATGCTGTTCAGACACTTACTCCTATCATCTTATATTACCAGACCTGCCAACCTTTATGCATTTTGAAGTTGGATTATGTTGCTATAGTACTAGTAGTATGCCACTACTCATAACTCAAAAATAGACCACAAAAGATAAGTCTTTTTCCCCAATAAAATGAGAGATGAGCCAACTGACATGTTAATCTGGTTGTTGCATAATGATTTTTTTTGCTCCTCCTGTCATTGCTCAGATGTGTTCAAACACTTTGAGCAGCAACAAAACGGTGACATTTTTTGTTGTTATTGTTTACTGTGCATTTCTGCAGAATCACCTAAAAATTCAGCATCCAACAAAACAATGAGTTTGATCCTACAAACAAGGTTCACATAACAATATGTTTTGTTTGCAGTGCAATATGACAAAATTTTGCTTGTCTGTGCTACCATATGAGCACAGATGGGAATACCTACCATTTGGAGGAAGACAAGTGCTGGTACGAAATTCTGTCTGAAGTATGGGGTTGGAGCAGGTGGGAGGAAAAGCAGCACCTTGATCCTTAAATTGCAGATCTCCAGGACAGTGATGTTCCTCTGCAGAGAATTTGACATTTATTATTTGTTCTACAATTTGAAAATAAGGTAGCCCTCTAAATGATGTGCTGTGTACAAAATTGCTGCACTTACTACATGAAGTTATGTTTCGCAATTTTGATTGCAGGGGGTATGAGCCACTACATGGGCGAAGGAATTCTTCATAGAAAGAACACTTCGCAGACTCATGTACTTTAGTATACATGTTCAGCTTGCAGAGCTCGTCAAAAATATAAAGCTTCCTGCCCAGGCATTCTCTGGCCTGGGATTTAAAGTCTTTACAAATCTGGAAAACAAAACAGAAATGTTTCAGTTATTCATGTATGCTATTGATTGTGTGGTTTCTGACATGCAAAGATATAGTGCCACTTAGCTGACATTTCCCTTGAGCAAAAGGCACAAATCTGGGATAGCTTGGTTATGATATGAAGTCTAAGGTATTACCATTTCAGCCATAGAACAGTATTTAGTGAGACATTGGTAAAAGTTATTCTCTGCTATCCTGTGGCAACACCATCTAAGTTAGCAGATCCTACAGCATACGAGACAGGATAAAGCACCTCTCCTGCTTGTACATTTTGAAAGACCAAAAAGATCTTTATTTTTTACACTTTCCTTTATTTTGTTGATTTTTGAGACATCATCTAGTTTCTGGTCCATAAAAGTTAAGGATTAGTTTCTAAGATAATTTGGCTCCCAGAAAGCAGGTATTTTTAGAGCCCTTACCTTATTCTCTACTGGTTGGGAATCCCCAATCACACATATCCCATCACGGATGACATTGCTTTCAAGAAGCTGTGCTCGATTTTCTGGGAAAAAAATATTTCAGTAGTATGACATATTCTTAAACCTCACTGAATTCTTAGGAAACCTAATGAACCATATTTTCTACAAACCAATATGGATTTTTATAATTTTTTTTACGTCAGTATGTTTATAAGAACTTTAGACTTTAAGTTCTTATAAAAATATTGACTCATGATATTAACCTGAACTATTTAGTCCCCCACACATCCCAGTCATCCCATCCAGTAAGGGCCGGTCCAGTTGCACCTATATCAAGAGCAAATAAAAATCTCCTAGTTATTCTATGAACAACTTTATACCATATATTGTAATGTTTATTATTCCATTGTAATATTTTTAACAAAAAGCCCATGTCAGTATGTATTACAAATAATTAATCATCTGTAACATATAAGTAACATATAAAATTATTCTATTTTGAAATGCACTTGAAAATATTTTGTGAGGACATTTTTTGAAATTTAAATTTAAGACACTTTTAAGTTTTCTAAGTTTTATATCTTTCTATCATATGCTTTCAAAAAATGAGGCAGTATCGACACTGAAAAAGTCATTCTGATTTTGCTGTACTAACCCAAAGTGAAGTGACACCCTCAGGTGAACTGTACCATGTGACAGAAA
>CM074962.1:12080019-12108818 GCA_037577455.1 Pangasius macronema
TATTATTGTCTATACAAAAAAAATGGAGATAAATTAAAAGTTTCCATATGGCAACGCCATGCAGTAAAGGGTTAAAACATTAACCAACAACCAGTTCTCACACACACACATGCACCCACACAGAATATAACCAATAACTAGGGGAGAGTATAAGAGGGAAAGGACTGAGAACTAGGAGTGTAGTGTCCAAGACCAGGACTAGCTAAGATCGAGTCTCAATGGGGTTGAGACCAAGGCAAGGTCGAGTCCAAATTAAGAGACTGATTCAAGACCGAGACGAATATACATGCACAATGACATGAATCTGCAACTGCTCCAACCAGAAAAAGCAAAGCTGTTATAACACAAAACAGCAATTAATATAAAAATAGCAAGTATTCTCTAACCAGAGACAAACAGATGCAAAGTCAACCAAGACATAAAGACACATCCTCAAGACACAGAACCTGAGTGACAGATTAAAAAAAGAGAGCCATGTGCAATAGAAAAGCTCAAAGTTGTAATTAAAAGTCATAAATAAATATAAAGGTGAGTAAGTAATATCAATTATTAATAATTATAAAAACTTTCATTACATGTTCATTGCAAATATGAGGTAAAATATAATGATAGATATAAGATTACTTAATTCTATTACATACATGCCCAACTAGTGGATGTTGTAGAAGGTGTTTTTTGTTGTATAACTACTTTTGGAGCTTCTGGCACGTTCTAATTCTTTCCAAAAGAAAAATTCATCTGTTCAGTTTGTCTGTGTAGGCAGTAGTTTATTTGGAGTGGTTTGCGCTTCATAGCTCCTGTACAGCAATACTCTACTGAAATCACACTGTTGTTAATATCAAATGTACATACTTTTCTTTTTTATGCCACACTTTTGCAGTGGTCCCTGATGTTTCAACAACACAGATGCTCAGAAGATGCTAACTTTGAATTAGTTTCCTGTCTTGATTAAACAGGTTTAGTTGGTTCTCTTTCGATGTCACATGTAGTCTTTTATTAGTTTGCCATGCTGTTCAGACCAGAAATACTGAATATGAAACTAACTTTACAGCAGTAAAGAGATATGATGCAAGCTTAGCATCAAATCTCTATATAACCACATCACACACACACACACACGCACACACACACACACACACACACACACACACACACACAATACACTCTACTATCGCTTGGAAACAGACAGTAAAGTGCTCCCTAATATAATACAAAAGTAGGCCTCTACCTTTTAGAAGTTTCAAAATGTAAACCAGTAAACAAAAGCCAAATATTACTGATGTGCAACTAAGCAAATCAAACATTAATATTTATTCATAGGTTTTGATTAAATTGGTTCCGCCTTTCACCTGGAGCCCCATGCCACAGCTCAAACTAGCTGTGTATAAGTCCGGCCATGCCAGAAGGAATTACTTCTTGTTAAACTTTCTGTATCTCAAAAGAAAAAACAACACAAATATTATTTTCTACTCTCAGTCAAGATCAAGACCTTAGTTAACGAGACCAAGACAAGTCTGAGTACAAATGCCAGCAAGTCCAAGACAAGTCCAAGTCAATACAGAAAATTGCTTGAGACCGGACTCGAGTCCTCCAGCCCTACTGGGAACACCCATAAAGTTCCTACAGAATGGCAATTACCCTTGCAGGATCATCACACAAAAGGATGGAGAGGTACTTAATTGCTGCTCTTTCTTCTCCTTCAAAGTAGTCAAAAATGAAGAAAGCTTGATTGTGATTGTGAAAGATCAGAAGCCTGATTCAAATGTCACACGTGAAAACAGACTCGAACCTCTTCTACCATTCACTGGTGGCAATAGTTGACCACTGAACATAGAACACAACATCTCTCTAGGCACTAACACCAGTTGAACAAGAGGGGTGTGGCTTGAAGCAGATGAAAGTGTGGCAGGTGAGACTACTGCTGACCAAGAGGGGGACACACTGGGGCTAAAAGGGGTGGCAGCTGCCCATTCCTCCTATTATCACTCATTACCTGCCTGCGATTTTCCTCTTCCTTGATTCTATACAACAATATTTAAAACACTTACCAAGGGTAAGATGAACCTTTGCACTAAATTTTAAAAATAATCAAATAATGAAAAGACATTATGAAATAAAATCAATTTTGTTGTTTATTACTGCTGTTACTGTTGGCTGCTGTTTGTACTCATAAGGCCAGCAGGTGGTGACATAGCCTGTCTTATCACTTGGTCCTGGTACACGTCTATATTTAATCGCTTGTAAAATAAACGCCAATGGAAACAAAGACATGGACTCTGGTCTTCATGAAAACTACTGTAATCTAGTCTAAGCCGAATCCACAAATCATTAAGCATAATCAACAGAGGCTTTGTGCTGTAGGAAAAATAATACTATAAAAGTGTCAAATGGATATTTGGGGAGATTACATTGAAGACCCATTCTTTAACAATATTTAATTAATGGCACAATGACTTGAATAATAATTCTCCATAATAAGAACATTTATTGTGGGAAATGATTCTTCAGTTCTTCAGTTCAAAAGCCTCTTTCGGGATCCAGAAACAGTTCCTCTCTCTCTCTCTCTCTCTCTCTCTCTCTNTCTCTCTCTCTCTTTGTTTAGTAGGTATGTGAAGTATGTGCCTAAATGGAATTAAGTATATGGCTCAATAGGCTCATAACATGTAATCACAGAAGAGGAAGTGTTTGAGTTAAATGTCTAGACTGACAATACATACAAATTACCAGCAATTAAATTGGAGTTACTTTAGAAATATCCATTTTAACTCATTAGATAAGTATCAGGTCATTTAACATTTTTCCAAACACACACACACACACACACACACAAAATATTTTAAGTAATGCAATTTTTCCCCAAAAATTATTGACACACTTCTGAATAATATTTTCTGATGCCTGCTCTGGAGAGATAACAGCAAAGAGTCTCTTCCTGTGGAGTCTAACAAAGCTGTAGACACTTGGGATGTTGGTGCACTCCTCCATGCAGAACATTTTAAGTTCTTTTATATTCTTAGATTATTCATATGCTGTAGTGCTATTAAAGCTAGCATTTGGGAGACATATCCTCAGAATAGGAAAAATGTAAAAGATAATTGTAAAAGATAAAATGTAAATTAACATTAAACAAAATTGAATTATTTGGGATTCATGTATATGGCTCTGGCTCCTATATCAAGAAAAAGCTCAGTTAAAATTTTTAAGATACCTTTTTTTATGCAAATAGTCACATGGACCATGTCTTAGAGGATTTGTCTCATGCTGAAATGCCACTGGCATCCAATGAACATAATATCATAACTATGCATACATTCTCTTAAACTACCTAATAGGCTTGCTGGTTAAAAGCAACAGTATCATGCTTTGCAAACCAAAGTGAACAGAAATTGAGGAAATTACAAAAGCATTTAAAATGCTAGAACATGTTACAAGTAAATAAGCAGATGAACATTGGTATTTGTTCCTGAGATCCAGCCTGATGCTCTACTTCTGGGTGGCGTTCTCATCACTTGGAAAGCACTCGCTGCTGCTGAGGATGGACCCATATGGACAGCCTAAAGATACGTTAGATTACTGTGGGTGCTACCACTTGGAGACCATGAAGATGGCTCTGGACTGCAACTGATACAAACAGTTTTGCTACGATGGCTTAGGACTACAATTGCTATGATAGCTTCGGGACAGCAATTGGCACGAACATTTGTGCACTCCATCAGTGAACAGTTGATAACTTCAACAAAATAGATCTCATGTTAAAACTACAATGAATTTTCTTGTTTAACCAATTGCATTTTATGACTATATAGTACACAGTTATAGAAGGGAATTATTTATAATCGAACTATCAGGTGTCACCCAGATGATGATGGGTTTCCTTTGGAGTCCGGTTCCTCTCAAGGTTTCTTCCTTTTCTCATCTCAGGGGGTTATCCTTGTAACCGTCACCTCTGGCTTGCTCATTACAGATACATTTATAAATGTATAAGTTTAAAACTTCATTTTTAAAACTTCATAATCAAAAATTAGAGCCAATTATACATAATAATGTATTATGTAATTTGACATAATAATGGAGACATGTCTAGGGTGCTCTGCCTAGAGCATCCTATATACATAATTAACCTTAGAGTTAACTCTGCAAAGTTACATGTCTGGAGTTATGGATGGAGATGATGACCATACCATTCTTTGGTACTACATCTATTGTACCCTTATTATGTACATTATATTAAAGTATGTGGACACCTGACCATCGAACATCTTATTCCTAAACCACAGGCATTAATATTGGGTTGTTCATCCTTTGCTGCTATGACAGCCTCCACTCTTCTGAGAAGGCTTTTCACTGGTTTTTTTTAACCATAGCTATGGGGAATTGTGCTCATTCAGCCATAAGAGCACAGGAGGTCAGGCACTGATGAGGGGGTCTGGTGCAAAGTTGGCTTTCCAGTCTATCTCAGGTTGTTCAGTGGGGTTGAGTTCAGTGGCTCTGTGCAGGCCACTCGAGTTCTTCCACTCCCATCTTGCAAATCATGTCTTCATGGAGCTCGCGTTGTGCACAGAGGCACTGTCATGCTGGAACAGGTTTGGACCTCTTAGTTCCAGGGAAGGTAAATTGTAATGCTAAAGCATATAATTATGTCTTATACAGTTGTGTGTTTCCAACTTTGTGGCAATAGTTTGGGGAAGAACCATATAAGGGTGTTGCAGACAGGTGTCCACATACTTTTGGACATAAAGTATATCCTTTACCTGGAAAAGTGTATAGAGTATAGTATACTTTTTCAAGCTTTACTAAAAGCTAACTAAGCTTTAATTATGTGCATTACAACATTTCCAGGTGAAAGATATGAAAAGATACATATTACATATGAAACATACATATTAAAGGTGCCACCTCAGTGATAAGGAAAGGTGCAATTTGGTAGCTTTTTTTCTGAGTGTGAGGTACTAGACCCTATACTGAACTATGGCTAAGGTAAGGATCACTTGTGACTTTTGATAAGCTATCAATCAATTAATCGATCAACCAATCATCACACTGAAATATATCAGGCGAGCTGTTAAAAATATCACATTAGAAAGGGCTTTCAGAATTGAGAGATACTTCAGACATTTGTTCCGTATGCGCGCGCGCTCGTGTCTGTCACCGCTTCACGTCACGCAAAAAAAAAAAAAAACGAAGGTGATGACGAAAGCAGTCGATGCCTCACTTTGCGAGAACCTCCACCACCCCCCTCCTCCCATTCCCCACCCCGCATCTCTTAACGGTCCGCACGCGCGACTTTGGACCACCAGGATGTTTATGATGATGATGCTCATGCTGATGCTGTTGCTGCTTAATGCAAAGATCTGAGAGAAGGCAAAACAGGCAGTTCTTTCCAAAAAAAAAAAAAAATACTTCTGCAAATATAAAAAAGACCCAACAGATTCGGGATATACACTTTTTCTCAACTAAACGACCGTTAATCCGATTTGCAACTCTTTTAAACATTTGTTTCCCCACTTATGTCCCGCAAATCCTCCGAGCATGACTACACGCTCCGCAGCATGACCAACCTGATGGGCGAGATGAGGAAGAAAGCGGGAGGAGGCGGCGATGACAGCGGAGAACGGACGCTCATCACCGCTCCGTCCAACACGAGCCTCACGAGCCTGGCCGCCTCCGCCTCCTCGCGCGCCTCCTCCGACGCCGCGTGCGCTACCTCCACCGGGGACTTGGAGCGCGCCGCCCGGAAGAACTTCCAGCGCGATGGCGCGCCGGCCTTCGTGCGCGTGCTGGCGCTGCTCTCTGCACTCGGCGGCTTCCTGTCCGGATACGACGCCGGCGTGGTGTCCGGGGCCATGCTGCTCCTCAAGCGCGAGCACAACATCACCCTGCCGTGGCACGAGCTACTCGTCTCGGGCACCGTGGCCGCCGCGGCTCTCTCCGCTCTCGCGGGCGCTTTTCTGAACGACGTGTTCGGCAGGAGAGCGTGTGTGCTGCTCGCCAGCTTCGCCTTCTTCCTCGGCGGGATCGTGATGGGCTCCGCGCCGAATAAGGAGGCTGTTTTGATCGGCCGGCTTATTGTCGGAATCGGGATCGGTAAGAAGCGCTTGTGTGTGCTTGTTCACTAGTCTATGAGGGGAAGACAAATCGCAGTTAATGGATGAAGCCGAAATACAGTGCACATCAAGCCAGGATAAAATGTACAAATAGCCTAGAAAATACAGTAGATCTTTTTTTGTTTACACCAAAAACTCATCAATTGACACGCTCGAAAACTTTACTCCAAAACGCCGAAGCTGGGAATCTCTACCCGCGCGCAGACTGAAGATGCCTGCAAGTCCCAGGCTTGTATGTTGCATAGGCTGCTTGAGATTGGGAATAATAGTTTACATAGTGCTAAGTATTGCATTCTTGTAGAAATGCAAACGCGCGTTTTATACGCAATAAACAACAGATAATGTATAGATCCAAAACTGTGCTGTTTAAACATTAATCACACCGGTTAAATCACTGTATTGCTGCTTTGTCAGAAAAGTGCTCCATGCACGGTTGCATTATGTTCCCCAAAGTACACTGTCCTTAAATGTTCCTTCAATAAGTTTTGAAGACACACCCTGCTGCAGGGGATCTCAGATGTTTTGTTTCCAGGAACCCCTTTAACTGTAATAATAATAATAATTATTATTATTATTATTAGTAGTAGTAGTAGTAGTAGTATTAACAACAACAATTATAATAATAATAAAAGTTCCATGAGCCACCTCAGTACAGATTAACGTCATTAACATTATTTAAATGTTTGCTATAATATTCTGTCTTTTTTTGAATGGCATTGAACCCATTCAATTTAAGAAACCAATCATACCAGCTAATAACTATAACACTTCAATAATAAATATAATAACTTTGATAATGGTGGGCTGTGATTTACATTTACATTTATGGCATTTGGCAGACGCCCTTATCCAGAGCGACTTACAATAGTGCTTTGAAGTCTATCAAAAATACATTCTGCTGATTTCACACCATTGTAACAAATTGAAAACAATAAAAGTCCTGGTCCCTCTCACATTGCTTCATAGACCCCTGAGAGTCCCTGGACCCCAGTTTGAGAAGTGCCATGTTTATCATCAACACAAATAATGAACAGAATTAGCTAGTCTGCCTTCCAGAGCTACAAATGTTACCTATAGCTACGATACTGTAAATAAACAAGAAATTGTGGCTCTGGTTGACGTTTTTATGGAAGATGGTGAATATGAAAGTATTTGTTTACCACCTGAAAATGAAATGTCTTACATTTTAGGATTTTATCTCTTACATTTCAGGCTTTATATATATATATATATATATATATATATATGATGATTAGCTAATTAAATCCCTACTAAATCATTCATTAGGTCATCCCTACTGATATAAAACGCTTAAAATGCAAACAATGCGTAGGTGATGTACATGCTTTTACAAAATACAAACATAAATGCACACTATGATTTTTCATTTCTTTTTGCATTGTGAAGACAAGACACATGTTAGCATAACACAGCATTTGTATGAATGTTTTGTTTATTTTAAGCATAATGTTCTAAGCATCTTGAGGATGGATATGCATTTCAGTTCCACCATGGTAACTGTCACAAAAGACAAAAGTTTTCGTTTCTGAAAGTGAGTTCTCTAGATTTTAAAGAAGCATTTCATCTGTGCAATGTATAGACCGAACAGAAAGCATTACTGAAAACCTGTGTTGGCCAAGTGAAATCGATAAACACATCGATATTCTGCTGTAACCCATGTTGCCTTGATAATAAGAATGCATTGCCCTCCGTATTGACTCAACAATATCAAAGCAATATTCAGAGAAAATAACTAGGCCTTATATTTCTTATGACATGCACAATGTTACGAGCAACATTTATATTAAACACTGCACTGAAAGTCTCAAGTGCACATTTGTGGTTCGAAATTTCTTATCTTCTGCTGGTTTATTGCTTTGGCTAATTAGGATCAAGACAGATGACAGTATGACAGACACTGAGTATGTCCCACAGTGACTTTTGCATCAGAATCCAAGCCTATTTTTTAAGTCCTATAACCAGGCACAATTTATGTCAAGACCCAATGTTAGAAACCACGGCTAGGAGCCTGGCAGATAGTAGAGATAAACACATACTGTTGCTAAATCTCATGAATAATGTTGGATGGGCCTGAGAGTAAAGCATTTATTAAATGTAGGACTATGCACTCTTTTTTTTTTGTCTCAGAATGCTAAAAGAATGATCGCAGTTTGCTGTGACTTGTCCTCTATATACACAGTAGCGTCAGACCTTTTAACACCTTCTCAAAGTAATAGAGAAAAACATCCTGTTTCACTGACAAAATGGAATTAATAGTATTTGCAATGGAAAATAATACATATCTATCTGACGTAAACTAACATGGCACTAATAAAGTATAATGACTTGTCCTTTTCCAACTGAGTGACCCACTGCGCACTGACACCTAATCATCACCTTGATATCTACGTCTAATTAGGCAGGTATTTGTGTAGCTTTCCTCACTAATTATTTTGCCCACATATTCTGGCAGTCTGTCTTAATCAACATGTTGGCACTCATTAACAAATTGCTTAGTATTTTTTGTTACCAAAAGGTCAAATCTGTCTGTTTGTCAAGAAAATAAATGTCATACCTTCCCGTTGACTCCGCTGGCTTCCAATTTGAGCGGTTTAGCCCAATTATTCGTGAGTTGCCCTTTGTGCCAGCACACCAGTGAAGCAGTTCATGGTGAACCAGAGCCACTTTAGCCATGAGAATAGATGACCTTTAGCCATTGTCATCGTTCAGCATGAAGATTTCAACAAAAAAAAAAGGCAAAATGCTTAGAGTTTGTTCTCTAGAGCTTATTTCACACTCAAGTTCTGTTCTTATAGTACATATAATAGTTTCTGCTCCACCAACAATTAGCTGTGGTGTCTGAAAAAGACCCTTATAACCTCTGAAAGATCTTTGCTCAACAGTAGTGAGTAGAAAAATGGGAGTTCTCTTAGGACTCCTTTGGCCTCTAAGAGGAGAGGTTAAGCTCTCTGTCTTCATGTGTCTGCAGGGAGAAGTCATTAAAAGCAATTTTGACCTCTACTATTAAGTCAGAACCTCTCTTTCGATTTTATAGCAATCCCAGGCTAATCACTTTTGGCCATTAAATTTTAAACAGGTCATTTTGGCCTGAACAAAACATAATTGTTAAGACTAGGTTCTGATAGCAAAGATTTCATTCACTATCAGTAATAATGAGAGGCAGAGTCATTGTCTTCCTCCCTACTTACTCCTCACATTTTACTCTCACATTAATATAAGTGAGATTGCAGGAAATTATAAATTTGCCCTGGAAAATATAATCATTGTTGTGCAAGATTTTGTGTCGAAGGTGCGGTATGACAATTACCAAAAACTGNAATCATGTAGCAGCAGCACAATGCAAACAATCATGCAGATACAAGAGCTTCAGTTAATATTCACATCAAACATCAGAATGAAGAAAAAGTGTGATCTCTGTGACTTTGATCTTGGTGCCAGGTGGACTGGTTTGAAGATTTCAGAAACTGCTGATCTCTTGAGAGTTTCACACATAACAGTATAGAGTTTACACAGAATGGTGCGATCAATCATCAATATCAAAACACGATGTATATAACAACCACAGCTTTTATGGATGAGTAGATATGTCTGATTGGAGCACATGCTTTTTAAAAGTCTAATGAAACGTCAATAAGAGTCGTTGACGCAGAGTATTGATTAACCTCATGTGAGCAGGGAGCGAAGGGTTCCCATGGCAACAGGTGCATTGTCGACTGAGCAACGGGAGCATCAGGAAGCACTGAGCAGCAGCTATTAATAGACTTTACAGCAAACGATGATGCTGTGGCCCTTGTCATATGAGTCTGCAAACACATGTTGTTTGTTCTCCCGTGTAAATATCATGTAGACATTTGTTCTGCCCTCGGACTATATCTTTATCGCAGGCTATGCGAAGCAAAAAAGGTGTGTTTTGTTCATATCCAAGCTATTTTCTCAAATATCATTTGCACAATATGACACCTCCATGCTGTAATTGGCTCAGGATGAGCATGACTGCCTGGCCTGTCACATCAAAGCTCTATAAAGAGCTGTCTGACTGACAGGAGGGTTGGAATCATACATTGATAACTATTAATATATTGTACATTGATGTGAAGTGATGTATTTCAAGGCATCCTAACAAAATAAATATTCACGATTTATTAAACAGATTGAGGATTTTTTGACAGAAAACTGATGCAAAAATATTTGCTGTCAGTACCATATCACACCGCAAAACATAATTTATTGTATGAGTACTGTCTCATAAAACCAAACTCCTAATTACCACTTGAGGGGCAACATTAAAGCACTGAGTGTTTCCTAACCTAGTCACCAGCACTTGTACTGGTGCTTCCTTCGGAGCAAAGAGGCACACTGTCATGTTTATGACACAATTTCAATGTTCCAAAGATTTATGGGCAGGTGCATGGCTGCACTAAATTGAATGTGATTTATAGATTGCCACAAGAAGCTGTGCTCTGTCTCATAAATGTTGTCTGCCCAGTTCTCACCTCTTTAACCAAAGGACACCTCTCAGAAGTAGCTGCTTTAATAAGAGCCAAAATTACACTTTGGCATTGTGCTTGAAGTGATTGGCTTTCATTTTGGAATAAATCACATTTATATTCCACCTGAGTCCTCATAATTTTTTTAATGTGGTTTCTCTGAAATAAAGCTTTTCATTACCTCAAAATAGAAACCTGGGATTTGGTAGGCAGTTGTTGTTTACAGATAAGCTTTAGTTTCCTGTTTATATTAGGGTTATATATACCCTGCTCCATGAATGATGTTTTAGCGGTCGTGTGGTTAGCAAACAGCATTACACACCAGACTAATCAATTTGGTCATTGCGTTTTGTCTTAGAACAGCTAGTGTTGTCCAAAAATAAGCCCATATTATTAATATGCAAGTGACTGGATGACACACAGTGGGTGATTAAACACTAGGTGATTAGAAAGTGGGTGGTTATACACTGGGTGATTATAGAGTGGGGAAAAACAGTAAAGGGAAAATTGTCTGGTGATTATAAGTAACTGGGTTATTATAGAGAGGAAAACTGATTACTGATTAGGAAATATGTGTGGCTAATGCTTAGATGTAAGGGTAAACAACACCCAGGATTTGTTGCATTTTTATTATTGTATTATAATTAACCACTTTTGCGGCATTTAGTATGCCATAATTTATACAGAAATGTTTTAAAGCCATCTAGTTTTTTAGATGCCACAGTTAAACCTAGTGACCAAAATAGTAAATAATCAAAGAATATACATGAAATATGTAAAGTATTTGAGGGTGATTATTTCTATGATTCTAGGAGAGAATCAAGCATCTAAACAACTTCTTCAGTGTATTAGAAATCTCAGTCTGGTTTTTATTGGCATTCTCTAATTCATGACCCCACATCTACTATACTTTCCATTAATTTCCATCTTTTCACTCATGCAGGGATTGGCTCCATGACTGTCCCTGTATATATTGCTGAGTCTTCACCACCGCAAATGAGAGGGCAGCTGGTCACCATCAATACGCTCTTCATCACCGCAGGCCAGTTCGTGGCCAGCCTCATTGATGGAGCATTCAGCTACGTACAACATGGAGGATGGAGGTTTGGGCTCCACAAATATTCATGACATTCATATTCACTGGCTCTGTACTGCTCAACAGCACAATCACTATCTTGTTAGGCCTGCACTCCAGTTAAGGCAGTTCAATTGGGCTAAATATGTTGGATTTGGTATAGCATGATGAGAATGGCTAATAGGGGTCATTTCAAGTTCACTACAATCAATAGTGTTCTTTTGGCTCCCTGACTCACTGTTTGTCACTCTCACATAAACACCCTCTGTTTGTTACTGTCTGTCTCAGGTGATTTATTATACTGATTCAATTGAATCTGCTGTAATATGTGGGAGTGAATGTGAGTTATGAATTGAAAGAGACTGAGATTTACCTTGTCTGCTTGTGCTCCAAGCCTGGCACTCGGCTGGCTTTCCTGATAACGAAAATGAAGCTGTCATGGTTTGTGGTGAATGGATGAGTCATGCAATATGAGATCTTTCTACAGCATAAGTTTGTGTGGTGTGCAATATAACTACAATCAAGAGTTCTGCAGGAGTGGAAAGGATGCTACTAGATTCTTTAATTTTATTTGCAGCATATATGCCAAAACCCATTTAGGCAGAAACAGTATGTCGCCTAATGAATGATATTCTGGCTATTGTTTATGAGGTTCAGAAATAATCCTAGATGCATTTTAGGATTGTGTACATTTATTCATCTGTCACATTCCTTTATGCAATATGAGGCAGAATCCATTGACAGGGCCAAGCAGCTGGTACTCTGGCAGTCCTGGTATGTGTACATTCCAGCACCTAGCACTTGTCCATAATATAGGAAGTTGATGTTTCTCTTGGATGCATTCCTGAAAATACAACACTGCTCTCCTACATGCTCATGAGGTTCACTGAAAAGGCTGAATATATAGTACATTTGGACAGATTTCTCAGAAACCATTTCAATTCAGCTTGGTTTCTGAAATGAGTCATGAATTATAGGATGGGTTGTTTGTTCAATGAGTTGTTTGTTGAATCTCTTAAGATGGCACTAACCTGATGAAATTAACCATAAATATTCACTGCACTTATAGGATTATTTCAATTTACAATGTTTCTGCCTTAGTCAACTGCAAATTAATGATGCCAATGGTTCATTAAAATACAGATAGTAAGTAAAAATAATAAAGCTCTAAAGATAATAGGTAAGATTCTGAAGGATTGTGGGTTTTATTTTTAGCACTGCCATATAGCCAAAGTTGGGCCATTGATCATGTCCTTAACCCTCAACTGCTTGTATGTAGAGTGTGTTATACCCTAATAGTGTGGGCTAGTAGTACCAGAACCTTTATAAGGTTCTGGAAACAGGAACTGTATTTTCTTTTTTTCTCATGGATGTCTCTCTCTGCTGGTACAGATACATGCTGGGTTTGTCAGCCTTGCCTGCTCTGGTGCAATTCCTGGGATTCCTCTTTTTGCCTGAGAGTCCTCGCTGGCTCATCCAGAAGGGTCTTACCCAGAAAGCTCGGCGTGTGCTCAGCCAGATCCGAGGCAACCAGAACATTGACGAGGAGTATGACAGCATCAAGAGCAGCATCGAGGAAGAGGAGAAAGACAGTGCAGGAGGTGAGTAATACATACCTTTTTGTTATTGTTCTTTTACTTTATTTTCAACCTCATTGAAAGGTGAATTTTTTGGCTTAGTACAGAGACAGCATTGTACATCATGTTGTGAATGACCTGAGGCTTAATGTCAATGCATGTGAAATATCTACTTTAGTCTCAACTGACCTCATTGTTGCATTTTACAGTTGATCACAAGATCCTTATCTTTTGTCTTGAAAATTGGGTAGGTCTCTCAGGAACAGTATTAGGATGTCTTAAGTCATATTTGATAGATAGTTTCTTGTTGCTTTGGGCTGTATTGCTCTTCTGAGTACACATGGTAAATCTGGAAAATAAAATCAGGAAGCATTAGATTAATTTTCACAGCTTTGCTAATGATGCAAAACTACATTTCCATTCCATCAAAATACTTTTGGTAGAGTAATCAACTTATATTTCTTTGTGGATGTCTCACAACTGGGTGCAAATTTCCATTCTGTTCTCCATTCTTGCTTTATTCCTCATGTAAGAACAAAATTCTTCTTCTTATTATTATTAATATTAATATTGTTGTTGTTGTTGTCATTGTTATTGTCATCAAAATCTTTGTTACTGCTTGTTGTTGAATCCTGTGGCTGAAAACCATACATTTCTCTCTGTGAGCTCAGACATTAGGCAATAATCATCATCAGCTGAGCTCAGAAAAGCCACTCATGTCTGACAGATTGATCCTATTTCCTGAGCAGAAGTGTTCTGAGCTTTGAGCAAAGCCAGTGCAAGGTCACACAGAGGGTCAAGAGGAACTTTGGAAATTGGCTATGCTCTGTGAGTCATTAGGCTTGACACAGAGCTGTGAAGCACCAGTGATCCCCTGGAGGACCTGTGCAGCAGTACCTGCACTGTTTGTCCTCAGTGCTAGCATAAGGCAGTTTAAGCATTCACAGCCACAAGGTTGCCTTGTTATGTTGCTGGACAGTTTGATGCCAGTATTGTTTAAATATTTGCCAAAAGTCTCGATGCTAGCTGGCAGGCATAGCTGCTGTCATAAGCGCTTGCCAAGATACAGGACAGCTATGTTAAGCTCTTGCCATGTTAAGTAGTTATGTTAAGCTCTCGGCAACACATAAGACATAATACCAGGTTGCGTTGTGTTGGGTTTCTGAAGGTTTTGTTGTGTTACAACTTGGAACATTTGAAGGTGTTTTTTTTTTTAATTATGACAAAAATGTTAATGCTAACACCACCATGCTTCACTGTGGGGGTGGTGTTTTTAGGGCGACGGGTACTGCTAAGTACATTTTGTGCAAAGGCCAAAATGTTCATTGGTCTTATCAAACCAGGGGATCTTTTTATCCACATGTTTGCTGAGTCACCATCATGCCTCCAACAAGCAAACTCATATTTGATGATATGTTCTTGTTCTTTTGTCAATTTTGGAGGGACATCCTGTTCTTGCTATTGTCCCTGTGGTCCCCCATTTTCTCCACATGTTGACAATGCCCTTCATAATGTTCTATGGTACATGTAATGTTTAGGAAATTCCTTTGTACCCCTCTCCTGATCGATACCTTTTCACAATGAGATCCTGTACATGCTTTGTAAGCTCTTTGTGGACCATGGCTTCAGCAGGCAGATGAAACCACAAAGTTGTCAAGAAATTCCTACAGAAACAGTTGATCTTTATTTGGGGGTAATCAGAATCACTTCATTGATGGCAGCTTTATGATGATTACTTTTGAACATGAGTTTGAATCTGATTAGCTAATTCCGAGCACAGTAACATCTCCTATTATAAAAGGGTGTGTACACCAGACTGTTGTAAGTTTTTTTCTTTTTTTCCCTTAAAATGGTTCTATTTGTTTTTCACTTGAATTTTGTTGGCTGCTATATCACATTAAAGTTGGAAAAAGATCTAACATCTTGTTCTTTGTTTTGTTGATCTTTAACATGACAAAAACCTGTGGTTTTTACAGGGGTGTGTAGACTTTTATATCTATGGTATATGGTATGTGTAAATAATTTATAAACTATATGAATCCCCACTTCCATGATGTGGCCTATCTTGTACAGATTCACACTAGTCTATTCTTAGTGTCAAATTAATATAAAATGAGAACATAATAAAGAACAATTTGTGGAAATAAACGTCCATCATCTTAAACCAATTTGAGTCAAAGAGAGATAATAAAGTAGACTATATGACTCATACTATTCAAACTTTTAAATGGTGCCTGATTGAATAATGAAACAGCATATTTTTCTGCACAATAGGTACTGATATGAAAAATCAGTAAATTGTTTTTTAATTTGGTCCAAAAGCATCACACATAGCTCATAACAATTATGACAGCTCTCAAAACGAGCCATTTGTGTGAGAGAAAGACTTTGTAGCTCTCTGAAAAATGGAAGACCATCTAGGGTAGTGGAAGCTAAAGGTCTCTCACTCAGACCATGTAATTGAGTGGACTGCTATAAGACAGAGGCCTTACGGCCATCTCTCTCTCTCTCTCTCTCTCTCTCTCTCTCNCACACACGCACAAATGCAATGTTGCAGCCCTCACCTTTCAGATGTGTAATGTCACTGGTTATTGCCTTCAAACAATAGAGTGGAGAAGAAAACACCACTCAACTACACACTGCCTGGACATGTCAAACCCATTTCTATAAGAGTAAGAAGTCTTCCTCGGTTTTGTTTTCGTTCACCAAATCAGATTGTGCTTGACTTTACTTCAGTGACATTCTTGCCTTCTTGGCAATTGAGTCAATTCAACAGCAGTGACTCTCAAGCTCTGTATACTCCAACATCTCTCAACCTAATCTTGAAAGACAAAGTCTAAGGGCTTTGAAATGCTAGAACTTTACTTATGGTTAAGATACATAAAAAGAGAGTCATATTTCAGTTCAGGACAGCCTGTAGTATTCAGAACTGCATGTCGTAATTCTGAATCCTAAGTATGTTGCTCTGGAAAAGGGCGTCTGCTAAATGCTGCAAATGTAAGCTTAGTATAAAATGTCAAATTCTTTTCTATATGAAGAGTTTTCCCAGGCCGCCAGACATATGTTTATTTTGACTTGAGGCAGCCTTGTTTGAGACATTTAATACATTTGACGATTTGACACTAAAATATACATGTTAGACATCCGTCATACAGATAGCTACATGCTCCAAATATAGCATGCAGTGGAAGTTCAAGACAAAGAAAATATGAACACATTATTATTAATAACCCGTAATTCTGAATACAAAGTTTTAATTTGGTGTTGAATATAATATACAGTTGAATATAAATTCCCTTAATTTTTTTTTTTTTTTTTGCATGCAATTAAAATATATCGGGTCATATTGTGATGATGTGTGCAAAAATGTGAGGGTTAGATATTGGGGTAGATCTGAAATTGCTGGTTTATAGTGTAGTATAACCAGCATGCAATCACTGTCCAATTCTTGAAGAAACAAAGAGAGAGAGATGGACATGGGAGTAGAGGGAATTAATTGCTTTGCCTAGCTTGTTTGATCTCAACTGAATTGTTAATACATGATAAAGACTAAACATCCTTAATTGTTCAATTGTTAATTTGCACAATGCTTTTATATGTCCTTAAATTTGTTTGGTAAAAATAGAGAGCAGCCTCCCATTACGGCACAATCCTCTATGCCTTCTTTTGGCTGATACAATTTAAAAGCGATTTCCCAGGGTCATAAACCATGTTCATCTGAGCAGTGATTCATTTCATGGACATTGTGATCTCTTTGTGGTTTAATGATGCTGTCTATTTTTATACGATGCTAAACACAATATCTAATTCAAGTCCTTATATTTATGGGCCAGCTATGGGTCAGGCAGCTTCTTTGAAGCTTGCACAATGAAGCATGAACATTGGAGAAATGGAGGCTGTATTAATGGATTTGCTCAGGGAATTAATAATTCACACTTTTAGGATTTTATGAAACTCTTTCAGAGCTTGTCTGCTGAAAACAGCTGACTGTCCCATTNTAGATTCAGTATATAGGAATCATAACTTTTTATTTTGAGTGTGTGTGTGTGTGTGTGTGTGTGTGTGTGTGTGTGTGTGTGTGTGTGTGTGTGTGTTTCACTTGCATTTATCACTATAATTGTTTCATCTGTTTACAGTCTAGCTTGATAAGTACTAATTGTTTCTCACAGTGTTACACATATCTAACACCCTAAACACTTCTGTCTTCTTTGCTCAACACTATTAGTATGTCTCGCATAAGATTTGCGAGTTGTACTCAGAACACACCGTAATTGGATAGTATGATGCAAGAAGCATTGTAGTCTAATTCATTTCAAGTAATCCAATTTAAAAAGATCATTTTCTCTGTCTCTCTGTCTGTGTCCCACCTCAGATTTATTCCCCCAGAGGTAAAAGATGAATAGAAGGTTTTGAGACTGCCTTTTAATCATTTTTTTTTTTGTTTTCATTTGTGTTTTTGACATCTGTAAGTATTTCTTTTCCATGATGCTTCAATTGTCCTGTTTAGCTGATTATATGAAAGGACATTAGTCAAGCATAATAAAGCCTATTCACCACTTCCTTCATATGAGCTCTCATTAGTAGGGAATTAAAGCGTGATGCAGAGGATCTTTCACCATGCAGATGGAAGCTTAATGCAGGCAGATAGGAGTCTTTTCAGGCAGAGAAAGTTAGGTGGAGCCATTTGATGTCCACTCAGCGCCTGCCATCATTAAGCATTGATGGATACAGCTAGCTCATATTTCGGAAATGTTACCAACGCTTTCTGGACATTTTGCTTGGAATTCTCCAATTCAGCTCTCTAGCCTCCAGCACAAGCCTAGAGAAGGAAATCTAATCAAAATCTACCCAGAATCTCTATTTTGTAGTAATCACTTGCAGTGGCAAATAAGCAAAACCCAAATGAGCAACAGTGAGGATTAAAGGCAGAACAAACTGCTCTGTGCCTGGGTACAACTAGACAAGACAGTTAATTAATTAATTGTTTGAACAACAGCATTAAGAACACACAAATACTCATGCACACATCTGGAAGGATGGCAGTGTTTTACAAAGATACACTTGGTTTATTGATTACACCTCAAGATAAGAATCATGAAGTTCTCCTTCACTAATCCTGCCACTCTGGTTGAAAGAAAGAATAGTTCACAATTTAAAAAAAACAACAGGTACACTATATGGCCAAAAGTTTTGGGACACCTGGCCATCACACCCATATGTGCTTCTTAAACATACCATTCCTGATTTAGTTCCCTTTGCTGTTGTAAGTTCACTAGATTTTGGAACGTGGCTGTGGGGATTTGTGCTCATTCAGCCACAAGAGCATTAGTGAGGTCAGATACTGATGTTGGGTGAGGAGGCCTGGGGTGCAGTCACTGTTTCAGTTCATCCCAAAGGTGTTCAGTGGGGTTGAGGTCAAGGCTCTGTGTAGGTAATGCAAGTCCTTCCACGCTAACATTGGCAAACCATGTCTTCACTGACCTCGCCTTCATGCACAGGGGCATAGTCATGGCAGAAAATGTTTGGACCCCTTAGTTCCAGTGAAGGGAAATTGTAATGCTACAGCTTATAAAGACTAATCTTATACAATTGTGTGCTTCCAACTTTGTGGCAACATTTTGGAGAAGGTGCGCATATGGGAGTGATGGTCAGGTGTCCACAAACTTTTGGCCATATAGCGTATAACACATGCAACAAATATATAAATTAGTGCCCTGTCTTTGTGATAATATACATAAAAAATCGCCCTGTTGTTGTGTGTGGTGTAGCTGATATATTCCTGGTACTTACGTGGTAGTGTGGCAGTGCAGAGTGGCGTAGTTATAAAAGGGGTTGGGTTAGAAAGAATATATTAACAAGAGGTGTGGTTAGGTGATATCCAATTAAATCAGCTCTTCTCATTCTCTTTAAAACTGCGTGCAGTGCATCACAGTAACATTTTCATAATAATATCCAATTAAATTTCACTTATACTGTACATTTTAGGATAATATATTCCTGGTAGAAATACTGTCTGGCATAGCTGATGTGTTAGCAAATGTGTTTTCTATCTTCTCGTGTGATTTTATAGGTGATATTATTAATAGAATAACTCAGTCTTTTAGTTAGTAGGCTGTTTATGTTGAAATAAATAGAGTATTTCCATAAAACTGCAATGTAAGAAATGGAACAGAATTTCTAAGGTTACATGTTTCAAAAATTCAAGAGAATACCAATTGATGTGTCTGTGCTAAGAGAGAGTTGCACCACTGTGTTGGTGGATTTCAGCTGTTACACCCTATGTTGCACCACTCCACCACATCAGTGCATGCACTTTCATTCCTTTAGGTAGAAATGAACATTTACATCCAAGCAGATTAGAACATTTACGCCCAACCAGACTGTGGTGCTGTTATTCAGAATCTGTGCTTAGGCCTGCACTAAAACAAAGCCCATAATGAGTAATTATGATACTACAATATGTAGTGCAGACGTAATTAAAACTGGGAGATTTTGGGGTGTAGATACTTGTTCATTGTCTAAAGTTATCCTTCATCTCACAACAACAAAGAATCTTTGATTGTATGCCGTAAGCTGGCCTGAGGCAAGGTATAATGAAATCATTTTGACTGACAGAACAGTGTACTTTAATGACATGGATAATTAAAAATGTATTTTTATAAACAAATTGTCATTTAAAATATGCTAGAATTATTCTACTGGTCTGTTGTCCTGTCTAGTTAGTATGCACAGTTTCGTGAATGTTTTCATTGAATGTTCACTCGTCTTATACATCATCCAGATGACGAATTTTGTTCCAGTGTATAGTTATACAGACGAATAACAGTAAAACTCATTTGAATGTGAACTAGAAGATTTCTAAAAGAAAATCTTTTAATATACCAGATCCACCTACAAATTCAAGTGCATAAAAGAACATTTTCTGGGGGATACTATAAAAAAATGTATTCCTGAGCTCGTATGCGTTGTCCTGTCAAGCCTGTTATAGTAAGTTACAGTAAGAAGTATATGATTTAATGGTATGATTTGGCATAACATAATCTAAATAACATGGGAAAATTATAAGCTCTCACACTGCTATACCAAATATTATGTCAATACAGCAATGGTGTTGTTACTATTTAGTCATACCTACTAGTGTATAATATGCTGTCTGGGAGTGCAGGTGTGAGTTCTTGCATATATAGACTTTCCACTTGTAACCTTGAGTAGCTTATTGAGTAGCCATTTTTTTCTACCTGGAATGGTTTCTAGCCTCTATATCCATCAGCTTTAAAAGTATATATTTTGTAGCTTTTTTTCCAAACCAACAATTGATGGCCTGCTCTGCCAAAAAGGTGCTATGATACTGAACTGTTACTTTGGTGTTTGAAAATGTGTCTGCAAACAGTTGCATACTGTACTGGAACTGTGATATTTGGTTGTATGACGTTCTTCCTGTATGTTTGACATACTGCACCAGTTCTAAGCTGAAGGGATTCAAAAGAAGGATTCAAAAAGAAATCACTGTAATCAGCAGGTCTATTTCTAGCATGAACCATAATGCAAAACATACATTTACTATGCTTTCTGTTAGCTTCGGTTAAGCAAAGATTTTAACAATAATCATTGTCACAAAGCAACTTTATTGAAACCTACATGTATATTTAGATCCTGGATGACCAAGCCAGAGGCGAGAGTGACAAGGAAAATCTCTCCTTGAGGACAATATACAGTAATCTTAAGATTATATAGCCTTACATTATATATTCATTTTGATCTAATCTTCTAGTCTAGACTTTTGTATTTTTTTCTGAAATACACAAAACTACAGTTTTTTCTGCCTCTTTCTAATTACAACAATCTTGAAAACATCCTTCCTGTTCCTCTCAGACCTTGTAATCCAGTTTTTATGTTCTGTATTGCGCCTGATGCTTCTCTGAGAATCCAAATGCAAAGCTACACCATGTGTCTTTCACTGTTTACAAGTGCAGCTATATCACAAAGCAAGACATAAGCAGGAGCAGATGGCTGTATCTTCAGCCTTGAGCTTCACAGATTAGATGATCAGAATATGATAGGTAGAGACAGCTCTGTGTGCATAAGGGAGAGAAGATGACAGAGTGTGCATCTGAGCACGTGTCTTCAAAAATGAAATCATTTCATATTCTTATGCTAAATAATGGAAGGGGCAAAAGAGTGAGAGCTCTGCTTTCACCCTGCAGGTTTGTAATAAAGAATGAACAGCATAGTAAAGCAGCACAATCCAGGCTGCTGCACTTCCAGCTGAACCTTCCAAAATTTCAGCAAATAAAGGAGGGTGCTGGAGCCAGCTGAATGACTGAGATGCTTTTGGGAGGGAGCCATGCATAAGAATATATTCTGTCTGTTATGGGGCTGTACAGCAACGCAGATAACAGCTGGATAGGTAATAGGTTCATTAGGATTTCATGAGGCCACTATGTATTAAAGGAGCAATTTGTAATTTTTAATGCCCTCTGTTGCCTACAAGATGGATTTCAATTGAAATGAAAATATTATCAAGCCTTCTCTTTATGCCAATGACAAGAATGGCATTATTTATTTTAGAAATTGCAAGCTGTATTAAATGAATATATATATATATATATATATATATATATATATATTCAGCCTGTTTGAGTTTAAATGCAGTTCTCAATAAATTGCCTACACTCTATTTTTGTCTCTTGCTCTTGTTTGTTCTGTTGGCATTTTGAAGAAGTTCTTACAACCTGGTTATGATCCACCAGTGCGAAGTGTGAATACTTGTAATATTTTCCCTGGTCTTAAGATTTTGATCAGGAGTGTATATATGCATGTGCAGATACACAATTTTCATGCAAAAACATATCAGGGTTGTAATATCACATTGTCATTTCTTTAAAAATGATTCGTGAACAGCTTAAATTTGTAAATATATTCTTCAGTCAGAGCAGAATTGCGCTTTTCAGACAAGGATGTATGTGATGCAGCATTCATATTTGGCCAAATAGAGGAACAGATTTAGTTATGCTACGCTCTAAATTAGACAGCCTTAAGAGCAAACACAGCAAACAAAATTGCTGCCTACCATATTATTTCGAAGTGTTCTTTTTTAAGTGTCCCCAGGAATGGTGGTTTGCTTATGCCTGTATATTGTAACCTATAATTGATTATAAATACATGGTTAGTATGAAACTATGTCTTGTCTATGCTTCTTCTAATCATAAAAATGACCTCCTCTACCCCTCTCATGCCTTCATCCTTTCTCTCCTCATCTGATGGCCTTTAGTTTGCTTTCAGCATTGCCCCTTAATCTCATTTTCTTCTTTTGGATGTTTGAAGCGTTTCTTTGCAGGGGCAAAGAGTGCCATCAAGCGACAATATGCTTTTGCTTTTTGCTTTGTTGCCAGCCCACTATCTCTGCTTTTCAGTGTTTCTGCCTGTTCTTGAATGTATGACTGCCCTCATGACTGATGAAAAGGCTATAAAACTAGTTGACATGGTGACTGTGGATTTTTTTTTTCTTGGCTTTTGAAGTAGTCCTCCCATTACACAGTTCATTACTTCATGTAGATCTCAGTAGCATACTGACCATAATCACACATGCTATGTTATGAATAAGCTCACTCAGTCACGAAAGGGAGGCATATAAATATCTGTTTCCATTTTATAAGCCACAACAGGTAAAAGGAGATACAGAAACCCTCATGAGTTGTCTTCCCTATGGTTTTATAGAGTATTTGCCATATACTGTGATTAATTATCCTGCATGACAGCAAGATAAAAGTAGGACATTATTCACGACTGCCATTTTTTTGATAGTCTATGAGGAGCTATGCTGCCAGACAGGAGATAGGAGAGAGTAAAAAAGCGAGAGAATAAGACATAGTGCATACCTCTCCTGGGTCCATCTGTCTGGTCAGACCTCGCTTTAGGATCTTAGCAACCAGTGGCCCTTGGTGCCCTGTGCATAACTATCCAGCTGCTCTGGCACATCTGTAAAGACCAGAAAACACAGAGCCAAGCTCTAAAAGTGTGAGCCAGACTCAATAATGTGCAGAATGGCATGAGAGCCGGTCCAGATGGAGCTTCATCGCCATATGAGAAATAATAGTCTAATTAACAGCATATTCATTTTATTTCATCTCTGTTTGTGCACCTCCATGACTCAATATCCTGTCCCAATGCTTTCTATAAATAAAGAATATACAGTGTGTAGTGGTGGCATCTTGCAGTCAGTTTGATCGACAACCTAAACACAGTGTGATGTTTATAACTATGTTGCCAGTATCTGTGTATTGAAAACTAGGCTGTTATTTTTGTATGTGTTAATTCCAGACATTGTCACTAGTGTAATAACTGGTATAAAGGCAGTTTGACTGATTGCTATTAGATATTTGCAAAAATGTTTATATAGATTTACACAGATTCTCCCAGTGTTTGTAGGGGTTTCCTTGGGGGTTCTCTGGGTTCCTCTCACCTCAGAAAAGCATGGCAGTAAGTGGACTGGCTAATGAAAAAAAAAAACTCCTAGATGTAAATGAATGTACCGATGTTTGTGTACATGGTGCCCTGCGTTGGACTTGCATCCCATCCAGAGTGTACGTGCCTCTGCCCAGTGTTCCCAAGACAAGTTCCAGATCCACCGCAATACTTGTCTGGATAAAGCAGTTAATTAATTATTCTCTCTCTTGACCAACGCACATTGGCTCGAACATAATAAAACAGAAATCTTTAAAGAGGCTTTAAAGCCTCTTATCATTCTGACTGGTTTCATAGGTAAAGAAATTGGTGTCAGCTAATCCTGCAGTGTAATGGGATTAATGGATATTACCTTACTGTGAAGAAGGGAACTTTCCATTAGTAGCAGTTTGTAGCAGAGCTGCAGATCCACTATATTTAAAAGTGTCTACCTTTTGCCTGGATCACTTTAGCAGTCTGTAATAAAACAATGGTCAATGAAAAAAACACTGAATAAACAAGAACAAAAATACAATGGCAACTAAGGTAGCAAACTACACCAGAAAACCCAGAAGTGACTGAACACCAACTAAGGTAGAATAGGTGGACTGTGATTAAACATAAAAAACTAGGAACATTAAGCACATAGATCAAACAATATGCAGTAATATGAACAAGGAATGGTGATGCAAACTGAGGTATGCTGGGTATTAGAGTTTACAGCAATGTTAAAATAGTCACAAGATGTTACAGTTGTGATGCACAAGAGCTTAGGTAGAAAATATATAATGTGAAAAGAAATCATAGCACTTTCCTCCAAGTGTGCTACGCTACAGCATGAGCAGCAGTTTGAAAATATGCAGTTGGTTGGCTTCACATGTCTTGGAGGGAGCATGTGGTAGCCTTCTCCTTCCTGGATTGGTAGCTGTTGTATGATAGGGAAGACTTAACTGATGGGTGGAAATTAGCAAAGACTAAATTAGGGGAAAAAAATCATGGGGGAGAATTAAAAAAAAAAAAAAAAAAAAAATGTGCAGTGACCCTTTGTCTTCATTGTAGGGAGCATGCTCCTCTGGTCTGATCTGATTGGATTAAGATAAGGGACAATGCACATGCTTGTGCAGCTGTTAGGAAGTGGAGATTGTCCGTCTGAGAGAATGAAGTTAGAGCTTCATTATAAGAGTCGTTTCACTGGTGGCCTGGTTCACAGCACTCCATGAATCTGTGTTTGGATCTGAAATTGAGTTAGGGTCTGTAGCACTTGTCTCAAGGGACCAGGCAGTGATCATTCACCGTGTGACATATGAGCAGCTTCCTCTGACATCACACTGCACTGATGAAAAATCATAGATGAAACATTTCCTTCTGTAGTAACCTCTACCTTCTTGCTATCCCTGCCTCATTTTATGGATTGAGGATGTGAGGATGGATGGATGTGTAAAGGATAGATGGATGGCTGGATGGATGGATTGATGGATGTATCAGTAGATGATAGTGATAAGAGAACAGAATTTGATTATGGAAGGACTGAAGCATGAATTATACAATAGTGGATGAGCATTTGTGAAAAGCTATAAATAATAAAAATGCATGCACATTCCACAACATATAAATTGACCTCAGATGTATATGCCTGTTCATACTGTAAAATTCAACAGAATTTCAGTTTTAAAAAATGTCTAAACAACAATTATGCAATGAAAAATAAAGCTTTGATACTCATAGAATTCAAATTTTCCTACTAACTACACCACTACTTTATTAGGCCATATCAAAGTAAAAAAAAAAAAAAAAAAAAAGCCAAGGTTTTTCTGCCCTGATGAAGGCTGGAAAATGGTACATTAGCACTGTTTTTAACTTTGGCATGACCTAATGAAGTAGTAGTGTAAATGTGACAATATCCCTATATTGATTCCTTGGTGGATTGAGTGCTTCCCATAACCTTCAGACATGGATTCAATGCAATTTAAGAGTTTGTTTGTGTTTTAGTACCACAGCCAACAACAGGCTGAACTTGGACTTGTACATTCAGCTGGCTGGCAACTGTACATCAAACTGGTGTCCTTGCTGTACTTGACCAACAGGTTATGGCAGCAGGAGGTAGACATATTCAAACAAGCCATTCCCTATGTTCAGTTGCTGCTGATAGGCTTCACAATTGCAAACCTCACAACTGAATCCTGGAATTTAATCTATAGCCTACATCATGATTATCAAACAGATTTTATGTAGGTTTACATTATATGTTTATCTGTCTGTGTTTTTAAGTGTATGTGAATTGTGTAAGTCTAAGTGTATGTGTAAGTATTTGGAATTGTACATATGGCAAACCTAGGGCCTCATTTATCAACCATGCTTATGCACAGTTTTGTGAATTAACCATGCATCTGCACATTTCTATGCAGTGAATGGGATTTACAGTTTTGCTTATGCCTGAGAATGTGCTATTCTTCCACACACTCCTGACCATGTATATGCAAGTACCCCCAGTGGTAGAAAAGTGTAATAGCAGGAAAACTATGCGCAGCTATAACACACACGGTCTATAATATCATCATAACTGCGAGAGATGACAGAGACAGAATGTAATGTAAAATCATATAAAAAGAACATTTAAAGATCGATTGGGATTATGCCTTCTTTGAAGATTTGGTTAATGCAGCTTTGTAGAGGAAATGTGATCTTAACTATGCTAAGAGTGAGGAGTGGCTCATCAGTTGATTTCATTTGCCAAGTGCAGTTTTAGTTGTTCTAGAGCTTTTAGCTACCGGTACATTTCAAAGAGAAATTGGAGACGGTACTGGCATTTCCCTACCAGCTATGAGTTGAATAATGACACTTCTTACCTTCATTCATATTGCTCACACTGCAATACATTACTTTTTTGAATGAATTTATTTATTAGGCAAACTACTTGTAAAAGTGCCAAACCATTTTTGTTTTGCATGTTCCTTGTCGTCTGAAACAAGCAGCACTGTGAGCAGGCTACTGAGCTTTTTAAAGGGAAGTTGTTTACCATACATGGTGATTTGAGGGCAATTATATATGCAAATGAGTATGGCTGTGCACAAACACATCAGTTTAGACTTTGTACAGCTACTCTGTAATCAAATTCCTTGTATGTGCAAGCATACATGGCCATTAAATCCTGATTCTGACTCTGATTCTGATCAATGACCATTGCGTATAGCTGTGAAAAATGCTTTGATAAATGAGACCCCTGGTCCTTTCCTCTTGAGTCAGTGAACCCGTTCATTCATGACCGAGAATTGCTCCTCTCTCATTCAGCAAATCAGATGAGTCAGTGAGTTAAACGAATCCTGTTTTGGCTCATTTGATCCGATGTAAAGGAGAGACATAGAGAATGGATGTGCACGAGGTTTATTCACAAAAGGCAGAGACAAAAACCCTTGATGACCCCCAAATCTTTTGGGATAGAGTTCTGTGAATTTTGGAAGACATGGGTCCTGTAACATCTGGTGTAAATCTAATACAGCATTCCACAATAAGATGGTGTGGGGATGCTTTGCTGCTCCTGGGCAACTTGCCATAATTGATGGAAGCATGAATTCTGTTCTCTACCAGAAAAACCTGAAGAAGAATATCCGGTCATCAATCTGTAATCTGAAGCTCAAACTAAATTGGTTATGAAGCAAGATAACCACCCAAAGCACAAGAGGAAATCTACCTCTGAATGGCTCAAAAGAAACAGTTCAGTAATTCACATGTGAATGACTGTTGTCTGCTGTAGTTATCAGAAGAATTTGGTTGCAGTTGGTCCTGCTAAAAGTACCATAACCAGTTATTGCTTTTAGGGAGGTAACTATTTTTTCATTCTTAGGTAATATACTGTAGGTGTTGCATAACCATTTTCTTCAGTAAATGAAATGATTATTTAAAAACTATGTCTTAGATTAAAATATTAGAGTTTGTATAAGGATCTGAAAGCATTTAGTGTCACAAATGTGCAAAAATGGAGGAGATCAAGAGGGGCCAAATACTCTTCCATGGCACTGTATTAGAAGTGTCATTACAATGTCTTTTCCTGATCATATGCAAAGTAAAGAAGTAGATAATGTAAACATGTAAATAAGTTCTCAAAATGGTGAGATAGTTTATGTGTTTTTGGAGCACTATTTTGTGTTTGGAGCACTATTGTCTTCTGGAGACACAATCTTCCATGTCATTGGATATGTATGTGTATACAGAGGGGATATCATGAAAAGGTAATTTCGTGTGTTATTTTCTCTGCAGATGGCCCAGTGCTGTGGCGCATGCTGACCTATCCTCCTGCCCGGCGTGCTCTCATTGTGGGCTGCGGACTCCACATGTTCCAGCAGCTCTCTGGCATCAATACAGTGATGTAGGCATGGTTTCTCTCTACCACACCCCTTATTTCACTGCACCACAGTACTAATAATAATTTATAAATATTTTTTTTTCCTTTGTATAGTACTGACCACAAATAAAAGTACTTGCAGCGAAGAATAAAAACTTAAAGGAGGGAGACTGTGTTTGGGTTTGGAGTAGCCTGTGAAATGTTACAAATGGGGGATACATAGAGGAATAGTGCACAGGCAAGTAGAGGAGGGGGGAAGAAGGATACTGAGCAAGACAGCAGGTTGATGGATGGATACTTGGTGAGTAGTGGTAGTGGAAAATGAATAAAAGTATAGTGAGCAAATCAAGAGAATGGATGGACAGATTGGAAATAGATCTGTAGAGAACATTGGATGGAGGGATGGATGGTAAATAGGCTAATAAAAAGGTGGTTGATGGAGAAATAAATAGTAGAGATGACCAGGCCATCAGAAAAGGTAGGATTGATGAATACTGAGCAGAACATTAGAGATGCATATTATGGCCAAGCTGATACAGGAAGTTTGATGATGGGATGATCAGGCTGAAAGAGGAGGTTGGATAATGAGATGGTAATGAGGCTGGAAGAGGAGGGTGGATAATGGGGTGGTGGTCAGTCTAGAAGAGGAAGTCAGATGGTGAAACTGTGACAGGCTGAAAGAAGGGATTGAATGATAGGGAGGTGGCCAGGCTGAAAGAAGAGATTGGATCATGGGGTGGTGACCAGGCTGAA
>CM074962.1:12109183-12137969 GCA_037577455.1 Pangasius macronema
AACCTTTGAAGTTGTGAAATTTTGACAGTGTCTACTATATATGGTTCTGAAAGCAAAGGTTTTCCTGAATTGAAATAATTTCTATTTTGCATGGATCTCAGATAGAAGTACAGTTACAGCATTTTTCTGTTTACTCCCAAAAAAGCGAAAAGGGAGAAAATCCCATTTAAAGATTTGATTCCAGTTTCACTAAAAGACACCATGCCTACCTCTACATTTAGATCCAATCTACATAAGTAAAAACAACATTATACTGTAAGTTTACAATGGGACACGAGTTGTTACTCCCTGATTAATTCAGTAGTTCTGTTCTGTTGACTAAATTTTTGGTCGAAACCCCAAATATTTTTTTTGGCTTTCTTTAAAAAAATTGTTTTACAGAAGTAAATTTAATGAAATGAAATTTCAATTTAAATTTGTGGTACTCTGTGGCAGTGGAATGCAATGATGAAGAGGGGTCTTTTGTCAGGTTAATGGTTCTAGCTTTCTTGCATTCTTGCAAACCTTCTCTGCTAGGGCTAGGACCCAGAGAGACACACTTTGGGGCGCTGGATGGATCTTTTTTTCTATACAGCGATGTCATATTAAAGGCTATGATATTTTTCCACAATGAGCATAGACCACTGCATTATTAAACCCTAGACTTCTTAATATTCATATACTGGCTCTATGTGGAGTGGAACTCTGAAAAAAAAAATTCAGCGTCCTAAAAGGTGTTTTGATTTATAAGTTTGGGGGAAAGGAACCCTAAAACAAATGGCTTCCCTTTCAGAAATTGCGTCAAGTAAAACACTTCAACACAATTATCACAAGTTTGTGTGAATGAATAAATATAAGGGGCTCTTGACTGGTGCAAACGAAAAGCGTTCGCCCTGTTGTCTGGAGATCATGAATTTGAATCCCAGTGATGCCAGAGCCACCCTGGATGGGATGACATGGAGAGCTGCCTGATGGGTGGAAATTGGCCGTGACTAAATCAGGGAAAAATCCAAGCCAAAAAGAATAAATGTAAGTATTTTGCCTTGATGAACTGGCAACCCATCCAGGGCGTATTCCTGCCTAGTGACCAGTGCTTCCAGGATAGACTCCAGATACACCGCCACCCTGACCAGAATAAAGCAGGTGCTGAAAACGAATATGCAGTCATAAGCATTTACTGTATATCTCTGTATATCTATGACTCACACCCCCTTTGCCCTGATGCTTGGTAAGTGAGAGTGGTGGAAACCATCCTCTATGGCATGGATCGTTTCTCTGATATCAATGTTTTCTTTCAGTGCAAGTTTCTTTCAGAATACAGAGCCTGACTATATTTAGACAAAGAAAGGAGAGGAAGAGCAAAAAGTCCACTTCACAAAGGCTTAAGTTTCATCCAGATCAACTCACTGATTTTCACTCAGACAACACAGCCATGGAGCATTTCTCAGTAATTGAACAGGCCATGGGCATTATGCAACCAGCCCACGAGTGGGCCGTCAGAGCCAGAAGAGGAGAGGAAAGGAGAGGAGAAGTGGACTGAGGGGGGTGCTGCTAGTAGGCAGGATGGTGGGGGTTAGCAGTGCTTGGGAATGTGTAGGAGGATGGATGTAGAGTGTGAGTGAGTGAGAGAGAAAAAAAAACAAGAAGAAGTGATACAGTAGGTTTGGGGTTAGCAGTCAGTACATATTCCAGTGCTATGATGAAATCTGCTGAAATGTTGTTTCAGTTGTTGAAATTGTTATTGTGAGCAAATTTGTGAGGAGAAGGAGGAGGAGTGGGATGAACCATGGAGTGCAGGTACACCCAAATTCAGATAGATGTGCTTTTGTTTACGCAATCTTGCTTAAAGGTGTTAAGGATCATTAAATTTCTTACTTCATCTGAAAAGAATGATCTGAAAAGGAGAGCAGTTTGTAAACTGTTGAGCTGCTGCCAAAAGACCGCCCAGTGTGTGAACATATGTTGGCATAAAAGATACCTCTATATTTTTAGTCATGCCTCTGTAGAGCAGCCAAAAGCTCCCCACATCCTGCCGTGCTCAGTGTGCAACATTGACGTCCCACAATGCAACAGGTGAGGATCATGGCAGCTCTCAGCTGTGCCTCTGCATGCCGCTGTGCACATCTATATGTGCATGTGTATGTATTTTCTTCCTTGTTCTTTCCTGGCAGGCTTACAAGCTCTATTTTCAACGTGTTACAGCTGAATCGCTGACTTCTGCTCTGTATTTTTCACTTTCCTCTTATTTCATCTGCCTCTCTATGCTTTTTTAATTTGCATTTTCATTTTCTTTTGCTCACTCTACTCCCACGCTAACCCCACATGCACCATGCCTGAGGCTTCACGAAACCATCCTTTTCTGGCTCTTCTTAAAACATCTGGATGCGCACATAGAAATTTACTCTCAATTAGACACTAGCAAAAATTCTTAAATCATTTTAGCTAAACAATCTCACATGTGCACTGACATTACATACTTTTCTGATTTTATCTAACAATCTGGAATTTATAGTGTAACATTCACAATTCTCAAGGTACTTAACTGTTATATGAGGGTGTGGTTAGTAATTGTGGTTAAAATATGTGATTGTAGAGTTTCAACCAATCAAACATTCTTCCTTTCTTTATAACTGAGTTGGTAGAATAGCAAAACATTGTTGAATTGCTATTGAATAGAAAGTGTGCCAATACTAATACTACACTCCATTAAATTGATGAGATGTGTGATACGTGTGTTACTTGATTTGTCCTCATTCCTGGCTACTTGTAGAGGCATAACTGAATCTGTGTAGTTATAAACCATCATAGACATACACTTGATGAAGAGTTGGGTTAGGCTTAAATTCCTAAAGATCATTAATGAATTCTCCAATCACACGGTCTAGACTAATTCCATATAACAGCACGGCTGTGACAGAAGTGCTGTCTGAAACATAAATGACAGGTTTTTATCACTTGTTGTAATGTTTATAGTTACTACAGTAACAGATCATTCACAGGGACGTGTATGGCAGATGTTCCATGTAATCTAAGTTGAAAAATAGAGAGACTGGTGAGGGAATGACTGTTGTAGATGCTATAGCTTAAGTGTCAACTGGTTTTATATTTAATGTTACACAACATTAAAGAGTGACATATCATGTAACAAATAAAGATTTGTAATCAATGGCAGACTGCTGTGGTATAAGACGAATAACATATTTGAGGATAGGAGAATAAGCTACTTCAGCGTGGTAGTAGTGTGGATTATTTTCCAATAAGAGCATGGCCTGTTGTGTGTTATACCTTACTTACTGCATATTGTGGATGAGGGAGAATTCAGCCAACCTCACATTAAGTCCATAAAGTCCCCTGTCCCAGGTTATTATTCAGTAGTTAATTTTAAAGCATATTATTCAGTAACTACAGTGACACTAATAGGAAAGGTGTGGAATTAAAAGAGTGGGAAGTTCAAGTCTGGACTGCTAACAGGTCTTGAGATTTTAAGGGGTAAATCGTGTGTCACACTACTGTTCTCAAGGGACTTATCTGAGATTTCATCAACACCCCAAATCCATCCATGAATAAAACATTGTGACTCATTTCCCACATGCTCTCTCCTCGTGTTTTTTGGATGCCACCCTGTGAAATGGGCCTGTGGGGCAGGAGCTGGAAACCTCTTGATGCGTAATTTATGAACAGCATCTGAATTCCAACTGATTTGGTTTGATTTGGTTGTAGTCGGTGTCCAGACACAGAGCCTTGGGATCTCATCTTGAGAGCTAAAAGAAATGTGAGATGTGCACAGCGTGGAATGAAGTCCTTTGAATTTGATGTTCCATGTCAGTCTTTTCTGTGGTCTGTCTTTGATTACTGAAGCTTGAGGATGAGTTATAGATTGAAGTGTTATGGGTTAGGTTTGTGATACCACTTTAGTCAGATCATCCACTTTAATAGGAACATCTTTATACCTGCTCATTTATGCAGGTATCTAATCAGCCAATCATTTGGCAGCAGGACAGTTCATAAGATTATGCAGATACAGGTCAAGAGCTTCAGTTAATGAAGCTAGAATGGGGGGAAATGGGATCTCAGTCAATTTAACTGAGTGTATACTGTAACAAAGAGATATTTTGGCTCTGTGATTAATACTATGACTTACGTAGAGTAAAATAGTTATTTTGTTGTAGTAGTTATAATTAATATATGCTATTATTTAATTTATGTAATTATGTAATTATTGTTATATTGCAATTATTGTTATATAATGCTGTATAATATTATGCTGTAGGAAAATAAATGTTATAATTATCATATTATAGTGGTTAAAAGTATGACAGTGATGATTATTATTATTATTAGTAGTAGTAGTCGTAATAGTAGTAGCAGTAGTAGTAGTAGTAGTTGCATCAGTTATGATTATAGTTTTACAGTATTTACAATGTTTAATTTGTTAAAATTTGTTACAATCACAACCTATATGTGATTGTAAATATGCTATATTTAGCATTAAGTACCTATAGTTATTAGACAATTAACTAGTCAGTTGAGTTAATCCAAACTTAACCCTATAAATAATGTCAGCTTGGACCAACTGTGTTTCTATCATTGAGAAGTCAACAAATAAAAACTCAATGGCTCCATTAAATAGCCACAATATTATTGTACATATCTTAATTAGCCTAATATCTGAATATTCTATAGTTAAAGGGACCCCTGGCTACATAAAGTTTGAAAACCCCTGGTTTAAGGCAAGTCTTCATAGTATGCTGATGACAACATCATTACTTAATTTTCTGAGCAAGCTCTGAAGCACACAACAAACTCCTGGGCCTATCCATGAACCTGAAGAAAACCCAAATCATCTAATATTACAATCAGCCATCACTGAAACAATACTTCAGTCTGGCAGCTATAAGGATTTATAATCATACCTAAATGTGAACGTTTTCCAGACCTTGGTGGCCACACATCCTCCAGGCTAACACTGACTAAAAATCCACAATGACCTAAGTTTTGCACATGCAGCCCTGTCTAAATTGAATCTTTGAAAATTATGACCTCCAAGTTCAAGCCCAACTCCTACCTTACGTTTCATAAAGCTGTCTTTCTTCCCACCCTCGTGTATGGAGCAGAAACGTGGACCATATCCAGGAGACATTTGAGAGTACTTGGTTGTTGTGACCATGCTATTCTTATTTCAGATCAGTGATGGCTGATTGTAATATTAGATGGGAAGGCTGAAATTTAATATTTATCACCAGCTTGACAGGGAAGCGATTAGGGGTGAGCAATGCATTATAGGTTTCAATTTTGCAATGCCATGTTTCCTCTGATTACCACACACGGTAAACTGCTTTAACCCGTTCATTCAGAAAGACAAAAACAAAAAAAATACTCCTCTATTCTTCTATCCTTCTGTGTTATATTTATTATATGTATTTAATTATACTATCCTATAAATATATTATATTTACTAGTTCACCTAATGAAGACCTATCGACACTGAGAGACTGATGATAGTTATTATACTGAAGTGATACTAATTAACATGTAGTGCTTGTGATTATTAAGCCGTAGTGGTTGTAACTATTGACTGTGAAGTTGTCTGAAATTGGTGCATTGAAATTTTTGTTTTCATAATGGGAAACTGAAAACATCATATGCTTTCATTTCGAGTGGTTAAAGTCATGTTGCTAGGCAACTAGGTAGTATGGACCTCAGAGGTGGACTCTTTCATACAAAAAGTGTAAGGCATAGTTACACTCAAAAAAGTCAATGTCTTCCTCAGAAAATGTATATTGGCAAATTACAAAAAATGGATTTAAATATGGCTAAAATATTGATTAATTTCATTATTAATTAATTTAAGTTCAACTTAAGTTCAGAAGATATGTCGTAATGTAATTCATGTGGAATTCAGAGTCAGTTTAGAGATCCCTTTCAGATTATTAAAATTACCTGTGTGTGGTTCATGCTTCTAAGGTTGCTAGATTTTTCTTGAGTAGAGGTGTCAGAGATGGGGTTTTTCAGTAAAGTCTAGACCAATGCCTTTAAACACACACACACACACACACACACACACACACACACATACACGCTTCCCTTTAAGCATAAAAATGCAGGATAAAAAAAAAAAGAGAATTTTTTCTTTGCTGTCAACTGAAATATGATGCAACATAAACACAAGAGACAATTTAAAAGCAGTAGTGTATTGCCATTATATTGGTGCATGAAAAGTCTTGCAAATATGTCTTAATTTAACAATATGGCTTTCAACCTGATTTATCAGCATTTATAAAATAGCACTTGATCCAACACATCTTATTTTTTGCCTAATGGCTTATAAGTACAGTGGCAGAAAGCATGAACCTTAAGCAGGGTGATAAATGATATATACAATATATTTGTGAGAGAAAAAGTTAAAGCGTGTGTAACTGGCTTTAATTTGGACATTAACAGGTGGTTAGGTAAGTACAATAACCATCACAGTGGACCATTGAATTATCTGGTAGTAAGTCCTTGTGGCCTAATTTACAATCATTTAATAGAAATCCCTCAAATGAATGTATAGTCCAGCCAGATTGACTCATTAGACATTACAGTAACAACATTTTTATCTGTTTTCACTTCTCTCCCATATTTCTCTCCCATATTCCTCCAAGACACTATGAAATGTTTGATCAGCTTGGCAGAATTTGTTTTCTCCTGCCTTTCTCTCTGCTCATAAATGCCAGCTGGGGCACAACTGCATTGGCTCACCATCGGCTGCATGTCAACATATGTACCTATGACTGAGATACAAGACAAGTACAATACTGCCTGAGTTTTCTTTGCCTTTACTTGCTCTCTTAATAGACAAAAGAAATCAATTCAAAGCTATCAGCTCTTGCCATAAAACTCACCGATCAAGATCACTACAAGAAGGATGGAACAGGAGGTAATCATTGCCAAAGCAACAGGCCTTTGTAATATAGGCTTCATTTCTTGGTACCATGCTGAAAACCATGTGTGTGTGCATTAAAGGTGTAGTAGATGAGTATTGAAAGGCTAGTGATTACAAGCTGTTAAAAATACCAATCTTCAGTGAAGATTAACATTCTGATCACAAAAACCCTGCCTATATTTGGAGAGAAAATGTCAGAAAAAAAATACCATTTACAAATAGTTTGGTTTCATAAAAATGTATTCATGTCCATGTAAAAAGGGCTCTAGTTCTGGGTCTTAGCTATTTGGGTATTGGAAAGCAATACAGAATGATGAGCAGTGCTTATTAGACATACTGATTATGCATAAAGATGATGAAAATCTGGATGTAATTATTCATATTTCATATTCATTTTAAATTTAGTCACTTAACAGGCACTCTTATCCAGGGCTACTTATAAAATCAACAATCTCAAGCATAAGTTCAAAAACAGACAATCAAAAGATATAATAAAAATAATAATCCATAATAAAAAGGACAGTCTCTAACCTAAAGTACAAACATTTCTGAAAAATTACTGTTAAAAAACAAATAATAATACAAAGCACAGTTGTTATATGCTGGTGAGTAAAATGTACTTCTATAAATGAACAGACTGATGAACGGCATGCTGGTGAGGATCACTTCTTTAGTGAACAAACAGAGGTGTACTGAGAAAGAGAGATACTGAGGGCCTCATCCAACAATCCCTAGCTGTACCTCAGCAACTGAGTTTGAGTTTGTGTGGCTGAAGACTGCACTGGGAAATCTTTTAGTGGGTGATGTGACAGAGCTCTTCAAATACCGGGTTCTACTTAATCACCCAGGCCTGGAGGAGGCAATGTTGGCTGCAGATGTGCAAAGATACCATGGCAGTCCTACCTGATAAGTTTGTCCTCCAGGCACTAGTTTCAGGAAGCTAAAGACCCTTGGTTAAGTGGGACATGTAGAGATGTGCCTCCTAGCTTGTCTGTTTAGTAGGCCATCTGTGCTGAGGACATAGTTCTGCCACTGCATGTTTCATCACTTTAGGTATAACTATGCCTTGCTTCACCGTGATTCAAATAAGACAGATATATGCTAGCAGGATAAAGGAGAGGCAGGCTTCTAAGTATGGAGGACACCAGGCAAGGTAATCCATCACCATTCTTTGTGGAAGCAAAAACATCTTCATCAAGGAAGGGGCTCCAGCTTAGAGTAATACCCCCAAGAAGTCCAAGTGGTAGTGTCTATTCTGCAACAGTAGAGAGCACAAACACTGGCAGTGCATGACCATCTCCAAGCTAAAGATGCTAACTAGCTAACTAAAGATGAGTTGGTAGAATATATGAAATCCTATGCTGGCTTTGTGATTGGTCACAACAAACAACAAAAGTCATTCACTATCCGGTAAAGGTAATGTCTATCTGATGTAGTGCCTAAGTTTGGCCTACAAAGGAGTTCAGAGTATTTGCAACTGCATACATTCTGGTAAGATGTCATAGTCAACCTGCTGCAGCTGCACCCTTATCCATTTACTGGCGGTTTCACAGCTATGCCTTCATGCCACTGAGGATGCCTTGCTGCCAAGTCTGAGAAGTGTGGGAAAGAGACCTTCTAAAGTTCCAGAGAGATTCAAAGCCTACAATACAGAGGTAGAAAAGTTGGTCTTGGTAGGATCAGTGATCTAGATTGATCTTGGTATGTTAGTCAACCAGGACAGGACATAGTACATGCCTCTGTATGGTCATCCACAATGGCAAGAACCAGCTGGTATTTTTTATTGCCCCTATCAATATCGGGAAACTTGATTGAATACTTATTGCAAGCGCCCACACTAGGGTCATCATTTTTCACTATTTCACCTTTCTGTAACATGCAGTGGCAATCATTGAGATCATGTTTCCCCAAGTCTATCTCCTGACAGACGATTGGATCCTCTAGCTGTGCATGAGTTGCTGGTGCTCTCCTTCACCACAACTTGGAGTTCCTGCTGTGCTACACTTGTTCTGCAGCACTATGTCACTGATAACAGTCAGCCAGAGGATAAGGTTGTGCATATAGTGGAAAGACATTTCTACACTGACAATTGTCTGCACGTCCTACCTACCATAGCAGAAGCCAAACACCTGGTCAACAAATTAAGCCCTGTTGTCATGAAATGGATATGAGCTTTGCCAGTAGGGTAGCAGTGAAGCTGGGGCCATCGTCCACCTGTGAGGAGATTAGGTTAGATAATATTGACTTGCACAAGGTGTAGCAGACACTCTTGAATCAATGCTGTGGCTATGTTGTCGCTTTGAAGCAGATACAGTCAATGTTTCATCCATATGGACTATTTACAAGGTCTTACAGAGCCAGTATGACCCACTGAAGTTTATCCTACACACCCTACACCTCCACCAAGTGCAGAGATTGGGATGGCCCACTGGTTCTTTACAACGTTTTACAGGAGCATCCTTTACAGAAAGCTTTGAGATTCTACCTCAAATCTCTCTTCACCTTCATACCTTTCCAAGGGAATATACCCCTTTAGTATCTTCCGGGAGATACACGTGTTCTGTGCTGCATAAGACTTAGCTTATGGCTTGGTGTCCTTCCTGTGAATTTCTGATAGCAAAGGTGGAGTATACGTATCTTTCATAGCACCCACTATGAGTTGCTTACTAGAGTTGCTCCCAAGCATTCTGTGTAAATCACCCAGTTAATGACATCACACCGGGAGAAACTTGGTAAAAGCCAAATGGGGTCTCTGTGCAGTAGGATGTTCCTGGAATAGAACTACTAGGAGCCAACTAGGGAGCATCCTTGTAAGGTACCGAAACCACCTCAACTGGCTCCTCTCAGTTTGGAGGAGCAGTGGCTGTACTCTGAAACTCCGGAGTCTCAAGCTCCTCACAGATGTATCCATATAATTTAGGCCACATTATGTACCCTCAGTAATGACTCAGATTTGTTCATAACTGGCTCCAAATGTAATCCCGAGGTCTTGATCAAATTTAACATTTTTCCTAGAATAATTTTCAGGAAAGAAAAACAAAAGAGATCATATTTATAGGCATTTATATTTATTGATATAGATGTGCAATAGGATGGACATGGGAGGAACATCCTTGCATAGACCATAGACTATGCTTTCACCAGCATCATATGATCAACAGAATGTGTGTGTGTGTGTGTGTGTGTGTGTGTGTGTGTGTGTGTGTGTGTGTGTGTGTGTGTGTGCGTGTGTGTGAGATCGAACACATAGCTATGTATGGGAAAGAAATTTGTGTATGCACTTACAAAGATGTGATGATAATAATAATAATAATAATAATAATAATAATAATAATAATAATTTGGCATTAAATAAAAAAACATGTGGGTGTTGAGTCGGCTTGATTTTCATCATTTCAATTATTTGGATCATGCAGTTCTTATTTTTTTTACCATGCAGACTATAATTAAGCAGTTAAATGAACACAAAAGCTCACCACATTAACCATTTTTAAATATAACAGAGACATGGGTTGGATATTAAAGAAATATGATGAATTTCAGCCCAGCAATTCAATACATTTTAATACTTTTAGACCAAATACCACTTTGTGGTACTCTGTTTCACATGGCTCATAGCAATTCAGAGTAAGGGTCACATGATTTTGTGCTAGATTTCTGAAAATGGATGGGCATTTCTATATTCTAAGTAAAGGCAACAGAATGTATGAACATCTCTTGTCATTAGCTATCACGTTGAGTAAAGATACCAAATAATACCTCTACATTAAAGCTTACATAATAGTTATTAAAGCTGATATAAAAAAAAGTACTACTAACATACAACCCACTCGGGTATAATGCAGAAAAACAAAAAAAGGTGAGTTTTCTTCTTGCAATGAATAAATAATCAATACATGTTTTCAAAATATTCAAATAATTTCCTATATAAAAAAATGATTTTAAATTGTACCACATTAGGATAAATTAATAGGTATTTTTTATGGAAGTCTTCTTGATTTAGATCTTCTAATTAAATTTTGACCCATGCATTTTCTTACTTTGCTGTTTAATTACAGAAATGAGAAATAGCTCTTGAAACGCTAAACGCTTTTGTCATGCTTTCCACCTTTCCTGTGTGATACATAGTATAATTCTCAGTGTTTGTATATAGTAATATTTTGAACAATGCAATATGTTGAATCATTAACTTTAACATATAAGGGCAGTTTAATTGCAATCATGCTCTTCATCCAATCTGAAGAGTTAAAATAGAGCTATGCTTGGTCCTTTTGTTTATCTGTAATGGCTTATAAACAGTTAACTCCTTCCTCTAGCTTTGGCCTCGTTATGAAAGTTCTTTCAATGTATTATTATATAGAAATATATAGGAACAGTACTTCGCTTATTAAACATGTGTGTTGTCCTGGGATGAAAGCATACTGCTGCTACATTGTTTCCCTTCATTTATAAGATCTATTTATATACTTCGAGGCGACAAAGTGCTGCAGCTTTTTCTAGCAGTAACAACCTAACTCCTTTCTAACTTGGCTCCTTCCTCTGGGTAGATTCGCAAACTGCTTTTCCAAAGACGGTTTCATTAATAGATGTGCAGCCCAACATATCATACAGTACAATCTCCAGTGTAGCACTGTTTGACTGGTTTACAAAGTATCTGTTACTGTTCCCTGTAGTTAACAGTTGTATCTATATGGATAAAATGGATAAATATACTATTTACTCTGAGCAGTAGGTTGCTTTATTTCATGGCAGTGTTAAAAACCTTTTAAAAATAACACCATTGCTTGCAAAATGGAATAAGTATGGTGCCTCAGATAATATTTAGATTACTGATAACCGTTATTTTAACAGTGTCACAAATCTTTACACTGTTTTGGAATAAACTAGTAGATAAAGGTTTTTTAATAGTTGTTTGAAAAGGCAGTAGTAGAACGCTTAGCCAGATGTTAAGCTTCTGGGATGTCAGTCCATCGGTACATGACCACATTGAGGTAGACACACACAAAATAAATTAAAAATAAATAAAAAAGATGGATAGACAGATAGCAAAAGAGAAGGAAAATATATATTTCATCTCATCTCTACACAACATTGACTATTTCTCAGATTAACTGGGGTAATCAACTGGGATTTATGTACAAGGTTGGATAGGGCAAAAAAAAAAAGATATCCCACTTGTTTTCTGAGGTCTAACTGTTCTTATTTTCCCTTGCACGACTTCTCAAGTTGTCTGTTTTAGCAATCATCAGTTCATCACTTTGTACAGACTGAGGCCATGTGATGAACCTTGTTCATTCTGAAATATGTCATGCACACAGAAACACCAAACTCTGTTTTGCTGTGCATATTCGGACTATTATAGTACAAACCATACTCAGATTGGTCCTTGACATTGCATCATACAGTTAAAAGGAGTTGCACAGTAAAACTGATGTTATTGTACATGGAGGCACTTTTTAAAAGTTCTGTCAGTAAGGGGGGTTAAAGGCACTATATGCAACATATACCGAGTAATATATTGTATGTATATCTTCAAACAGCGTAGATGTCAAAGCAGATACACTAAATATTTTACTTGTAACGTTGACTAAATGGTTAATATGTTGTGAAATCATAAATTTGTCGCAAGCAGTAAAGGGTAGTTAATGAGAGCTGTGCAGCGGCTTTTCAGAAGTTCACTGTTGGCGTGATTCTTGTTACGTTGGTAAGACAAGCATGAATGCATTTGTTTGACTTTTAAAGCATTGCACTGGCAGGTGTAGGTATAGCCTAATGAATCAGCCCATATGCAAAACATTTAGCTCACTGGCCATCAGATACCCAGAAAACCTACAAAGACCTAATTAGTGTACCTTAAAATTATTTCCATAATTCCATTAATTGCCAGTTCTATAATCTGTACAGTTTCACCTCCATGCCCCATTAACTGCAGATGTAATACTGTTTGGAATGTAATGACATTGCTAATAAATGCCATTACAATATACTTCTATATTGTTTCAAAATATATTGTTGAAATTAGTATGGATCCCTGTATTAATTTTCAAGTACATACGAAAAGATCCATTGTGATCTGTTAATAATGGTGCCATGCATTAATCATACCAAGATACATAGTACCTGAGTTGAGTAGGCCTCAAAGCTTCACTGCTCCAACCTTATGATTAAACATTCATTTCTCAATCTACACCAGGAACAAAACATAATAAGCACTGCATTTTGCAAAACCAAAGTCTGAAATTTGAGGGCAATATGTAAATGAATAGAAAAAATATTGAGGTAATGATTTGTGCATGCCATGATTGATAACCAAAGAATATTTCAACATGCTTATACACTTCCAAAAGCCATGTTCTTTTTCACATGGAACTGGTTCTTATAGGAGTACGAGTTTTAGCATCTGATGGAGAAATACCAGCATTGGCAAGAAGCCATTAACAATGAGGTGCATTGCTGTTCAGTGAACCTCAAGATCAACAGCACCTATCCCAAAAAATGAGACAAACACATCAGAATCTGCATAATGCTCTAGGAACTCAATTCCAGATGCTGTGGACAATCTGTTATTGTAATAATCCTTGACTAGTTGTTTTCCTGATGATCATACTGTTGACAGGTGGTGACAGAGTTCCCGTTTGGACCTGCATTTTCATCTCCTTTTCATCTGCAATATCTTTACTTTCAGCAAACATTTTGAAATCCAGTGGCATATGAATGTATTCCTTGTCTTGGTAAAGCAAAAGCAATGCAATAATGCATTGACCTAGGCCTATATAAAGCATTTCCGTATTATTAATACGTCATGTTTGTTGTTTGTTCAAAATAGAAGTGGAGCAACTATTACACATCGGTCAGAAGCTTGCCCTTATTCACACAGTTCTGGTTTGAGATAGTGCAGTTCCCAGTTCTCAGGTTTGCCTCTCTAAAATTGTCAATGCTGTTATTCATGTCATCGTCTGTCTCCACGTATTCCGACTTACTTATGATAGATGAGCTGCGTCGACTGGAGTTGGAGTCAGATGCAATGTTGGGATTACTCACATTGAGGAGCTGCGCCTGCTCCTCTCCTTCTGTTTCTCTGTGGTAAAAATAGTTAAAGTTGGACACAATCACCGGGACGGGAAGTGCAATGGTGAGCACACCAGCAATGGCGCAAAGGGAACCCACAATCTTGCCTCCGATGGTCACAGGGTACATATCGCCATAGCCCACGGTGGTCATGGAGACCACGGCCCACCAGAATGCATCCGGAATACTGGTGAAGAAGGACTCCTTCTCCTCAGCCTCCGCAAAATACACTGCACTAGAGAACAAGATGACACCGATGAAAAGGAAAAAGATCAAGAGGCCCAGCTCTCTCATGCTGGCTTTCAGTGTCTGCCCCAAAATCTGCAGTCCTTTAGAGTGCCTCGAAAGTTTGAAGATCCTGAACACCCGGACAAGACGAATAACCCTGAGGATGGCCAGAGATGTGGCCTGTTCACCCCCTACCTTTGCTTCCTTCCCCTCTTCATCTTCAGCAAGCTCTGTGCCAAGCGTGATGAAATAGGGGATGATTGCCACTACATCAATCGTGTTCATCATGTTTTTAAAGTAGGCGGCTTTGCTTGGGCAAGCGAAAAAACGGACAATCAGTTCAAAGGAGAACCAAATGATGCAGAGGGTTTCCACAATAAAGAAGGGGTCTGTGAAAATGTTTGGCTTGTAGTAGAAAGTACTGTTCCCAATAGTCTGCAAATGCCCCTGTGGATCCTCTTTGAGTTCTGGCAAGGTCTCCAGACAAAATATGACTATAGAAATCAGAATGACCATGACTGACACAATTGCAATGCCACGCGCAGGGCCCGAGCTCTCTGGATGTTCGAACAGGAGCCATACCTGTCTCTGAAATTCATTTTCTGGCAGTGGACGCTCCTCTTCACGAATGAAGCCTTCATCTTCCCGAAATTTTTCCATGGCCTCTACTCCCAGCTCGTAAAATTTGATCTCCTCAGAGAACATGTCTAAAGGGACATTGACGGGTCTTCTCAACCGCCCACCTGACTGGTAGTAGTAGAGGATGGCATCAAAGCTTGGCCGGTTCCTGTCAAAGAAGTACTCATTCCTTAAAGGGTCAAAGTAGCGCATCCGCTTCTTGGGATTACCCAGCAGCGTGTCTGGGAACTGGGCAAGTGTTTTGAGTTGAGTCTCGAAGCGCAGGCCTGAGATGTTGATAACGACACGCTCGCAGCACTCGTGGTCCTCGTGGTCATGGGGGTACGGATCATGTGGATGCCCTGGCAGGGTTGAGGTCTCATCCATGTTATCTCCTGCGACCACAGTCATTTCTGCAGCTTAGTCTCACAGTACCAGAAAAAATATCGAAGCTAGATGAGCAGACATCCAGCTCCTGTATTGTTTCCGCTCTCCACTGTTTACACAGTCTACGACATGAGCCCCATTAGAAGAGAAAGCTCATATGGTTCCTTTTTACTACCAATTCGACTGCTCCCAGTTCCAGTAGACCACTGCATCATCTTCTTTCACTCACCACTCAACCGGAGAAAAACGAGACAGACAGATGGGGAGAAAGGATGGTAATTAGATATCAGAAGATATCACAGCAGAAAAAGCCTGCAGTGTGTTTGCCTGGTCAGCAAATTGTTCCTCCCTTTCTAAGACAGTTAATGCTTTATAAAGTAATCTCTTGGATCGTATGCGATTTATGCATCAGTATTTATGTCAGCATTCAAGTTTAAGGATTCTGCTGACCTTCTGGATGCAAAATTGGTAGTGTATTGCACCTTGCACCACAATATCACATGCTTATTACTTTACAGAGGAAAATCTCCGGTGTTAAGTTTATAGACTATACAGCGTGGCAGATACAGTGTTGCAGTGCTTATATAAACGCTGTAGGTGTTAATGCAACACTGGAAATTTTGCAAGCAGGTTAGATGACGTTCTGGTCGCTGCAGTGTGGTCTTAACAAACAGTAAATAGTGTAAACAGTGTTTTTGTGCTTACCTTTGGTGAGGTTTTAAGGGCTTGTTCGTTACGGGGTCACTCCATCTGTGTGTGTGTGTGTGTGTGTGTGTGTGTGTGTGTGTGTGTGTGTGTGTGTGTGTGTGTATTCGAGCGCGCGCTGCCGGTGCTCCAACTTTACACTGGCCCCCCTTGGTTTTTTCAATATGAATATCGCCTTACAGCGGTACAACCAGCATTATGCGCTTTCTTGAAATATTAATCGGCTGCTTTGTCTTCGTTAACATCCAGCGGTGCTTCCCATGTTCCGTTTCAAATGCAATCCGAGTTTGCAGTAACAGGCAGGTGAAATCTTTTAGCCGGGGTGTTGAACTCATGCCGAAGGAGCCGCATGGGCGCCAGATGAAGACGCATGGAAAAAAGAATGATACCGATGGCGATATGAGGAGTGCATCTTCTCCAGGCGCAGCTTCAACGGCTTTTCTCCTCTGTGGTGCAAATCAACAAGACGTCCCGAGATGCACAGACACACACACACACAATCTCTCTCTGGCACACATACGCCGCCAGGCTGAAGAGAGAAGGAGAAAGGGAGGGTGGGAGGAAGGAAGATTTGCAAGCGAAAAGAAGTCCATGATGATGTTAAAGCACATTGCAGGTTTTCATACGCACACAGCGTGGTGAGGAGAGAGAGAGAGAGAGAGAGAGAGAGAGAGAGAGAGAGAGAGGAGGGGGTTCCGACGCAATGCAGACACACTGTACTAACACAAGTGCTTTCCACGCCACAAACCCACAAACCCTTGAGCAAGCTATGGCTTCCCTCCTCCGCTTTAAAGGCCAGTTGCTGTTTTTACAGTAAATGTGCATCACTCTCCAGCGCATGTGCATGCAACACCAGCACAGGGTAATGGGATCATGCGTTAATTGCAGTAACGCATTAACACATGTTCAAAATGAATTCTGCATTAGACGCATGTGCAAAAAGGAAAGTTTTCCCGCAGGCTGTTTGTATTACAAGTTTTGCTTTGGCATGCGTACTTCTTCATGAATCATCATGTATATTAATGCATATATGATGTATTTGACTGTTCTCTACTGTACTGATTTGATGGCTTGAGTCCACTTTATTTAAAGACATCGAGAGCTTCCATATCAAATGTCATGTTTTGTTACTGAATGATGTTTTAGATGTTTTAGATGTTTTAGGGGCCTTCAGTCTTATTCACAAAGCACCAGTGTGGCTGCAGGATTTCCTTCCACCTAAGCAGAAGCCACACCTCATTCCACTTCTTTAATCTGATTTTGGTCTTCAATCATCTGTTAGGTGTGGCTTCTGTTTGCCTGGAATGAAAGCCTGCAGGCACACCGGCCCTTTGTAAATAACATTAAGCACCCCTGTTCTAGACTGATCAACCTAGTGTACTCCCATACACTCTCCTGAGAGCTAGGAGATCATTGGCACTGCTTTGAGTCAATAACATTATGAATAAGGAATTACTAAACTGGTAGGTGCACTAACCCATGTCACTGAGGTGGTGCCCTCAAGGGTACATCATTTGTAACTTTAGTGGGTATCTATTTAATGGTAATTTGAATGTAATGCACCTTTAAGATGATTTAAGTTGCATAATTGGAACTTAAGGATCACTCTTGTACATTTAACTAGCTTTTAGAGCAATGCATTATACACATTATGCACCTTTCCTTATTCCTGACTGTGTGAAAATCTGATCTACAGAACAGATATTGTTCACTTTTATTTTCATGGGACATGACATCTTGAAATTGTTAAGCTGTTAAACATTGTTGTGTCCTAAAATCTACATCTTTTTGAGTTGTCAAATGCTACAACAACGATAACAGTAAAATGATGAGTGATTAACATCATTTTGGATTCTTGACCATCTCAGATAATCTCAGCTGAAGGACATGTGCCTTTTTATTAGAGGTGCCACTAGTCCACACCATTGGCCTGACCCCTTCTGGACCCTTCTGATTCACCAAAAAGCTAATTTTTTGCAAAACAAGGTCAATTCACAAGAAAAACAACAGCTTTCAGCACCTTGGACAGTGGCATGCATTTGGTCTTGAATAGGGATTTCCATCATTGGTCTTAGAAATGAGCTAACCTACAAAGCTTAGATTCACCTCATAACTAACACTGCTGATTCAGCTCAGTCAAGATCTCTTAAGACACTATTTATTTGTGAAGATTGTGTCTGATAGACTGGGTCTGAACTCTTTAGGAGGGTAGCACTGCACTTGTTAAAATCAGGGCTAAATTCCAAACCCCTCTGTCCCTCTGGGGGAACCTATACTACCTACAATAGAGTGCTGACGTATCAGAGTGTGTTCTCATCAGCAGAGGCTTGTGACCATAGATTCTGGTGGAGTAGGCTGACATTAATGATGACATAGCCTCCAACAAATTAAGTTGAGAGGCTATCACAATGGACTTATGCTATAAGCTACTATCTAGTGAATTTTTAGAATAACCCTGTAAGAGCAGACAACATACCAGAATACAGTCTAGCAGCTCATTTTAAGTGTTTTTATTTATTTATTTATTTGTTTTTAGATGTAGCAGTTACAGGGTAAACCATGTAAACCCTCTAGTAAGAAAACACACAAAAGACCTGAAACAAACCCCAAAAATTCTTCTTTTTTGTCCTGCCCTTTGCTGGGGAAAATAAGCATTTCCCACGTGTTTTTAGCATATTTCTGTACTGACATTATCTACTCTGTAACCACCTTTCCCTCTCTCAAACTTTGCAATATATCTTGCAATACAAATGGTTCTGTACATCATAGACACACCGTCTGTACTTACACTTTGCCTTTTTGCAGAAAAGTATTAGATTTCATTCTGAGTATTTGTTATAAAACAAGATCCTGGCAGCTACAAAGTATTTAGAACTAGCCCAATCTGGCAACCCTGTCATGAACAGTCTCTCTGCTGCTCCTCCTCTGAGCATGGGGCAGCGTGAATGATTCCCCAGTGGACCTCGATTAGCACTTGTTGTCGTTCCCATTTCTGATGCAGTAATAATGGAGCTAAATGGGGCAGTGAGCTTGCTTCACCATGGCTGTGCGACATCTAGCGAGGCAAGCAAATCAATGGAACATCGACTTATATCTTTCAAATGGCTACCTTTTTAAAATCATTGATCACTCAAAATAGGTAATTAGTGTTTCAGTGGAATTTAAAGCATATGGAGTTGTGAATGAGAACTGTATGAAGATTAATATTTGTTGAACAGTTGATATAAACCTGCCCCTTATGGATAAGTCACCACTGGTTCACTTAGAACATTAAAAACAAGCAAAAACAATTCTCCAGGAACTTTTTTTGCATATAGGAAGATGGTTGGTGAAGCCTGGTCCAAAGATTAAGGTCATCATCTAGGTTTGTCCAAGCATATGCATGGTATAGCCACATGGCTTAGATTACTATGCAAAGTATCAGCTTCGTCTGATTTCCTTACTTGGTTTATAACCAGTATATTTGCATCACTCATTGGTATTTTCATGCACAAGGCACTACATGGTTCACTGCTGTGTGGAGGATGGATTAAACACCAGGCTGTAGGGATGATGGGCAATGCCATTCTACAGAAAACAAAATAATATTACTTAATTCTTGTTTTGTATAAATAATCAACAATTCAGAGGAGTGAGCCATGTAATTTCAAGGAACACCAGTAGGATGGGTTACACTGATTTACAGTATGATGACCTTCTAACAAAATGTACGCCTAATTGCAGAACACACCTATTTATTAACTTAGCATATGTCAGATGAGAGTTAGAGTGAACCCCAACACTACTGAAGTGTGTTTTTACTAGGTGTGTCACATGGTCGGTTTACGGCAATATATTAATTAAACATTCATCCAGAAAGCTGAATTATGCAGCTAATCTTCAATGCTCCATTGTTGGTGAGATCTTTTAAAGAAATGCTCAAGCTATCTTATAGTTGTGCTGCCAATTTAACATGGCATGGAAAAAAAACCCCAAACAACTCAATGTTACATAGACATCACCTGAATAAGTATTTTTTTTCAACTACTGGTCATAATACACACTGTTCCTGCAGAGCTCTAAGCTCTCACCACACTCATTCTCTCAGTATGTATTCATTAACACTGACGCCCACCATGTGGCTTTCTTAAAGTGAGCTGGGCCATGAGCTCACACACTGGTCTTACATAGGGCTGATTGGAGCTTCTTGCCCCAGTTTGCCAGCACTGCAGCATGGGGACATCCTGCAGTTAGCAAGAGAGTGAGAGAGGGTTCAAAATATACAGCATGTTCCACACATTTCTCCATGGTAACCAGGAGCTAGCAGGCACTAAAAGAATGAGGGAAGAGGAGGAGGGAAATGGAAAGAGATAGAGTGGGAGGGAAAGAGAAAAAGCACCGACTGGTGCTGTGCATGCAGAATCGAGAGCATACCTATGAGTAACAGCTTTAACACACTGCAAGCCATTATTTCTGCTCCTCACAGGACACGGCCATGCAGGTGATTATGTCACATGATCTAAACCAGATTTGATTTGTTTTCATATCTGAAAATGGGGTGATGACCCTTGACAGGTTGACAGCTGCACAAAGTGGTGCAAAAGGTGGTGTATTTCAGATTGGTCAGAAATCATAACTAGGCTTGGCAGTAGATTTTCCTTTGAACCGGAAACCTGCATTTTAAACCTGAGCTAACGTTAATGGGTTAATATAATAAATATGCAAAGCTTGAATGCAGTTACATAATAATCAAGCTTCTGCTGGTGGACATACAACAGGCAGCTCTATTATGCATTGCTACAGACAAAATTCACACAGTGTAGAGTAGCTGTGTCCAGTGTTTTGAAGTTAATAGTGTGAGGAGAATGTCAACTCATCTGTGGTTTTTGGCAGCCTACAGTGTCTCAGCAACCTTTAGCTCAGTGGAGCACAATGTGGTGAAATGTTTCTGAATCATTTTATTCCCACCTCTCATCTTTTATAGGTCACTGACCATTCCACTCAAGTGCCTACAAATTTCTGTAGTGATATATATTCAAGAATACTCTTATACTGCAGCTCCAATTAACTTAATTTGGATAACAGTGTTTTTTTTTTATCATCAACAATTTTTAAAGGAATTAGGTGTCTAAGAATATTATTGCCAGAGAAAGAGAAACAAAGAGCATGGAATGTGTGCAGATGGATTTAGCAATTATTTAAGTGGTTTGTGTGATATATTGTATATTTATGATGATTTTCTTCCCAATTCAACAATTCAGCTACGGACCATGAAATTACTTATTATGTGAGCGAGTCTGTGACAGAGAGTTGTCCTGCCATTCTGCTGTTTAAAGGAGAACCCTGATGGATGCTTTCAAGAGGAACCTCAATCACATATGACTCACAGAGGAAGAGTGCATGGAAATGCTCTGTATTTAGGGTTCGTTTGTGCACCTGCCAAAAATACATGATACAACAACCAGCACTTAACAACTTTTCTTTACTCCTAATTCTGTGCCAATGCCATTGTTCTGATCTGAACATTATATATAGATAGAGCCTTTTAATCTTGCTTGACTTTGTGAAACTGATAGAGGTATGTGTCCTTCTTCAGAATTGCTGCAACAGACCAGTGCTTAATCGTGGTGCCTTTTGTGAGCCATTTTGCAGCTTCTTATGAATATTTACATGTCACTGAACTCAAATCGTGTTCTTCTAATCTGACCTGTTTTGGTCATACTCACTGATGTGTTCATGCAATATATTACACACCTTCTTTTCTGTGCAATGAAGTGTTTCTTCAAGGAGTTACTCATATCATTACACAATTATCAGGGTGGAGTAATTGTACTTTCGATAGATACCGTACATTTCCAAGCAAAGAAAACATGTTTTATGCCTTAGGTTTCTATTTAGACCTTCGAAATACTAGCTATGGGTCTCTTCACTCCAGAAACATGACCATTCATCTGCAGTGACCTTCTCAAGCTACACGAAGCTGTAGTTATCTGTGTGTGTTTGAAAATGGGTAAACCACTAGACTTATGTTGAACTTGAGGATGGGTGCCCCTGGCCTCACCTCATTGAAACCTTTCAATATACTGGAGCAAGCAAAGACTCATATAAAATGAGGTGTTTTCATTGTCTCCCTAGAAGGTACGAACTCCATCTAAATTGAAAAAGCATGTTGAGGAAAGTTTTGCTAATTTGATAGCACTGACTAAGTTTCCAATAGCTAGCATAATTTGTTAGGAAAGAAGTCAAATTCTAGCTAATGCAAAATATTGATTATTTAAAGAATACCTTACTTCTGATTAATTTATTTGCAAACTTTGTAGAGTTAGTCATGCTTATTGTGTATGTCCTCCTCGTTAGTCACCAACAAACTTACAGAGATTGAATGATGTTTTCGGTAAAATGGCATAGTTGATTTAAATAAAACAATATTGGTAAAGGTGGGTATCAGCATTGACATATATAGTAGATGGTAGTATGTAGATAAAAATTGGTGGAGATGTGTATTGGTGTAGGTGTATGCAGTATGGTGGCATAGCAGGTAGCGTTCGTTCTTCACAGTTCCAGGGTCAGGGATCTGATCTTCAGCTCTGGTTGCTGTCTGTGTGGAGTTTCGCACATTTTCACTGTGAAAAGAAGGGTCTCCCAACAACACAGCAGTAGGTAGACTGGCTACTTAAATTGGCCCTAGGTGTGAATGAGTGCAAATGTGGACTGACTCCAAACACACACACACACATACACACACACACACACACACACACACACAAACACGTCTAGAGTGTATTCAGTGCCCAGTATACCTAAGATAGACTCCAGATCCACTGTGCCCCTGATCAGGATGAAGCAGTTACTGATGAATGAATAAATTGTAGTACTGGCCTATAACAATACATTGGTGTATTTGATGTGGTGCATATACATACATGTTAGTTAGTTAGTGCTTGTTAGTAGGGTTGTGTGTCGATACAAATTGAGGACTGGTGGAACGGTACACACAGGTATCAAGTCATGTTGCATATAATGTGGGAATATGTAATGGTACACATCGATGGCGGTGTAATGGTACACACTGTTGTGCTGTAATATTACACATTGTGTGCACATTGGTTTAGTTGGAGGTACAAAATGGTGGACATGTGTACTGGGTAGAGTTATTATACTCACACAATGTTAGCTATTGAGATTTTAGGAGAAAATGGGAAGCAGTGGAGACACAGGTTTTGATATACAGTTTCCCAGGGTTGTTACACTGTATTCTTATTGTATTATAGTATTCTTGGTGTTCCAGCCTAATTTTCTGTTTCATTTACATGGCTGCATTTAGATTTTCATACAAAGAACCAAATGCCTGCTATTACTCATCAAATTAGAATTTATTAGGCCACAGGGACATATTTCAGTTATTTAAAAAAAAACTCTGTAGATATTAATTATGTCTTTTAGCTTATGTCATGCTTCAGCCTCTGAAAGAAGCAACTGAAAAAGGAAAAAAAAAATCACCGAAAGCACAAACAAACCAGCAGAGGGTAACAGGTCTCGCCTACAACATCAGTGACAAATCAGTTGGTATTTACTGTAAAGCTGCTTACTGTTTCAAAGATCTGCCTTCATAGATTGCTGTGACATCTCCCTAATTTCATATTATTTTAGGGCTTTGTAAGTTGGGTCTTGTCTATGATGATGAAGATTCTCTTACAGGTCAGGAAGAGCTGCTGTACAACTTGGTATCAAGAACATACACAGGCGAGTCAGCATTTTGGTAATGTCTGGCGATTGAAATTAAAACTGCTGATCAAGTCAAGTCAAATCTCCACCATCTAACAAACCAACAGGAAGCCGTGTTATAATGCTCAGTTGAAGAGCAGACCTTTTACAGCCAATCATCTCTCTATTAAATTGTGAGAAATGATGAGAATATGACTATTACACCAGTGATCCTTTATCTTGTGAATAAATAAAGGAATTCTCCACATGTCACTTTGTGGTGGTTGCACACACACCCCGTGTTTCATACAGTACATATCACATCTTCCTGTATTACATGCAGTAAACCTGCTGGTGTGGAACTCCTGATCGCTGATTTTGCCTAGCAACAGCAGTGTAGTAGAGGGTTTCTGCGACAGCCTTCACATGCATTTAAAGGGGAACAGTGTTTCACGTATGAGATACAGTCCTTTTTTATTTCATTTATGTCCCTGTATAAGATACTAAACATTGTTTTTATTCTCAGCAGGAAAACACTGCAGTGGTTGGGGTTCTTTCTTGCATCGAGGGTATATTCTCGTACACACACGGAAATATGTACAGAGATACCATCATGCCATTTGAAGGGGATCCAATGTGTGAAATGAAATGCAGTTATTGCATGAATGCAGACGTCTCCGCCTCCATCCCCCAAAGTCTCATTCACAAAGTGCTTATATAATACCTGTGTTCCATTTATAAAGCCAATAGTATGAGCATGGGGGAAGAGATATATTCACACAACGCCCTTCAAGATGAGCACTTGTGCCCAAGGGCTGTTGAGGCCGGACTCTGGGGAGCTATTCTTAGCTTCATGCTCTAGCACAGCCAATGAAAGAGAGAGAAGAACTGACAGATGTAGGGGGAGGGAATTCGACAAATGGGGAGTGTGGTGGTGTCGTATGAGAAAGAGAGAGAGTGGGGGTGTGCATGTAAGAGAAAGTGATTGTGCATGCGTGTACGTTGGCAAAGTCATGGCTGGTGGTATACAAATGCCTTGGAAATGACTTGGAACCAAATGGCAGCATTTGCAAATTTGTTAGTAATTAGCTGGATGACTTTGAACATGAATGGCTGCTACATTTTTGGTTATTTCTTCATTTTCTAACAAGTTTACTTCTTATATTTCCCAAAAATATAAACAAACTAGTAGCCTAATTTAAACCACAACCCTAACCAGGCAGTTACTAATGATGACTGAATGCTGTAAATGGATTGTTCACATTGATGAATGTGGTCTTTCTTTCTCCACAAGATTTATGACTGACTGTTTGCCTGCATGACAGTGAAAAACTCACACTCGCATGACTTTTTAGTTGCGTCCCGTGGGATCCTAGTCCCAATGTACACCTCTAGTCCCACTAATCAATCGGATGTAATGACCCAGATGCCAAGTGAACTTGTCTGGCAAGCTTTCCAAAAAAATCCCCTGAATAGTACGCCTCCTTTTCGTATCTGCTGTATAGGTTTAGAACATTATCTGTTCACTCTATATAATGTATTCATATTCTGTTACATCCCTATGATGCAGCCTCTAGGTGAGCTTCAGACTCAATAATAATGATGCAGTTAAACATTATCAACATTTGTCCTAAACAATAAATGCCAACATGCGCTAGCAGTACTGCATTGTGTAACGAGTATAGTGAATAATATATTGTAATATCCATATGTAAATTAATGACTGGGTCTAGAACCATGTCCAGATTTAGTTTTTTTCTGCCTCTATGTAAACTCTCAAGACCCTTGTTTTAACAGCTTAAAGAAAGGCAGACGAGTGTAAATGAGAAAGCAAGGTTGTAGCTGGGGCACATGAGCGCACAAGCTTATGTGAGTCATTAGTGTAAGTCAGTTTAATTCTATGTCTTATCTCCATAAATGCTGTAACTGCCAGTTGTCAGTTTATTTGTTACTCGGTTGTTTTAGACAGTATAAACATTTTCACTATATATACTCAATATAAACATTGAGAAGCTATTTTATTGAGTGTACCATCTGGAAATTAACAAACTGGGAAGTGTATATTGCAGAATATACTGTTATCGTTATTTGTAGTAAAGTGCAAATATACAGCACAGTAGCATTGTATACATGTGTTTCAATGATAGTAGCATAGCTTGCACATTTGATGTGGAAAATTGTATCCCATGGCATGACGCCCATGTGACTTTCACATCAGCTAAAGTGGTATTTGTTTCAGTAATGTAATTTAGGCAGGTGAAAGCACAGCAGCACTAGTTAGACCCTCTAGCAGGTCCTGCTGTGCTTTCTGTGATAGAATTGACACTAGGATGCCTAGTGGAGGGGTAAGTGCTGTGATCACAGCTTGAGATGTTGACAGCCAAAGCGGACAGGTGTACATACGGTTGTAAAATCTTTTGTAAAAAAGAAACGTAAAACCAGAGGTTAGGTGTTCTTTTTTTTTAAACGTTTTGGTTCACCGAAAATTAAGGCTATCGAGAACGTCCTCCCAGATGGAGTAATATTAAAACTCACTTTTCACTGTTTTCATGTGGACCGGAAAAACATAAGTTTTTGAAAACACTGATGTTACAGCGTGAACCTGCTAGGACTCCATCTGCCATAGCTGCTGACAAGGTTGTTACATTGTGTAATGTATATATATAAATCTCACTGTCCTCCAACAAGTTAATATCTGAAATCAAATCAGCAGTCACATAGGTTTCATTATAGTGACTGCTCCGAATAGGATGGCTGTGTTCACTGTTCATTGTTATATGCTTTTTTAATGCCAAGGGGACGCTGTAAACATGTTCACCTGTAGATAAGTTAAATAGGAGAAGTCTTAAAATTTAACCTTTAAACTAAGATACTCCTTTGGTCAAAGCTAGAATGAGAGACTGCACTGTAGTATCAGTGTCTACAAAATGAGCTGTCTCAATAGACATGTTAAACTGTTTGCATACTCATAATCAGTATTTCTAAGATTTTTTAAGCAATACTTTTTTTCTCTAACTTTAGCAGGGTATAACTGATAGTAAATTTTAGATATTTATATACAAGTTCGTACCACCTCCGTCACAATACCGTTCTCGTACATACCCCTCCGATGGAACTGGGTCACTGGTGTTTATTGATGACATGTCTGCTAATAGAAGTAGCAGGATGACTTCTGAAGTGTATGAAGCTATACTTTCTGCTCAGGTTCAGTCAAATGCTGCTAAATTGATATTACGGCACTTCACAGTGCAGATGGATGATGACCCACAACGTGCCCTGAAAGCAACTCAAGAGCTTCTTAAGGAAAAGAAATTAGAGCATGCTTTTCACTTACTGAAGACAAAACTGTAGGCAGAAACACCCACAAACAACTGCACTGTGGTGATGTCACTGTACAAATATTTATGACCAACTATACCAACTATACACACACACACACACACACACACACACACACACCATCTCATTGCAATCCACTGTCTGGGGAGACGAGCCCTTGATTTGTCCCTTACAGCACAGACGTACAGCATTTCGAAATTTTTCTTCCTCATCAGCACATCTCAAAATGAGCAATGTGTTGCGCCAGTGCCACAGGCATGTGTGTGTGCTTGTCAACTGGGCTTATGTCTTCTGTCATTCCCCTGAAGCTCTTGCAGAGTGATGAGCTAATGTCACGTGCCATAATGGAGGCTAGAGATGTGATGGCGCCTAGCTGAATGGCAAGGGAGGGGATGCATTTTTGATTGCATTAACATTTCAGTAGGGTTGTGTTTCACTGTGCCTCGATCAGACCCATCTATAATGTGGAACGCATTGTCTCAAACCGCTTTAATAATTGATCAAAATGGTTTCATTTCACTTGAGTGAAATGAGTTTGAATAAGAGAGACTGCTGACAGGAGGAATTCAGGTGAACAACAGCCTGTGTCCGTTGCTGTGCGAGAGTGTGTGTGGGTATTTGTGAGCAGAAATTAATCATTATATATGTGAATTTGACAACAGGCTTTTAACCTTTAAAGAAAGGGTATTTTTTTTAAAGCTATATTTACCATTTAGTAAACCAGCATTTACACTAGAACTGTTTTCAAACCTGTGTGATCTAAATTATACATATATAAAATAACAGAATTTATGTAAATCTATCTCAATACCAATAACTTATGTTTAAAAAAATATGTATATATTATTTGTGAAATTAATGCCTGTGTATAAATTCATTTCAGAGTGTTTTAAATAAGCCTCGGGGAAGGCTTCCTACTGAATGTGGTTGAGAAAATACCAAGTGTGTAAAGCTTTATCAGGAGTAACGTTGATATGAATTTAAAATACACAATAGTTTCAGTTTGTATAACAATTTTTCATGGTTACTCCATATGTGTTCCTCCATAGTGTTAATGTCTGCTAGTTTATTTTACACACGTTTCTTCCATAAACTTCATATAATTTCATATTAAAAAGTAATGTAAAATATCTGTGTGGTATAATAATATATGGTATAAAACGATGTTAAATTAATTTTGTTTATTATTATATGCAGATTATACTATAAATTACAGAATCTGGTTCATAACTAGTAACAGACAGAATACTGTTCAGACAAACTGTAATATTTTCTGTTAATTTTCTTTTGATACTGAAAAGAGCAGAAAGGTGAAAGAATAGAAAGGTGGTGGCCTTGGTGAAAAAAAGGGGATGAGGTAGATGGGGAAGAGGGACCTTATCTTCACTGGATAAGTTCCAAGTACCATCAAAATGCTTAAGGATTCCCCTCTCACTTTTAAAGCCAAACGACATAATTACACTCGTTCTCGAAGTCACTCAGTGCACAGTTGAACTAGGGAGCGGTGAGAAAGTAAGTCTTCTCATTGTACTCCTACTACACTGTCCTCGGGATCGATAAGTCGCTGAGACTGGATTTCCCTGTTAATTAAAAAAAGAAAAAAGTGGGGAAAAAAAAGCCTGAATTGATTATTCTGATCATTCTTACACTGTAGATATCGCCATGTGTGCATTCTGTAAAATCAGAAGGTGACTCTGAGAAATAGGCTTTTTATTCATCAGTTTCAGCTAAGCTTCATCTCACACCATCCAGACAAATAAAAAAAATATATATATATAAAATTAACCCTTTACTGCATGGCGTTGCCATATGGAAACTATTAATTTATCTCCATTTTTTTTGTATAGACAATAA
>CM074962.1:12151259-12170385 GCA_037577455.1 Pangasius macronema
TAGCTCCCTTCACCCACTGTCCTGAATGGAGATAGCTCCCTCCACCCACTGTCCTCAACGGAGATAGCGCCCTTCACCCACTGTCAAGCTGAAGGCTCTGTCCTAATGTATTCCTCTATTACTCTTCACACTTCTTCCTCAACCAGTAGCTTTTAATCATGTTCCTCTGGGCCTCTGACAGAAACAGAGCCAATTAGAGAGTGAGAGCCTTTTTTCCCCCAAAGAGATTTGACAAGGGCCCCACTGGTTCTTGGTACTCACTGCAGTCTGAAAATGAGAAAACAGTCCAAGGCTTTTAAGCCTGCAGTGCAATTTTCTTTCTCTTTTTCAGTCTATCTCTTTTACTTCAGACTCTAGAGTTGGAATACCAATGATTTTTAATAGGTCTGGAAGCTGCAGCAAAATCATAACTCAGATTCAAATATGACACTTCCTTCTCTGTCTGGTATCAGCTTTCTGTCTCATTTGTGCCAAATGTTGCCATGCCTGTTTAAAAAGCAGCCCAAAGATCCCAATACTCAAAATACGTTCCTGCCAAACCCTATACTATAGTCTATACTGTGGCCCATATTTAGACAGCATGACTACAACTGCATTATAACATTTAAATAATGTTATGGTGTACATTTTAATGAGTCAGCAGTCAAAAGTAGTCCACAGCAAAACTTGAAAACAATATTCGTTATGAAGTCTGCTCTACTCACAGCTCTCTCAGAACCATTCTGCATCCCCTAACAGCACAAAATGTCCTAAAAAGACATACACCAAGCACTTTTTGAGTATAACAACAAATGCATGTTTGGCAGAGATAGTTTTCCTTTAAGAATTAATTTGAATTATACCTTCGGCAGAACTGTCAATATCCCACAGGAGAGCTTTGCATGCATATCTGTGTTTGGAGCACTTTTTTGAGTCATGTGTAACCCTAGTGGCAACATGAAGGGTTTAGCATTGATGGGCATTTTGAGAGAATTTTGTAAATTAGTACTCAAACACAAAAATGTGTCCCAGTTTATAGTAAGCATCTAATAATTCTGCAGTTAGAAAATAAACTTTATAGACAACTATAATGTAACAGGTTATTTAGGTGTAACAGGGTGAGGATAATTCCTTTTGCATTAGCTGCTGGTTTTCCAGTAAGACTTTCTTTCTGACCGTCACTATATGTACATCCTAACTACACAGAGGAAGCTTATTGTAGAGTATAATTTTATATAGGAGGTGTACTTTCAAATTGGTGTTAATCCAACTGATTTTGTTGGGTAAGAATGTTACAGAAATTATTTAAATGTTAGATTTATAACGATACAATTGTGTACTTATCTAAGCCCAAACTAAAGTTGATACACATGTATATTTACATCAGATGCATGTTTGTAATCCATCTGCAACTGTATAAATCCGTGCAGTTACATTACAGTTACTTGTACAGTTTATTAGAGACACTTGGAGACAAAAGGAAGTACCAAAACTTAGTGTGTTATGTGAAGAAAACACTTTGTGACATGCTTTATTTGAAAAAGAATTAAATAAGATGGGATGGCATGATACCGCCTCAGGCTGTTATAACAGCACAGCACAAAGTGTTTCTTTTCTTCTTATTCCACTGACAACTGCCAGCACTAATACTTTTTTTAATTAAAGAACTTAATGTCATACTTTATTTCTGTTTATAGTTAATTTAATGTTAGAGAACATCAGTGGATCAAGTCCTTGTATTCAATTACATTGTAACAGCCGTAGACAGTCATTTGTGACGTGTCCACCATACTGGTTCCTCTCTACCTTGTTACCGTAGAAACAATAACATAAGAAGGAGCTAAGCCTCTGATTTGCCTGCAGCTGGACTACCGTATGAGCTGATATTATAGAAAGTTAATCCATACCTGACCAATCAAAATCAAAAATTCAACAGTGCTGTGGTATAATCAGGATTTAATTTACACTCTGACACGTGTGTGAAATTATATTGCTTTCCTTAACAGCACCAGTTTAATATCAGAGGAATAACATTTCCCTTTTTTATGACCTGAAATCCCCATTAAATGTTTGAAATGATTTTGTAATTATGTCCAAAAGGAAAAGAAATAAGATTTCAAAAAATATTGTTCCACATCATGCAGCAGTGAGTGGTCTTTTCAGACACACAGCTGAGCCCTTTGCTCCCACAGGCAGTATAAACAGCTGCAGTAATTGAAGCAACTGGGATGAGGGTCTCATTCTGGCTAGTGGTTTTTAGATGCTTATTGTTCAGTACAAAACAATCCTCACAGTAAGATATCTTTACCAACAATTTTTCATTTATTCATATTGTTTATTTCTCCCTTGTTTGTGGCAGTCTTTGGAAGTCCTGGTCTGCAAGTTGTGAAAAAATACTGTTGAAGTTCTGTGTTGTTATTCCCACATAGTAAAATCAATATTTTGACTTAATATATTGTCATTTCAACATATTATGTCTGGTTAGTTTGACTTAACGTCTCGTTATTTCAAGATATGTCAAGATATCAAGTTATGATCTCATCATTTGGACATGACTATTTCAAGATATTATGTCGAAGTTTTTAATCTAGTTAATTTGACATATTATCTCATTACTTTGGCTTAATATTTAATACCACACAATCCATCAGTAAGACACATTTATTGAATATTATCTCATATTAATAATAATGCCTTTGTCCAAATGGTAAGTACTGTGATGTTGATTTAGTGGAATTCAAATATTTCACAATTTACATAGACACATATTTGACTAATGATTAATAATTCACTTAAACATGTTCAGGTAAAGTCAACAACGTGTCTCCTAACAGTCAAAGTGACAGAATTCCATAATGTTCGCAGTGGTCATTTTGACCATTTGAATTTGACCTATTTAATTCATCAATAACACAAAATATATTAAAAAGCTGATGTATGCATTGATATCCCTGACATATGCTTAAACAAATTCCTTCCTTTAGCAACAGAAAATGCTAAATGTCAAATAATGACCAGATTATTGATGCAAGGCTCTACTCAAACATGTAGGCTATTCATAAAATTCTGCTGGAGTTCATGCCTGCCTTAGCCACGCACCAGCTTACACTATGCACAACTTGGCCCAAAAACGACCTTTTATATTGTATGAATTTCATTTTGATTATAGCCATACTAAATAACATTTTGCATATTATTTATTTTTATGAACATTTATGACTAATTTAATCTAATTTCCTGTATTTGCCAGTTTGGGTGTAAGAAACACTTTAGGTTTAATTACTGGTCTGATGATGCTAATAGGTATACTTTAATAATTTAACAGACAGTAGGTAGCACAACTGTTTCAACTGTTGAACTTAAATTGAGTCAAAAAGCTGTTTTTATGATTTTAAGATATTTAAGATATTCTGACAAAAATACTCAGATGTTAAATGGAACTAACACGATAAGATCTTTAAGCAACGTGTTAATAACTCGTAAGTTAATAAAGTGGGTGAAAGAAGTCAAAATAACAGCTTGCAGTTCAGGGTCCAGTCTGGTGCCACAGTATGTGCTAACTGCATGTATTTCCACTTAGGGAGACAGAGTGCTATAGTTTGTGACTTACAGTTGTTACAGAAATACAGTCGAGCAGCTGAGGGTTAAGGGCTTTGCTCAGGTGCAAACTCTCAGTATTGGAAACTGAACACAAAATCTTGCTAGCTCAAAGGCATACTCACCTTAATTTGATTCATTAGTCATAGAGGAAAAAAAACCTGGTGCGATTGCTTGAGGCTGCTGTTTCCTGATAATTTAGCAGCAGCAGGAGAACTGACTCAAAGTGCAGGCATGTCTAAACTATGGTTTCTCACCTAATCAAGCTCATTCTCCATCTACGGCACACAGCGTGATGCTTGAGAGGAAACACAAACGAGATGTATTTAAAAAGACGGTTCTCTGAATCAGAGCTTCGCTGTGAGGGAGGTTTAAATCAGACAACTTTGTTTCCAATTGCTTGTAACATTATAAATCTCCACATGTGGCCCCATTTCACATGGTGAAAGTGCAGGTTTATTGCATTTGTGTGCTTTTTAACATCATAACTGTTCATCAAAACTGTATGGTTTCTAGTTTGGTTTCCAGGCTGCATCTCTGGCTTTTTTACACCTGAAAAAGCAGCATTAATGTATTGTAGGTTGATATGTTTTTATGGAGGTCTAGTAACAAACACTGATGTGGCAATTAGCTTCAGGAGAGTATATGAGCTTGACTTTTCTTAAGACGTTTTAATAACACGAAAGGGAATTCAAACACATCACACATTATTGTGGTAATCATTAAAACCTAAGTAAGAATTAAGGTATAATTAGATGTTATATTCTTGCCTGAAAATGTCAGAGTATTTTAGTACTTTTCTTTTCCAGTTAGGCTCTACCCTCCTCATTATTCCACAAACTGAAGCTTTGTACAATTTACCAAAACCAACATGCCAAACATGTCCAACAAAATTATGCTGCAATTACTGTAAGATATGTAATTAACAAAACAATGCTGTACAATTATTTATGAATAGCACTGGATATCACATGCTGAGCAACATAAAATGTCAAAAATGTCTAAAAGTAGTTGTGAAGCACACTGTAATTTATCAGATAGTGCTAGATAAGTTATGAAATTGAAATGAAAATATCAAAATAAGAGACAAAGACAGAACAAAATGTATGTCTGTTAATTTATTATCGTTAATAAAATGTTTTGACAGATTTGCACTATCCTAACAATTTGTATACACTTTATATAAGTGTCTGATCAAAGACGATTTGGGTGAATTTGAGAGACTTGCATAGCTTGGTTAAATCTCTTAGGGCCAAATTTAGAGAAGATTTAACACTAAAATTTCACACATTAATATTCACACCTCACGTAACTATGGACTTGAGCACTACTCAGACAGTCACGCATGCATGGTGCCACTATACAGATGTAACCACAATATGTCACGAATTGAATTTTACGATTTGTCCTATAAATACACTCAAAAACTATGGAATGACATATGAGACCAATGTTAAATACATAAATGTACTACAATTAATTAATTAATAGTATTGTCACTTTCAAGTCATAGAGGACTAGTGGTTAGGCCTCGGTGCTCTCACTGCTGTGGCCCACATTTGATTCCCGGCCAGGGAACCAACCCTAGCCACGACAGTGCAATCCCAGCCCCAGTCCCAAGCCCAGATAAAATTGGGAGGGTTGTGTCAGGAAGGGCATGCAGCGGAAAAAACATGCCGGATCAATGATCCATTGTGGCCACTGCGACCCCTAACAGGAACAGCCAAAAGAAGAAGAACAATGACATTGTCTTTTGTTCATGAAAAGTTTTGGGTTTATTTTTTTTCACATGGAGCACATTTTCTTTATAGAAGAGTGAATCAAATAAAAAAAAATGGCAATGTTTATCCGTTAACCCAAAATAGCAAATTAAAAGCATGATAAAATAGCCTACATCCCGCAAACAAAATGAGGGCCATTAAACCAAATATTCAGTGATTAATGTGAGAATTACAACTAGGAGTATTCATACAGCAATAAATTGAAAATATACCAAATTCCTGTTAGATGTTTCTTTCAATGCTTACAATGTTCTTATTAATATATCTTTGTATTAGTCTTTTCTATTGCAAAGTGTGTCTAGCTTTTATGTTATGTTGCAATACAGCAAAGAAAATATCAGTTCACATTTTCTATCCCAGTTTTTTTCAGGCTTAAAAGCAAGGGCTTGTGTTTAAAAGAGGTGGTCTAGATGCTATTGAAAAAGTCTGTCTTGGACATTTCTGCTCAAGAAAATCTGACAACCTCAGAGGCATAAGCTCTGTGCAGGTAATTTTAATAATCTGAAACGAGACGCCCAGACAGTCAACTTAAGTACCTGTGTAAACCAACTCTAAATACAAGGAACTTTCCCTGTGTAAATGTTGACTTTTTTTCCCTTCGTGGAAAAATTGGCCACAAAACCTGTATGAACTGAATGAAATATAAACTAAATACTGAGTATTGGATCCACCGCTGAAAATCAGAATAGACCAAAAAGCAAGTAATATTTTTCATAAATTTCAGTATATTCAGTATTTTAGTATGAATCCTAACTTAACCTAGACATAATTATCTCATACTTGAAAGAAAGCTCTGGATGAAGGAAGCATGTACACTGTGAGAATGTGTGCTGTACCTCCTGCAATAGCAGCTTGTAAATACTATGGGAGCATCAAATAGTCTTTCTGTCTGTCCCTGATGGATGTTAATATGCTGTTAGTTTGGAGGGCAATCAGTTTAGTGTGCATGCTCAATATGAAGTGAGCACTTTAATTAATGAGGATGAGGTGAGTGTTTCTGATTGGGTACAAAAATAGGGGACCATCCCAGAGGTCAAACACTCATTATGAAAGTGCTTTTGTTCCTCATTTGGGAGGCAGACTATACAGTACTTTGCTTACTGTTTTAGTTACCTATATATTGTTTTGGAACCTGACCATTCCACACCTATACAACTGCTCCTTCATGTAATCAGCCAATCTTGTTGCGACAGGGCAGTGCACAAATCATGCAGATACAGGTCAAGAGCTTCAGTTAATATTCACATCAAACATCAGAATGGTGAAAAAGTGTGATCTCTCTGACTTTGACCATGGCTTGGTTGGTGGTGCTAGATGGGCTGGTTTGAGTATTTCAGAAACTGCTGTTTTCCTGGGATTTTCACATACAACAGTCTCCACACTTTACATAGAATGGTGTGAAAAGCAAAGAAAAAGTAATCTAGTAAACAGCAGTTCTGTGGGCAGAAACTCCTTGATGAGAGGGGTCAGAGGTAAATGGGCAGACTGGTTCAAGGAAGGCTATGGTAACTCAAATAACCACTCTTTACAATTATTTTGTGTAGAAAAGCATCTCTGAACTCAACATACTGAACCTTGAGGCAGGTGGGATACAACAGCAGATGACCACATCAGGGTCCACTCCTGTCAAGCCAAGAATGGAAATCTGCAGCCTCAGTGGGCACAGACCCACTGAAACTGGACAATTGAAGACTGGAAAAATATCAACTGATCATTTTCCAATTTTTAATTGCCCAGTTTCTGCTGCCACATGATTGGCTGACTGCATGAATGAGCAGGTGTAAAGATATTCCTAGTAATGTATCCAGTTTTGCTTGAAATCATTCTTTACATGCTTGTTTCTGCTTCAAATTTACATTTATTAATTTAGCAGCTGCTCTTATCGACTTAAAATGTGTAGTGATATGAATGTGCAAAAAGGTGCTGTGATTATGAAGCATCTAGCACATCTGCAAGGATTCATAATGTCAAAGACAAGAGTCAAACGCTAGTTTGTACAAGTGGTAGAGTGGTCTAGGTAGTTACAAAAAGACAATCTCAACCTAATTCCATAAACAATCAGTAACAAAAGGAATATTTCAAGCCAAAAACTTGAAAGAAATAATTGACAAACCAAGAGAGAAAACAAAATATCATCGGTGCAATGTAATTGCATTGACAGTTTGCAATTACTGTCTGCAGAGACATTTTGTGAACGTTTCAGAAATGGTTTGACTCTTGAAAATCATATTTAGTGATGGCGATAAAAAGAGGATTTTTGTGATTTTATATTCATTATTTCTTGGTTGTAGCTCATAGAACTAAAGGAAGATCTATCCGAGTGTCTCAACATTTCTAATGACAAATCAATTTTTGGCTGTTGACTACATATACTTGTCAAGAAATCTGTCCAATTTATATCTGATTTTGTTTATATTTGTTTGATGTTAAATATGAGAAAAAAGGTAAAGACAAAATCAGCCCATGATTGCATAAGTACTTCAAAGGCTTAAAGTGCATAAAGTTATGTAATCACTTAAAATGTGATTATGATAATACATGAGTAGTCATGACACTGGAAATTGTACTTTTAAAATTAATTTTTAAATTTACAGTCTATTTACAGTCTGTACATTAAAAATGGTCACTAAACACAGGAAACAAATTTAGAGTTTTCTTGAATATAAATTTGATAGAGTTTTGTTTTATATATCATTGTACAGGTTTTTGGAATCTATGAAACACGTGCCAATAATTACTGTCCTTTATGGTTAAAAACTGTTAACATTTGATTTTAAGTGTATAATGTTCAAATTTAACCAAAAGAGTAATTAGTACTTAGTACTAATTTGGAATTTCTCTGGTTCTTTAGACCTCCTCAGGTTCTACTGACACCAGCCATTTCACAGTATGCACAACTGTATGTTAGTATTTTGCTCAGAATTCCACTGTTCCCCTTCCTGCAGGTACTACAGCGCCACCATTTTACAGATGTCTGGAGTGCGGGATGATAAGCTGGCAATCTGGCTGTCCTCACTGACCACCTTTACCAACTTTCTGTTCACACTGATGGGTGTGTGGCTGGTGGAAAGGGTGGGCAGACGGAAATTAACTCTTGGCAGCATTATTGGTGAGTACACACATCATGTCTCACCTGTATTGGTGGCTTAGAGACTATGCAGTAGTTAAAAATGTGGAACACTGCCAAGCAACTGTAGAAACAGGAGTCCTTGGCGACTAGCTAGGAGACGAGGAGTGATAAGAAAGAATGACTTGCAGAAAAGAAAACGTTCTACGTCACCCTGTAAGTGGTTTATGTTAAGCGAATGTCTGGTGTTTGAAGCTGTAATAAATTCATTGAGTGACTGTTGTGATCGATCTAAGATTAAGAAACAGCTGATACACCACCACTATGATGCACCATAGTTCTGATGCATATGTATTGTGATTTTTTTTTTTTAATGCGAAGTCATTTCATAAACATACATACTCGTCTATGGAAGCACTATTTTTTCATTTATAATACATGGCCCTTGTGTGACACTGACTTATTGTGGCATGAGAAGAATATCTGCAGTATGCATTACTCTATCTTTCATTCTGTCTGTGCAGGAACTTGTTTGAGTCTGTTTCTCCTGGCTGTTGGGTTCCTGCTCTCTGCTCAGCACTCTCCGCCTGTCACCCTTCACCATGCTGACAATGCTCTGGCCAACACCAGCTGTTCCACATATCTGTGAGTATAGTACATGCTGCTTGTGTCCTTCTAGTCCTTTTCCTTAGTGCTCAGACGACTATGCTGCATATTATATAGATTATACAGGCTCTAGGGCAGGGGTTGTGAACTGGTGGGCCACAGTTCAGATGCAGACCCAGCAAAGTATTTCAGCAGACCAAACCAAGTACTGCCAATAGTTCACCAATTCTAGTTTTTATACATGAATTAGTGCATGTTCACAAACCAGCTGCATGTAGCAGATCCTCTGGTGCTGTGTAGCCAATCACATGCCTTTATGTAAATTATTTAGCTAAAGGCAGCTCATCGAACCAGAGACTAGCTATAGGGTGAGAGATATTAGGTCAGGAAATGGAGAGTTTTCACAGGTTTTTCATTGGTCTGAAAAGCCAACTGAAAACATTTCCGTTTAAAGAAAAGTTGAATGCAGGATGTTTAAAGATGAATGGACAAAGAAGCTCCGCTTCAAGTTCAAAACAGATGTTCAGAGTCTGTTCAGAGTCTATGGCACTAGTCAAAAGTAGTAACGTGAAGCACCACTACAAAACAAATCAATCACTTCGAATTATTTGTACACTTGTGTATAAATTAATAGCCATAAATTGATCCTCAATGGTTAAGCATTAAAGGGTAACTCTTGTCACCATTCAGTCATGTTAGTTACCGTTTCCCAGAACACACCATGGCATACAAACACAGCAATCATGGACTTCACTTCCCAACACCCACTTTGTCACGTTCAAAGTCGCTGGACTTCTAATCACACACAGCTGAACAAAATCACTACCACACATTTATGAATGTAATGCTGCGAAGTAATGCTCAGTATGCTTTTACCTGAACTTATCAAGCCTTGATTTCTGTTTATTGGTATTCTGGTTTTTCACTTTGCTCTGTTCCTAGTTTGTGATTTTGGATTTTGCCCTGGTATTGATGTTTGCTGATTGCCTGACCAGTTGGCCTGTTTATTGGACCAGGTTTTTGAAAATTGTTTTGGATTTGTTTGCCAGTCTAATTAATAAAACTTCGAACTGCAATTGCATCTGCCGTTGCCTCCCTCTTATGACATTTCACATTTTACTTTCTCTGGAAATATAAAGGCTTGTCGCTTATAGTGTGAAAATTACTAATAAGGAGATCATTTATTGCCTCTCAAAATACACATTCACTGAAAACAAACTTTCTTATTGCATGGATTTCTATTAATCTCCTTACAGCACAACTGAATCATCTAATCAAGGGCTGATTAGCTGACAAGTGGCATCAGGTGTGCTTGTGCTGTACAGAGATTGCTGGCTGAAATGGGCTAGTCCAGTGCCCAATCATGAATCATTTATGACTCAAAAAAAAAAAAGTGTTCAGGTTAATCAACTCTCCAATCATAAAATAGGACATTAGAAATTTGTTGTATTTTGCTAAATCAGCCATTGACTTTACTGAACATAACAGGATCTTGCCCCTGAGTCTGTGATGGCTGTGGAGTGTTGTGTTAATGGACTTCCCTCTGTGTAGTAAAGATCAAACATGGGCAGTGTGCTTCCTTTGGTCTCTTAATGCTGTTGTAATAGGGCTTCTGCAGCATGGGACCCTGCAACCTGAAGCCATGTCATCTCAGAGAGAGAGAGAGAGAGAGAGAGAGAGAGTGGCTGCTCTCTCTGTCCCAATTTACTCTCATACCAGCCAGCTACTGAAGCAACACTAGTTCATTATGCTGTAATGGAGGCTGAATGGCTGTGCTATCATCACAAAAACAAGCCAATCTGTGCAAGCATGCTTTTCTGTTGATGTTCAGTCCACTCTCTGCTCTGTCTTCTTTACGTATGTAGTATGCTTGATGCAGGACGCAATTTTTTTTATAAAACTTCATACTTACCACAGATGATTTAATCAGAATTTCATAGGCCACATAAGATTCCCTTATAAAAGGTTTTAAATTTATAGTGACACTCACCAAAACTAGACAGATTAGAAAAACATCGCCTGATCTTTTTTCAGTTTTCAATTGTCTAGTATTGGTGAGTCTGTGCGCACTGTAGCCTCTGATTCCTGCTCTTGGTTGACATAAGTAAAACCTTATGTGGAAGTTGAAATAAGATATTAGGTCAAAATTACAATATGATACCTTGAAATAATGTGTTGTGTCATCATAAAGACATAGTATTTTTATTTTCATAATTTCCAGTTCCGACTTTCCGTACTACCTAAAAGCACAGACCTGCTTGTCCTCAATTTTGCTCCAGGTCATGTGAGCTGTGTATGCTGGATCCAGGCTGTGGCTTTTGCTACCAGCAGAACAGCACTGCTGTGTTCGCTTCCTCCTGCGTGCCAGTCAATCGGGCCTCCACAGAGAGAGCAGCATGGGGCAGGTGAGTCATAATCGGCATCTGAGTGTGTGAGCGTGAGTTTGCATTTGCATGTTGAGATTTTCCACTAAAGCTCAGCAGCACACTACAGTGACATTAGATGATGCTGGATGTTGCATATCCCCCTTCTTTTTAGCAAGACATGACTCATTTTGCCTTTTCCTCATTCTGTCAGTTAGAGTGTCTTTTAATCTTATGGTTATCTTGAAGTTTGCAAGTTGATCTCACTTTTAACTGTGCTGCAGGTGCTCCAACTCAACACAGTCTCCATATCACAGTTTTTGGGCTTATAATTTCTGCCCAACCTCATACTCTTGGCTGGTTCTCCTGGGTCTTATTCTTTACTTGGCTTTCTTTGCTCCAGGTAAGAGGTCCGAGGAAAAAATTGATTTGAACAACTAATGGCCCATGTTGGATCAATTTAAACTAATATTTAAATGCTTATTAGTATAATTTACTTTTGATTTTCTCCAAACAATTTGTCCTTGGTTTCAATTTGGTTGTTTGGTGAAATATATTTTTCTATGGATCCCTAAACAAAAACATGTCTTTCAGGACTGGGCCCAATGCCATGGACTGTAAACTCAGAGATTTACCCACTGTGGGCGAGAAGCACAGGCAACGCCTGCTCAGCCGGAGTGAACTGGACCTTCAACGTGCTGGTGTCCCTGACGTTTCTACACATAGCCCAATACCTCACCTACTATGGTACAATTATAATTCTAAATAAAAAGTTGGCCATAAGCGCCCCAGCCTGTGCACTCATTGCCAACACCAAAACTTGAATTGACCTACGCTTCATATGAATAAAAATAAGATATCTTGGTGAGATAGTGTTATGTTTGATTTGTCACATACCTGAGTTATTTTTTTCCCCAAATAGTTTACACTGTAAAAAATGTTTACTGTGGCAGGCATATGCAGACCTGCATAATTAAAAATCATTAAATATCTTGTATGCTAACTTTTAGATTTTCACTCGAAGACATAGTTATTGTTAAGCCATTTAGGGAATATTAAATATTAAATAATAATAATATTCTACAAATCTGATCTCTCATCAGCTATCAAATATTCTATCTCTCCAACTGCATTTCAGCTTTATTATATTATATGATTTACAAATGGTTCATTTTTGTGTCATATATTAGATACTAAAAACTGACATAGTTGTTTGATCCTAAAAGATATTAAAAGATATAAGAAAAGTCCCAAAAAAATCAATTTCTTGCAGTTCAGTCACACTTATAGGTTTTATTTCTCAGATTGGCGTGAGATTTCTCTGTTATCTTCCAGGTGCATTCTTTCTGTACTCAAGCCTTGCTCTGCTGGGCTTCTTCTTCTTTTACGGATGTCTCCCTGAGACCAAAGGCCGCCGGCTAGAGGAGATCGAGTCGCTGTTTGAAAGCCGCCTGTGCTCCTGTGGTGCATCAGACTCAGATGAGGGCCGGCAGGTGGAGTACATCCGGGTTAAAGGCTCAAATTACCACCTGTCAGACAATGATGGTTCAGACGTGGAATAAACCTCAGGTGAAAGTTCAAAGAATGCCCAGTAGATCCTCTCTCTGCTCTGCACATGGCTTATGAAGAGAGTAGGAAAGGAATCGCTTTTCAGCTTCACCCCACCATGACACCAGGCCCATCTGTAGCAGTCGGGCTACATCTTACAAATACTGCACTCCATGTTAAAGGAAAATGGAACTGACATAGCCAAACATACAAACAAAAACAGTGCTAAGCCTGCTTTTGTGAGACGTCATTTAAAAGTTGTGGTACGCTACAGTTTGATACTGCAGTGCTCACAGATACTGACAGTATACTGACAGATGTTACACAACTGTTTTTGTGCTCACTGCAGTAAAATGTAAAAGGTGTTTGCTATACAGAACAATAGTCAGTCAACTATGGTAGTCTTAGATTTTTGTGATGATGCTAGGCTTTGGCATTGGAGACTCACCACAATGTTCAGTTCATTTCTGTGAACGAGATTTTCAGTTTGATTACTGCAAAAGTTAAACAGTTTACATTTTGTAGCATACCACACGTGGGTTGTAACCTGGATTCTGTCTTCTGCTGTTTCCTGGAGCAGCCTTTTTAATCACAGAATTGTATTTAGAGCTGAGAGCATTGGAACTGATTTGTTCAGAAGTTAGTCTATTTTGGATGACCCAAAACTATTTCACATTCCTTTATAGTTTGTAATTATCTCCTTAATCTGTTTTTCATTATATCTGCACTCAACTGAGACCTTTTACATTTATTATTTGACTTGATTTAATTTAGTCTTCCTTCACAGCCTTGTGTACAAATGGCTTTGCATCTCATAGCTCTTGTCCATGTAACAGAGTGGAATACGTTTTGACGAGTAGTGTAATATCCAATGTTATGTTTATATTGTACTGCTCTGAGTAAACACCTTGGTAGTTTGGTACACATAGAGAAGTGCCAAGCAGACATATTGTGGCTATATGTGTAACAAAGCAGTTGATGGGTATTGTAAAAGCAACAATATCAAGCAAACTAACACAAGCTTGTTTTAATGCTATTACTGTTGAGTGTGTAATATGTGTTTGTTCACTGTTAGCACAAACAGATAACATAATTGTGTTTTCATGTTTAACAATGGAGTATGAGGAGTTTCCCAAAGGGAGAAGCACACTACAGAGTGACAGTCATGTTTTAATCAGGTATGCTCATAACAGTTCTGATTAGTGCAGTGATGGAGAATGCTTCAGGAAAGTATATTAATGGCAGTTTATTAGGACTTTGTGACAGAGTTTTATTGACCAAATGTTAGGGTGTGCCACGTTTTAGACTGTATTTGACACTAGAGAATGCTTCAAAATCAACAAGTGTACTTTGAGGAGAGAGATCTAATCTATCTAGTGTGTGTGGTTTCTATGTAAAATTAGTACTTTTATTACTATTATCAAACTGTGTTTTTACGATCAACGGAAAACTAGTGAATATAAATATATGTATAGTGTTCATTTGATTATTGTTGCTCTAAATGTTTTGCCAAATTTATATTCTCTGAAAATAAATATTCATGACATTTGAATATTTAAACAATAAAAAATCGTCCACTGTTTGAAGTAAGCTTTTGGTTTTCAGTATTGATTTTCAGTATTGTTTACTGTAACTGAACCATCCAAAAGGAAGCCAGTGTGACACATACAACTATAAACCTTCTCATAACAGATGGTAATTTTAAACATACAAAACAGGTCTGAGTCATCTCTCTCACATTTTTATGGATGCTTATTTTTCTGCTTCAGCATGAGCAGAATGTCTGCAATTTCTTTAAGATTTCCCTTTCCCTCAGATACCCGGTCTCCACCTGTTTCACAATATTCCTCTGTGCAGCTGGAGTTCACAGTGGGGTTTTGATTCACACTCTCCTCCTCATGACCTTCACACCTTTCTCCTCTCAACACTATGTTCTCTGATGGCTGCTCCTTTAGCTCTACAAAAGGAAAGTATTTCTGTTATAATCTACACAGCTTTTGTATTTCATGTGATGTCACAATCAGTTATTAATACCTGGGGCATTTGTGTGAGAGCAGTGCAGTAACGGATGTTTTTTCATGCATGTCTGGCTCTCAGATTTGCTCAAACTTTCATGTCCTGGGATTGTTTCTGGACCTTGCTTTGTAGGCTGCCTTTCTGATGTCATCCAGGAGGTGTTCAACTCCACCTTATGGATTTCTGATAGAGCAAACTGATTATTACCATGGTTTTCACTGCTGTGACGAGACTGCCTCGTAGTTGTTGGAGATTTTTGTTTTCTACTGTGGTGAATGCGAGTTGTGGGCTCAGTGAAAATACTCATCCTAGCTGCTTTCAAAAGGCAACACTGCACTGAGGCATCTTGAGAAGTCAAACCGGAAAAACCTGCAGTCTGTGTCGCCTTGTCTTGTGTCCTGCGAGATGCCTTTTTATGTATTTTACCACTTTGTGTATTAGTCTGCAGACAAGAGGGAACAAACTGATCCTCCTCGCAGTCCTGTCCGTGATTGATCCAGCTCAAGGTTTTTGAAATCCCATGGGCTTTACTCTCCCTCGTTCTATGTTCATGGTTACATATGACCTTCTGGTTGAAGGTCATAACTCTTGTTGGAGCACTCATCTCTGATGGACAACTTTGGCTTGTTGTCAGAATGTCCTTAAAGTGGCACGTGTGCATGTAGGAATCACCGTCCTGCTTTTTACCCTCTTCCTGTGATAATGTGAATACAAAAAAAACAACACAGTATTCAGGATAAAGGACCTAAAACAATAAAAATCAGAACCAGTAAACCATAAATTAATTGATTGATCCAAGCTGACATACAGCTAACTCACCTCTTAAAGGTGTATACATATGAGTAATGAGTTTTAGATAGTATATCTATATGAACTTTACCTAATAAACTGGCAACTCAGTGTATAGTTCAAAATCAGAGGATGTCATCAAATGATAAAATTTTACACTCTAACATAACTGTGATATTTGCTGAGCACACAAAAAATATATATTGTGTTAAGGATCATGAACAACTTACTAAAATGTATCTGAGAGATGGAATAGAGTTTGTTACATCGTCTGAGGTGACATAGCCCTGTCCGCAAGGACAGGTTACTGGTGATTCATAGGCATGCTCTGAGACAATTCTGTGTACCCTGCCTGTGGCAAGAAACTTACTTTAGAGTCTATTAAAACTCAGTCAGGCACAATAAGCCTAAGATAAAAGTATAAAGCTCACAGGGTCTACAGTCAGCATATCTAGACACATGCTTTGAAACAAGAGGGTAAAGAGAGAACATCAAACATCAGCCTTCAAAGGAACCACCTTTTAACAAAAAATACAACTGTGCTAGTGCAGTACATTATAAGCTGGAAGCACATGCTACCGAACTGCAGATATACTAAGTGGCTCTGTGAACAAAGACACACTGTTTTTGAGTGTACAGTTTGACATTTCACAATTAATAAGGTCTGAGTTTGTGACTAAGGAGATTTACTCTCTTGGCTTTGTAAGCAAAGAGTGATTACTGGACATACTGTATATTTCAAAGTCAACACGTTATAAATAAGTTAATATGCTCAAATACTGAACTGGCCTCAGGAATCAACATGTACAGCATTGCATTACCTGAGATAAGAAATCAATGCTGCAGTCTTTCTTTTATGATTCAATAATATCACTTTCAAGAATAAATAACACATGTAATTACAAATACAGCATAAAACAAATTTGATAATTTAATGTAATACATTTTTGCTAAATTAGGCTACTATCTGAGATCTTGTGGCAGGTGTGGTGTCTCCTTTTGAAGGAGCTTTGTTGTTCTCTTACCAGATATATCTACAATACACAGAAGAAGACAAGATAAATTCACATACCCTATGTATACTAAAAAGCTTTAGTAACTGATATTTTCATGGAACACTGCAAAATCACTTGACTGGCTACAAAAGTGGGTGACCTAACCATGAGCAAGAACCTCGAGGTGTCCCCAGAGTCATCTGGCCAAGCAGCAGACCCTTATTATGGGCTCTTAAGGGAGCATAGCTGACAAAGGCTTCTTGCTGCTTTCAAAAACCTTGTAATAACATTGAGATGCCATCCACAGTGCTGTGGTGCACCACTATGGCTACCACATATGCCTTTAGTGTACAGTGCATCATGCATGGCCCTTGAACTCTTCCACATTTTGTCATGTTGTAACCTGCAACTTTAATCAGGATTATAAGTCACGAATACAAAATAGCCCATACTCCTGAATTGCGGAAATATCAGTATAGTAAAATTATTTACAAATGTACAATTGTGAGTGCCTAAGTAGTGCTGAAACTTCTAAACAGCTTCCATTAAAAGTCTGACAATTAGCTGAATATGGAGTTCAACTATCTGCAGTTAAAGTGCTCCATGATCTCAATATAAAAAGCACCTGTTGCTTGAAGGCCCCAGAGAGCAGACGTCTAAACAGCATCGTAAACAACTAGGAGCTAAGAAAACAGGTCCAGGACAAAGTTCTGGAAAAGTATCAATCATAGTCATAAAAAGTACATCCCAAACTTTGAACATCCCATACAACCCAATTAAATCCAACTCTGCCTAGTGGAGGACTATCACCAAATATCAATGACCATGTAAAGAGGCCATTAGTCAGAAGATCAACCAAGAGGCCAATGCTAATTCTTGACATGATGCTAACACCACCACGGTTCACTGTAGGCATGGTGTTCTCAGGGTAATAAGCAGTGTGGGATATTTCTAATAGATAAACCCTAATTTAGGTTTTTCCAGAACTTTGTCCTGGACTTGTTTCGATGATATTTGTTTAGATATGTTCTCTAACAAACTCTGGGGCATTCTGGGGAGAGGTTTATTTATACTGAGATCATGTGACACTTGCAAACATTTACAAACACGTGGACTCCATTCAACTACTTACATGACTTATGTAAAAAAGGTATGTAAAACTGATGTAAAAAAATATATACTTATATATAAATATATAAATGCAAAGAATCAGGTAAATTGTACACTGTTGCTGAAGACAGCCTCTGTTAATAAACATTACTGTCCATTATCTTAAAAAAAAAAAAAAAAAAGTTTAACCTTTATTTTTTAAAGTCAAATATATGTTATTTAATGTACATCAGGCCTGGCAAAACCAAATACACTGCTGACAGACAGTTCATGTACCTTCACCTCCGTTAAGTCCAAAAAAGTGTGGTTCTTCTTCTTGGTCATTCGTCTCTAAATCAGTGAATGGGTTTTCAGCAGAATGTATGGAAGGCCCACTGCTTTCTCTGCTATTTTAAAACAATTATTGGAGACAATTATTGGCTCAGTGTATGTAATAACATTACAGACATCAAAAAGTGCTTACCACTAATAATAATAACCTGAAAATCCAATTGAAACAAGATTGTAAAAAAATATTGCTAGCTCCCTGGACTAAAAATTAGTCACGTCATTTCTTTCCTAATACCTGGTTACACTCATTTTAATGGTACAAAGTATTCCAGTGTTCCATCAAGCTAGTTTAACAGGGCACACACAGATTTAGCCCTATGCACCCAACAGGTTCATCCTGGAACACGGGAGTGGCAGTGTTTATTTGTCCAGGTGCGCAACCTGCTGACTCTGTACAATATGTGCTGCTACTGGTGGATGCTACTAATCTTTGATCTGGGGAACTTATGTTTGAAGTTCTTCTCACCTCTGTAAGGTGCTCCCAAACTGGACTCCATCTACAAAGCTGGTCTGGGAGACCTCTGTTTGAAAAGGCACTATCCAAGGATTATACTCACACACACCCATTGGCTGGAAAACAACCATAAACAATTTTTTGCATGAGTGATTTTAAAATCTGAAGAACTTCAATGCAATATATCTGCACAGTACCTCTATATTAAGTGAGCAGAATGAGAAATTTTAGAAAATAGGACATATGGTGTCAGTGTAATTCAGCACTCTTACAAGTGCATCGTGATGCTTTTTTTTGCCTTTGCTCAGCTCCATGCTCAGGCTGAAATATGCAGGTGTGAATTGAATACTTGTTACTGCCTGTGCAGCTTCACCTGTTCTCCCCAACACCATGCTAGTAGATGGATTTCCAACAATATACACTCCTGAACAAAATCTTAAGACCAGGGAAAATATTACAAGTATTCACACTTCGCACTGGTGGATCGTAAC
>CM074962.1:12170485-12181863 GCA_037577455.1 Pangasius macronema
TCCTTTTTTGACACTTTTAGTTCTGTTGTGGGTATTTTTGGGCTATGGTCTTAAACTTTTGATCAGCTGATGAACAGACTGAGTTTAAACGCAGATTTCAATAAATTGCCAATCTCTGTTTTTTTGTCTCTTGCTCCCTTTTCTTCTTTTGACATTTTGAAGCAGTTTTACAACCTGGTTATGATCCACCAGCACGAAATGTGAATACTTGGAATGTTCGCCCCGGTCTTAAGATTTTGTTCAGGAGTGTATCTAAAAAATGAAAATCTATCCTGACCCTAGGCATTTGGTTGAAGATTGAAGTAACTGTGTGGCGTCAGTTGGATTACAAAAATGTGTATTTTCACCCTATTGTCGGGCGATCACAAATTTGAATCCCAAGAATGCAAAAGCCAGCCACGGCTGGGAGCAAAGGGAGCAAAATTGGCCATGGTCTCTGGGTGTGAGGGATGGCACACTCTCTCTCCTCTGCCAATCACAAAGACAAATGTCAATCACTGGCATCTGCGAGCTCATGTATGCAGATTGTATGCAGAGTACTTTCCTCCAAATGCGTTACGCTACCCAGTCAGGCAGTATGAGCAGTAGTTTGAAAAGATGTAGTTGGCTGGCTTCAGATGTCTTGGAGGAAGAACACATTAGTTTTCACCCTCCCGGCTGGTTGCTGCCAAATGATTGGGGGGAACTGGCTTGTGAGGAGGAATTGACCAAATATGGGGAAAACAATGTGTACTTTATATATGGTGTGACATGCTGTATGTAAATAGTTCAGAGGAAGCTTCTATTATTAGGCTACTTCAACCAAGTTCAATGAGACTATAAACATACAGTAACGAATGTAGCCTGTATTTAGGGTTTGGGGCTTTTAACCTCATGCATGCACAATTTGTGAAAGCAAACACGCATGCGTTCAACTGATCCTGCTGGTACAGATTCCTAGCAGTTTTCTCCCTTTCAACAGCAACACATACAAAGGTTACTTGAGTAATTGCTCCCCCTTGTGGAGAATCTACTGCCTGCTAAATGCAAGTGAATAACTCAGGGAGCTATAGTGAGCCTGATATTTGAGCTTCTTTGCATCTACATTTACCTGACAGCCTGATATGTCAGGATTTACCTGAGCAGGCTTTGTGCAGTGCGATTCTGTTGGTGGAGGGGAGATGTGTACAGTGGGCCTGGACTGGAGGTTGAAAGCCTCTGATGAGGACGGCGAGGCTGAAGAAAAGGAACCGACACTGCCCTGAACCCGGTGCAGACACGCTGAAGTACTATTGTCAGACAGGTTGGTTTCCAACAGTGGTGACAGCTTAGAACAAATAAGACATTATATGTCTTATTATCATTACACAAAATATTTATGTTTTATAAAATGTGTGGAAAATAAGCATGAAAACACTGATAAAGTAAAAACTCTGGTTACAGTGCCCATCCAGAGCAAATTGTTTCATATTGGTTCTCACCGTCTTGAACCTGAATTCCTCAAGGAAGCTATGTTTTCTCTTCTTCAAACCAAGTGTTTGGTCACTACAAAAAAACATAGATAGAGTAATAATTACAGCATTATGGGTGTAACATTCTAATATTAACTGTCTTATAACCTGCAAAAGCTTTGCATACAGTATATGGTCAAAAGTTTGTAGACACCTGACCATGACACCCATATGTGCTTGTTGAACATCCAATTCCAGATTTAGAAGGCTTTCACTAGATTTTGGAGCGTGGCTGTGAGGATTTGTGCTCATTCAACCACAAGAGCATTAATGAGATCAGGCGAGGAGGCCTGGGGTGCAGTGAGCATTCCAGTTCATCCCAGTGGGTTGAGGTCAAGGCTCTGTGCAGGACACTCGAGTTCTTCCACTATAACCTTGGCAAACCATCGCTTTGTGCACAGGGGCACTGTCATGCTAAAACAGGTTTGGGTCTCTTAGTTCCACTGAAGGGAAACTGTAATATGTAATGAAACTGTTACAGCTTAACAAGCCATTCTATACAATTATGTGCTTCCAAGTTTGTGGCAACAGTTTGGGGAAGAACCACATATGGGTGTGATGGTCAGGTGTCTACAAATATTTGGCCATATAGTGTATTTTGTAATGTGATGTTTTAGGAAAAAAATAAAACACCTAGTCCCTAGTAACTTGGTCCCGCTGTTGAAATAGTGGAAAAGTTTCAGCTTGGTTTGTGGGTTATTTGACTGCGGGCTGTGGATGGAAGTATCCGTACCTGTAGTGCAATTCACTCTCCGCCAGGCTCAGGCGTGATGGAGAACAAGGACTCATTGGCAGCTCTAAAGACTTCTCACCCATAGATTTATGAATTCCTTTCGATTTAGGTAAATGTGTTAATTTAGGTTTACCTAAAATAAAAACGTTAACACTTCTTATTTTGACCCGTCAACACCACAATAAATGTACACAAATATTTTTCCTAATCTTTAAATTGTTTATTTACTGGTGTGTTCTTTCTTTAATGCGATTTGGTTTACAATAAACATTGTAAGCAAATCCATGTTGCCAACATTGCCCTTCTTAGGTGATGCTGGTCGTGGTGCCAAGACATTATGTCTGTTCTGCATCCTTTTCTTTTCAAAGAACTCCTTAAAAACAAAATAAGCCATACAAACACTATATAGTAGGTATAGATAGCTTTAATAATCTTTAGAAATCTAGATATCTAGCAAAGTACAACATTTTTACAGTTAATGACAACCCGTGCCAGCTACTTTTGAATATTTACTAACACACATAAATATTATACATTTTGGTTTTCAGACAAAATTAATGACAAAGCTGCTAAAGCTGTCTAAACGTAAATTTAATGCCATTTTGAGTAACGTTTATTTATCACACTTACCTTTTGTTTTCTCGTGTCACTGCTTTTCATTACACGGCTTCTGCAGAAAAAGATAACGTTAAATTATAGCTTTTATGTCAATCCTTTCTTCTTAAACACATGAGTAAAGAAGGAAAGCCTACTACACAGAATTAACTATTTAAACAAATGAGAATGACTGTTATGTCGTTATGTTCATATAGAGTCGTCGACGCACCGCCAGCCTCCTACCCAATTCATGTTCAGAGACTCGACAGCTAGCTAGCTTGATAAATATTTTTTATCTTCTCTTTAAGCTAATTAATTAATAAAGACTAATTTTTCAATGTCTTAGTAATTAACATGTTTTCTCAGATAAATAAATGACAGGTCTTGGCAGGAGCTAATTAGTAACTTTAGTTATAGATTAATGTAAACTAGCAGCGCTAGCGGTACATTAACGCTAACCAATTAGCAGCTACAACCGCGAGCAAAGTGCACGAGCTCAGGCAGTCGTTACAAATCGGTTGATGACGTAACCAAAAACTGACAGGAAGTGACGCATGGACCATTTCATATTTTTGGTTGTTTAATCCAATATCATCTTTAATCCAATAAATATTATTGGATGATTTAAGTAGTATTGAATACTGCACTATAGCAATAAGAGTTTTATTTTTTATTATTATTTTATTGTATTATTTAGTTAAAGTCATTGATATTAAATGTTAATTCTGCAATCTTAAATGCTAAAATGCCGAACATACTACATTTTGAACTGAATATCGCTGGATCAAGATATTATTGATCGTTTTATCCATATAAAGCACATGCAGTAAAGGTGTTACTGAAATTTATAACCCGTTAGAAATGACAAAATACTGCATATATTTTACTGTTGTGCAGAGAGTGAAAATATAATGGTTATGAAACAAACTAGAGTTGTTTTATTTACTTAGTATTTTAAATTAGTCAGAATTTTACAAAAAGTGATTTGTCCCATGAGATATACTGTATAGTCACTGATTTTCAGTCTTATCTCTAGACTGTCTCACAAATTTGTTCCATTTAAAAATTGAACTATATTATGTTTTTTTTATTTATCAATAACTTATGAAAACATATACACTAGGATATATAGTTACACCTATAGTTAGTGTACTCATAAGCTCCTTGTAGCAAAATCAGTAAAATAATAATAATAATAATAATAATAAGCAATAAATTAAACAATATTCAAACATTACAATTCTTAACCTTTTTTTGGGGGGGGGGGTATACAGTACAATACAAGCTTTAAAATAAAATGAAAAATGGACTATGCTATGTGCCCAGTGTTAGGTAACAAGGTGTAAGTCAATTATTTTATTCAATTTTACGTCATAGTGTCATCAACTCTTTATTCAGCTAAAATCTTTAATTTAATTTTCATTATTTTTTATTGTGTATCTTCGGAGGGGAAAAAGCACCACCAGATGGTGTTCATTACATCTGTTAATTCTGTGAATCTCTACCTCTGAATCTCTGCCTTGTCCCTCAAACTGAGTGATGCTTTCATGAGACACTCAGCCTCATGAGACACTCTGTAATCACTCCGAAGGCCAGCATGGCTCAGGCAGCTGCCTGCATCCCTGTCACATGCACATGACAACTCACTCTGATGTGTCGTTCACCAAAGAGTCCATTCTGAAGTGAACTTTAGGAGTCGACTCGCATGCACGAGCCTTGTTGTGGTGACGTCAGCGATCCCTGCATTCTCTTGCAGTGTAATTTAATCGACATGTTTCCATGGAAACCTCCTTTCAACATCTGAGCTGCTGTTTAGTGTGAATGATGAGGTGTGTGTTTGACTCTCAGCTGTGTGTGTGTGTGTGTGTGTGTGTGTGTGTGTGTGTGTGTGTGTGTGAGTGAGTGAGGCAGAAGTGACAGGGACAAGAGATGTTCTGTATGTTTACCTGCTCAATAAGGATACAAAGAAAGGAATCTTCTTAATGAAGCACAAACAGCAGGCGCAGTGATACTGATATGTTTACTGTATGTGTCACTTGCTGATGTAACGATTATTTAAATGGAGTACATTTTTATAAGAAGGTAAAGAAATATTCTATGAAATAATACCGGTCATCCCTGCTGAAAAAAAAAAATAGAAACCTTTACAGAAATTCTAATGGTTTCCATTACAAATACCATTACAACCCATCAGCTAACCATTAAAACCATTACCATTATTGGTCCTTAATGGTATCCACTAGACATAACATGCCATCTACAGAAGGCAAGGAATTACCAGTAGGGACCCACAGGGACCATTAGAGTTCCCATTAAAACCAGTACAATTCCCATTATAACCATTAAAATCATCACAAATTCAATGAGGGTTTCTTTTTTCTTTTTTTTTTTTTTCAGCAGGCTTAGTTAGGTAAAGAAAAATGATATTATTGCACCAGATCAAAATATGGCAAAACGGTGTCCCGGTTTAGAAAATAAAGGCATTTGGGAGTCGGAGGAGTCGGCTCTTGTCAGTGATCTGACTCACTGACATTTGGCTCAGCCGGAATTCCCATCACTAGCATCTAAAAGCACCGCTCGTGCACACTCATGTCACTGATGTGACCAATCGTATTCCTCGGGGGCGTGGCAAACGAGAAACGCCGCATCGTAACCGAAGTGACGGAAAGGAGCAAAATAACGGTGCTGCAGCAAACCGGCTCGAGAGGCAGGCTGAGTAAGGGTTTGCATAACCCGATGGATGCGGATTAGAGAGCCCCGGCGGTGAACACAGGAGTGAAAATGACCAGCATATTGCATGCAGCGTCTGAGGTGAAATGGAGTAAGAGCGCAGCGGCCAGACGAGCCGTGTTTCTCGCGGCTGCTGCATACGGCGTGAAAACCCTTTACCCTGTCATCTGCAAACGGATCGGTAAACGCACAGAGCCCAAATGCACCGCTAACGGACAACGAGAGCAGAATGGACTGGTGCCGACGCATAGATCTACATTAGAAACCGTTTCCGGTCCCGATGACAGTCCCAGGTCGCCTGGCGTGGACGCGCGGTTCTTCAGACAGATCCTCGATCTTATCAGAATCGTTTTTCCGAAGCTCGCGACCCGAGAACTAGCCTTGCTCTGCTTGCACTCGGCGGCGCTGGTCTCGCGGACATTCCTGTCTATCTACGTGGCCGGTTTGGATGGCAAGATCGTCAAGAGCATCGTGGAGAAGCGGCCGCGCAGCTTCATCGTCAAGCTCATGAAGTGGCTGCTCGTCGCCGTGCCTGCCACATTCGTAAACAGCGCGATCCGGTACCTGGAGGGTAAGCTCGCGCTGGCCTTGCGCACGCGCCTCGTGGAGCGCGCCTACGCCACCTACTTCGCCAGGCAGACGTACTACCGTGTGGCGAACATGGACGCCAGGCTGGCCAATCCCGACCACTCGCTCACGGAGGACGTAGCGATGTTTGCGCAGTCTGTCGCGCGCCTCTACTCCAACCTCACCAAGCCAGTGCTAGACGTGATCCTCACCTCATACACGCTCATCCAGACGGCGAGGTCGCGCGGCGCCGGGGCTACGGGGCCCACGCTGCTAGCCGGCCTGGTGGTGTTCATCACCGCTAAAGTGCTGCGCTGGTGTTCCCCGACGTTCGGCCAGCTGGTGGCTGAGGAGGCGCGCAGGAAGGGGCACCTGCGCCACGCCCACTCGAGGATCATCGCTCAAGCGGAGGAGATTGCCTTCTACGGAGGGCACAAGGTGAGTGCTTGGCTAAAGTGCTGAATTTATGAGCATCTACCACAATGCACTGTGTAGCATGCTTTGGGCATCACGCGTATCTCTCTTATCCAAAAACATCGTAAAGACAGTAAGAGCGGTTTTCGAGCTTTTTCAAAACTTAGTCTGTTAAACCTGCTTATTGGATATTATTCATTCATTCTGGGTTGCAGTGGATCTGGGTATGAGGCAGGGACACACACTGAATGGGACACCAGTCCATCACATGGCACCATCTATACACACACACTCACACTTAGGGCAATGTAGCATAACCTATCCACCTAGTGGCATGTTTTTGGCAGGTGGATGGCAACCAGAGACCCTGGAAACCCATGCAGACATGTACAGAAGCTCCACACTGAGAGTAACCCAAGCTCAGAACTGAACCAGGAACCCTGGAGCTTTGAGACGGCAATGCTAGTATTTTTTTTATATTGTAGGTGTTAATTGTACGCAGAACTAATTCAACCCTGGAAGAGATCAGTAAAAACTGGAAGAATTCATTCAACCCCATAACAGTAGTTTCAGCACCACTACAACAACTTGAAGTGTTAATTTAGCATACTAGTTATCAATTCAATGCTGAGGATGTTGGTGCACCCCTGCTTCATTGAGGATGTAAAATACTGCATCTTCTGGCACTTTTTCTTTTCCATGGGACAGGTAGAGATGCTGCAGCTGCAGAAGTGTTACAAGGCTCTGGCTGAGCAGATGAATCTGATCCTGTCCAAGCGCCTGTGGTACATCATGATCGAGCAGTTCCTCATGAAGTACGTTTGGAGTGGATGTGGCCTTGTCATGGTGGCAGTGCCCATCATCACTGCCACCGGCTTTGCTGACAACGGTAAGCATCATAGGTGATTCCGCTTACTGTTACTGTTTCAGAAGTGTTCAGGCTTTCTATAGACACATACCTGTGAACACTGTGAAGTTTTACTCTATTTGTAGAAAGCATGTGGTTTGGGAAGTGCCTTTATTTGCATTTTAATGGAAGGAATCCATTCATAAAAGACACAGGAGGGTTATGCAGTGTGATGAAATGCATTGAGCTCATTCATATCATTGCTGCGCCAGTAAACAGACACATAGATCCCTGGGTTTTATACATTTCCTTTCCATTCTTTTGCTAGCCCTATTTAAATGAGTGTCCTCTGATAGAGCTGAAACACAAGCAAATGACTACTCCTGAATTGTAATGATTTCAGAATAACAACAGCATTGTAATACCGAAGTGTGTACTACTGTGAAAGTTGATTAGTGTTTGAAACTTGACATTACATCCTTCCTTATAGAACTTGCAGATGGCCAAACGCAAGTGTTAGTGAGTGAGAGGACAGAAGCCTTCACGACTGCACGCAATCTTCTAGCCTCAGGGGCAGACGCCATTGAGAGGATCATGTCCTCCTACAAAGAGGTAAGATCGATTATGAGTTTCTGTTTTTTTTTTGTTCTTCACTGATACTGATGCTGGTACGGGAAATAGTAACCTACTTTAGTATTAGTTAATCAGGTCAATCACAGAACAATTTATTTAGATGTGTTTGTTTCTTTTTTTAAATAGTGGTCAATATAAGTGCACACATGCATGTCCATGCAGTAGGCTACTAGGTTCATTCTTTATTCTTTAACATTAGCTAGTTGACTAAAATTAATTGCATTAGCTAGCAGGTAGGGTTCATGTGGAGAAGATTTTGTTTCACTTCAGAAAAGGACTTTTGTACAGCATTAAGTAAAGTATGTTTTTTTTTTATTGCATCAGAATTTTGTACAAGTATGAGTATGTGAGCACTGTATCGAACCAGTACCAATATCAGTATCAATGCATCAATGCCAAAAATTATATAAAATAACTATAAAATAAATACAGCTTCTACAAACAATTTATGAATGAAAATAAATTTTGTAAGAGTAAGACAATATAATGAACCTTTTGAAACATAATCAAATATTTAACTCATGAAAGATGCATTTAAAGTGGTGATTCATTGCAAAACAATAACTGTTTTGATGCCATCCAGCACAATTTAGTATTGTGAGACGTGGTCAGTTTTAATGGGAAAAAGTATTTAAGAAGTTAGAGGCTGTGACTGTTTTACTGGGACTGAGAGGCACAGAGTCTACTGCCACTGACAATTACAGACACCACTTCACTGAGACTATTAGGCACAATGGAGACACACAACAGCCACACTGCCATAGGTACAGTGGCCGTACCTCCTTCAGTGGAACTGACAGTAACAGAGACCACATCTCCTTCCTTGAGACTGATGATCACAGTGACAGGTTCAGATGCCATACCTTCTTCAAAGGGACTGCCAGACATATTGGTCACTCCTCCTTTCCTGGACTGATGGGCACATAAAACATGGAAGAAAAAGAGAATGAGAAAATAAAGGAAATTCATTTGGTCATTTTTCTCAATTATCGTATAGCAATAATAAAAAAAAAGATTGGTGTGTGGTATTGGATTTTACATATAAAGAAACCGTGTAACCATATAATTCACAATATGCTCATACTAAACATCTGTTCAAAACACATAGTACTGTTTGACTTTACAGTATACAGTGATTTATAATCTGAAGGTTTCTTCCTAATGTCGTCTCAGGGAGTTTTTCTTTGCCACTGTCAGTTCTGGCTTGCTCATTAAGGAATTTAAATCTACGTCCAGATTCCATTAAAGTTGCCTTCCAGTACCAATTTTAATAGCTTAACCATGACATTCACAGATAATAGTAATGCTTGTTAAAAGTAACAATTTGGCTAAGGAGTACATGGGATACAGAGGGGAAGTGTAGCTCACTGTGTACTAATAAGAGGCCCCAGAGAGAGAGAGAGAGAGAGAGAGAGAGAGAGAGAGAGAGAGAGAGGGCAAGAGAGACAGAAAGATGTGTTAAAGAGCTCTGAGACTTTTAGAGCCATCTGAGGTCTGCAGAATCCTTTGATAATGGAAATGGGAAGTAAATGGGAAGCTCCCTGTTGTGCTCCAATATAACTCGCACTCCAGGTAGAGACATAGCTGCATAAGCTCATACACTTTCTGAGATGTTTCTGCATAAATTTGAGCTTTTCTCCTTTGGCTAGTCTGCATGTTTTGCTAGATCCCTTTTTTGAAACAGAGTTCAAAAAATAAAACCCAGATGGCATTGCTTTAGTAACTGGCCTCAATATGACTGCTTTGTGACCCTCCCTAGAAAAAAAAGCATAAAAAGTTTGGAATTAAAGGTACAAAATGTTCTGCAAAATGTTGTGAATAACAAAGGCAAACAAGATCAAACTCCCTTCTGAGGTTCTGAGAGGAATCTGTTCTGCAATCTAATTTGTAAAGCATGCTGTCGGGTCAAGGAACCCAGTGGGTCAGTGAAGCATGCTGGCAGGTCAGGAAACTTGAGCACCAGTAAGTCTGGGAAATTGCACACCAGTCAGTCTGGGGCAACCACCGAACCTTCATGGGAGAAAGGAACCCAGGTTGAGAGGAAAACATTACCCAACATAGACTACAATGTGTGCTTGCCACAGAATCGGGTATACAGAGCCCCTTGCCATAGACTGGTGGCATGGCGTCCTTGGCATAGGCATGTGTGGTGTTCTCAGAGATGGCTCACAGGTCAGTGGTGCAGTAGAGGCCATGGGCAGTGGATCTAACTCCGGGCTCCCACTGCATCCAGTCATGCTCCTTTTGTTGGCCAAACTGACTAACTGCATGAGACACAAAGGCTGGTTTTATACATCCCACAACAATTCTAACACCACTACCCACTACATTCGCAGTGTAAGGGACCTTCAATATTTGCTTGATGAACGCAGCAGATTCTTTGACTGACTCATACCCAGGGTATCCATGAAACGTTTTTCTGGTGGTATTTCACAGATGATTACATACACTTAACCCTCTCTTGTTAGGCTGGTGATTCACACCATAACACTATTCATTCATTCATTCATTCATTCATTCATCTTCAGTAACTGCTCTATCTTAGTCAGGGTAATGGAGCCTATCCCAGGAACACCAGGCACAAGGTGGGAGTACACCTTGGACCGGACTCTGTAGTAACACTAGGCTTTATTTTGCAAGCATAAGGTGGTTTCATGGGGCTTGAGGGCAAAAAAGCAGCTTTTGGAGCAGGAGCAGATGCCAGTTCATCACTCTAGAAAAACAGTGACCTTGCAGAATCTCACAATTCATAGAGAAAAACTAGAGAAGAGTTCAAGAAAAACACTGGAACACTGAAGGCACAAAATGCACAATAATATTTCAGGGAGAAACAAGGAACAGGTGAGCATACACACAGAAACAAACCAATGTCAATTTTTTTTTTTTTTTTTTTTTTTTTTTACAATGGAAGCTGTGTTGCAATGTGAGGATGGAAAGATACGTAACAAGCACAATTACAGCCCAATTAGAGAGTTAGACTACATCTGTACAATGGATATAAAAAGTCTACACACCCTTGTTAAAATGGACTCATGAATAGCTACAAATACCAGTTGATCTTAGTGCAAAATCTTCAGGTGTCTGCTAGTAAGCTGAAGACGAAAAGGAATTTCACCTTTCAGCACAACAATGACCCAAAGCATACATCCAAATCAACAAAGGAATGACTTAACCAAAAGAAGATCAATGTTTTTAAATGACCTAGCCAGAGCTCAGACCTGAATCCAACTAAAAATCTGTGGGGTGATCTGTGAACTGTGGGCTATGCGCAGGAAATGCCCTTACAATTTGATGAAACTAGAATGTTTTGCAAGAAAGAGTGAGAAAATATTGCCAAGTCAAGATGTGCCACGCTGATAGACTCTTA